>ML800517.1:261266-276959 GCA_009831015.1 Picea engelmannii
CAACCGGAGAGCTTCTTGAAGCTTACCTTCTTTGCAACAACCATCAATAAAAACAGTGTATGTGATAACATCTGGACTGTGTCCCTTATCCAGCATCTCACGAAGCACCTTGGTAGCCTCCTGCCATTGCCCTCTTCCTTACAAAAACCATGAGTAAGTGCAGTGTATGTGGCAACATCAGGGCATATGCTTTTGTTAGGCACTTCATGAAAGAGCTTCATAGCCTCCTCCAACTTACCTTCCTTACAGAGACCATCAATAAGCACATTGTATGTAATTACATTAGGACATATGTTTTTGTTGGGCATTTCATAGAAGAGCTTCCTAGCCTCGTCCAGCCTGCCTTCTTTGCAAAGGCCGTCAATCAGAGCAGTAAATGTAATAACATCGGGTTTATGTCCTTCTTTATACATCTGATACAGTAGTTTCTTGGCCTCTTGGAGCTTACCTTCTTTGCATAGTCGATTCATGAGGGTGCTAAACGTGATGGTGTCAGGCTCATGACCCTTTTGCAGCATAACAACCAACAGCCCGAACGCCTCGTGGGTTTTCCCCGTCTTGCAGAGCCCATCTATTAGGGTATTATATGTAATAAGATCGGGAACCTTTCGTTTGCCCACCATTTGTTTGAAAAGTTTGACAGCGTCCTCTATCTTGCCCAGCCTGCAAAACCCTTTGATGAGGGTACCAAAGCTTATAACATCTGGAACATACCCATGTGCCTCCATTTCTTCAAACACTTGGAATGCGTAATCCATTCTACCTGTTTGACAATGACAATTGATGACAATGTTCAGAGTGATGAGATTCAAAACAATGTCTGCTTCAACTATAAGTTTGTAAACGGACAATGTTGATTCATGTCGATGCAGTCAGACTAGGCTACTTAATAAAAGATTGCAGGTGATGAGAGAAGGGGTGGATTCAGATTTATCTGAAAGCAGATGCTTGAAGGTGTCCACTGCCTCTGTAAGCCTGTTGGTCTCGCAGAATGTTTTAATGCGCATGTCTGCAGTGGCATGTCTGCAGTGGCATTGCAAGTGTGAAAGGAGTGTTGAGGATGAATGGGATGGGCAAGTGAGATGTTCTTCCACATGGATAGCATGGTCTTCCTCATTGTAATGGCCGCTTTATATTTTTATTGGGTTTTACTTCAATCGTTCATTTCCGTAACATTGCAAACAAAAATAGAGGGTGGAATTCTAATGGGTTATTTGTCTTTTAAGATTATGGATTATTATGTTGATAATTTATATTCAAATAATTGGATATAAATTTTTGGATTATAATTTGATTAGATTTCATAAAATTTTGGATTATAATTTGGTTAGATTTCATAAAGAGCAAGTTTAAACAAAAGTAAATATAGTAGAATTTTTATATAATTGAAAAGAGTCAAGGTGAGTAGGTGAGGTTATGTTTTTATTATTACAATGTAGGTGGATTGGTAGATTGGTGAATTGTAATTTGTTCTTAGGTTATATTAAGATGTTGAAAATTAAGGAGGTAAGGTGTGAGTGTTTACATACAAGTGTGTTGTTTGGCTTTGGCACTTGAAAATTGGAAAAATTAAATACCATGCAAAGTTTTTGTTGTAACCTTGAACTTGTTGATGATTGCAGCTATGTGAGACATTCTCCAGCTTACAAACCTATGAGATGTGGATCATTGCAGCCATGTGAGATATTCTGCAGCTTACAAACCTAAGAGAAATCCCTTGAAGAGGGTGTGTGGTTCATATCTGAGACAGAGATGGAACGTAGATATGACATCCTCCATTCAGAGAGTTGAGAAGAACTCCAGATGATTATCCTGTGGGAAAGACGATCTGCAGAGTTGGACGTGCATGTGGTTGAGCACAAGGTGAACATGTGAAATCCCAAAGTGTTGGGTGCATCATCATGAGAACGGAAATGAAGATGATGTATTAGCCTCCTCTGAGCAACAGAGTTGACAAGAAACTCCAGATGACTCTCTTGTGTGATGCAGTGGGAAAGAAGATTTGTTGAGTGGACGTGTCTGTGGATGAGCACAAGTGAACGTGTGAAGTATTGGTTCTTCTGTGCAATGCAGTGAGCTAGAGATATGGACATACCTATGGATGTGCCCCTAGTGGATGAGCACTAGTGGGTGTATCATATCCCTTGCTATATTGTTCAAGAGTCAGACCTGCATGTAACTCTAATTGTAATGTAAAGGGTACAGGTCGGCCCCACCTTAATGTGACTAGTAATTAATGTAAAAGATAATTAATCTGGTTAATATTAATTATATTATAAGTTAGTGAGGTCAGCCCTGTTGTGCCAATAGACACTTTTGTTGACAGGTTCAGGTTAGTATAAGTAAAGGTAAATTCCCCATTAAGGAATTACATCTTTCATGTGAGTTTGAAAATTTCAGCAAGTACACTTCCTTGGGAAAAGTGCGCACCTCTCTTGGGCGCTAGTCTTCTAGGGTTTGAGCACCCTCTTGTGTGCTAGGTTTTCTTGGTGGTGAAGGTCTTTCTCTTGAAGAATATAGCAAAGGATTTGGTTGGGTTTTCTTCCCTTGTTGAAAAGGGTTTCCCATGATACTTTTTGTGTTCTTGTGCATGGTGCTTCTTCTTGTGATCTTGGTTGCTACAACATTAATGGTTATGGTTAAATGCTAAAATGGAATGAACTTCATGCTTAACCTTGCTTATTGAAAAATCAACATGGTATCAAAGCACAGGTCTTGAAGAACCCATTGCACAAACAACTTTCAACCATCCTCTCTCTCTTCTGCAGAAATCGTACGACCCTCCTAGGGTTCCCGAAAAATCTGTACGGCTTGCTCTTTTGGAGGTTTTCAGCACTTCGCACTTGGAATTTGGGACTAAAAAAGGCATAGGAGTGTATGGCCTCCTTCAACACACCTCCAACAAGGTTCAGATCAAAATTTCAAGCATTTTGAAATTTTGGCCCTAGGGTTTCGCAAATTTTTGCAGAAATTTCAGTATTAGGGTTTCTACAAACTCATTGAAGGAGATCTTCAGCTCACCAATGTTCTCCTATCTTTCAAAGGCTTATTGTTGGCAGTCATAAGCCCAACAAAACCTAAAAGTGCTAGCCTAGCCTAATTGTTAGGTTTTCTAGCCCAGTTAACAAAGGGTTGTGAAGAATATAAAATTATGATGAACAAAACTATGATGGAAGATAAGCTTGATGGATCAAGCAACTTCAAGTTCCTAGAAGACAAGACTTCAAAGGAAGACTTATTGTGGGTGATACAAAAAGGTGTCACCATGACATACCTCCTTCATGAAGATGTCAGAGGACAGAGATCAGCCATCATCATCCATCCACATTATAGGAGACCCATGGTTATTCCCTTAGGGTTCTTACACATCTCGCAGAGGCTTTTAATAACATCATCATCATCATCCCCTTCCTCTAGCTGTTTCTCGAAATCATATCAGCACCCTCAGGTATGCACTTGTATATATATTATTTGTATCATTGTCATGAGGGAAATTGCAGGACGAAGGAACCTTTTGCTAAAGTCTTGGATCCAGAGGTACTCAGTGCATTCAGAGGAACAACACACTGGAAGTGAAGACTCCAAGTTTGATTGTTGTAATTATCATTCCTCTAACCTATATTTATAAAGTTTTCTACATTACAAGTAGGTGTTGTAGCTGTGACAACAATCTTTAAATTGTTTTTTATTCTAGAGATGTACTCATTATTCTCCTTTAGGAGATATTCTTGTTTTGGTTCCTCTTGTTTTCTTGTTCCAGACAGGTCAAGAACAAAGGAAGATGTTTATCCTTTAGAGGGAGTCAAAACTATTTGAGCAAGAGGAAGAATAGAACCATCCTTGAGACAATCAATGCAATAATGCATGATCAAAATATTTCTATGATTCCATGGGCAAAAACATGCATGACACAGTATATGTTTAGAACAAGAGTCTTCACCAGAATAGAAGCCTTCACTAGAGTGAAGCCTGCGATTGAACACTTCAGGTTATTTGGGTGCCCAATGTATTTTCATGTACCCAAAGAGAAGAAGTCCAAGCTAGATGCTTTAGAAAGAAAGGATACGGTGAATCTTCAAAGACATTCCAGATCGACATCCCCGGTCAGAGACAAATTGAGACAAGCAGAGACGTTGTCCTTGAAGAAGAGATAGTATTTCAAAGATCCAAAGAATCTTAGACGGAGATTGACCGTAAGACAATACATTCTCCCCCTTCAGCAGTTCAGAGGGAGAAAGACATTATTCCAGTTGATCCAGTTGCTCCAGTTGATATGTTCAGAGATATTGCAGTAGGGCATAAAAGGCCTACCTAAACTCACTATGCAAGAGGTAGAGAAACATACAAGCCTCTCAAGGCACATCCCGAGAAAGAAAAAGAGATTTTTGAGCTATCCTTCAGTCATGAGCCACTTCATTAATGCTGAGCCTCCTTGTCTTAGAGAAGCAACAGAAGAACATGTATGACAAGATGCCATAACAGAAGAATACCAGTATATATTAAAGAATGATGCTTAAGATATTATTCAGGGACCAGAATGGAAGTCTGTGGTAACTTCCAAGTGGATCTATAAGATCAAACATATAGTTTATGGAAGTGTCTAGAAATACAAAAAGAGATCTAAAGCTAGAGGTTTCTCACAAACATAGGGAGTTGTCTATGATGAGACACTTGATCCAATAAAACTGATACACTTCCATCCGTACTACCATCCATGAGTTGGAAACTATATCAGATAGATAAATTATTTATGAGTTTGGATTTCAACAAGAGTGTTGTTGATCCAAAGCTATATCATTACAGTGTTGATGATGAGAGCCTGATTTTGATGACTTATTCAGAAAACCTTGTTGTTGGATACAAGTAATCCTTGAATTCTGAATTCGAGATGAAGAACCTGAGTATGATGCACTACTTCTTGGGATAAGAACCATGACAGAGGAACAATGAGATTTTCCTGAGTTAAGGAAAATATACAGTGAAAATATTAAAGAAGTTCAAGTATGACAGAATGCAAAATCCAGCGTGATGGATTTAAAAGAAGAAGATTAATGATGATTCAGACGAGACTGGTCCATGACTGATTGGATCACTGATGTATCTGGTTAACACCAGACTTGATTCATGCCATGCAGTGAATGTGCTTAGTCATTTCATGAGTCAATCGAGACAAACTCACTAGACAACAACAAAACATGTATTAATATGTATATGAGACACAGTTGGATATGGCCTGAGACATGCCTCCAGTGTGAACTTGAGTTTGCAGGATATGCCGATTCAGATTGAGCAAAAAGTACAGTGGACCGAAAGAGCACATCCGGTTGATGTTCTACCATGAAGTTTGTCATGTTTTCTTGATGCAAGCAGGAAACAAAACCCTATGGCCTTGAGTAACACAAAGGTAGAGTATATAGCATTGAGTGTGCGAAGCAATGTGGCTTCACAAGCTTTTGACAGATTTACTTGAACATGAGATGGATCCTATGATGATAACCAAGAGTCGTATATAAAACCCCTTGAGAACCCAGTGTTTCCTGATGGATCAAAATACGATGAGATGAAATATCCTTATATCGTAGATATGATGCAGAGGAAGATCATACACATGCAGTACCTTCCTACACATAAGCAGTTTGCAGACATCTTCACCAAACTAACTTGGTGAAGAATGCCTTCCTAGTTGAGAGGGAGTATTGATGACTCCAGCCAAGAAAAAATTCAGAGTACATCCGTGTGAGACTTGGCATGATGAAGAATTCCTCCCTAGCTGAGAGGGAGTGTTGATGATTGCAGCTATGTGAGACATTCTCCAACTTACAAACCTGTGAGATGTGGGTCATTGTAGCCATGTGAGATATTATCTAGCTTACAAACCTGAGAGAAAGCCCCCAAAGAGGGTGTGTGGTTCCTATCCGAGACAGAGCTGAAATGTAGAGATGACCTCCTCCATTCAGAGAGTTGAGAAGAAATACAGATGATTATTCTATGGGAAAGACGATTTGTAGAGTTGGACATGCCTGTGGCTAAGCACAAGGTGAACGTGTGAAATCCCAAAGTGTTGGGTGCATCATCATGAGAACATAAATGAAGATGATGTATTAGCCTCCTCTGAGAAACAAAGTTGACGAGAAACTCCTGATGACTCTCATGTGTGATGAAGTGGGAAAGAAGATTTGTTGAGTGGACATGCTTGTGGACGAGCACATGTGAACGTGTGAAGTATTGGTTCTTTTGTGTAATGCAGTGAGCTAGAGATATGGACATCCCTATGGATGTGCCCCTAGTGGATGAGCATTAGTGGGTGTATCAAATCCCTTGTTATATTTTTCAAGAGTCAGACTTGCTTGTAACCCTAATTGTAATGTAAAGAGTACATGTCGACTCCACCTTAATGTGACTAGTAATTAATGTAAAAGATAATTAATCTGGTTAATATTAATTATATTATAAGTTAGTGAGGTCGGCCATGTTGTGCCAATAGACACTTTTGTTGACAGGTTCAGTTTAGTATAAGTAAAGGTAAATTCCCCATTGAGGAATTACATCTTTCATGTGAGTTTGGAAATTTCAGCAAGTACACTTCCTTGGGAAAAATTCGCACCTCTCTTGGGCACTAGTCTTCTAGGGTTTGAGCACCCTCTTGTGTGCTAGGTTTTCCTGGTGGTGAAGGTCTTTCTCTTGAAGAATATAGCAAAGGATTTGGCTGGGTTTTCTTCCCTTGTTGAGAAGGGTTTCCCAGGATACTTCTTGTGTTCTCGTGCATGGTGCTTCTTCCTTTGATCTTGGTTGCTGCAACATTAATGGTTATGGTTAAATGCTAAAATGGAATGAACTTCATGCTTAACCTTGCTTATCGAAAAATCAACAGAACTCACATAGATTTTGTTAAGAACTTTGAGAATATGATAATTTCCACCTATCTAAGGTTCATAAAGTTTGCAATAAAAAATTGCTTTTCCCTCTATAATCCCTATCCCTAATAACTCTTGAGATTAAGAAAGCTTTGAATTTCTAGCACTATTTATTCTGAGAGGAAAGGAGGGAGATGAGAAGGTTCTATAGTCGTAGAAGAAATTCCAAAATGCCACATGATAGGCATATCCCATTGTTATTTCACACACATGCACCCACAAAATATGTCCCAAAAAGGAGTAGGGGAAGGCCAGGCATGGAAGCATACTCCTCCCACAACCTATCAACCATTATGTTAGTAGGAACACCACTCCCTTGTTTCTATCCCTATTGGCATAAGTGATCCGGATTTTATGAGCAGAACAAAATGAATACAGATTATTACCAGGTTCTTAAAACAAAATAACAGAGATACAATAAAACTGGTTTTCTATTCAATAACGAAATAAGCTGAAAACTGTAAAATGCAGTGAAAACAAGCTTGCTGGAATGGTGGTGGCTTATCTCTAAGAAGAGATGTGACGACTGAGCTCATTCACAAGAAGATGATTAAAATGAGGCTCTGAAGGCCTTTTTACAATAAGAAGAAATGCCAAAAACCCTAGACATCCAAAGACCTAACCCTAGGAGATGAAGTGCCAAAAGTCATGTGGGCCCTGTTTGGGTAAGTTAGTACATCAACTTCCCAGGGTCGTAACTTTTGCATACGATCTCCATTTTAGGCGTATGATAGCCTGTTGGAAAGGTATTGTCGAGTAGATTCATTTTAGGTGCAACATTGAAGGAATTTTTATATTGAAAACCTATTTTCCCAAAAAAACATCATTTAGGGCCTCAAAATGGCCCCGGAAGTTAAAACCTGCTAAAAATAGTAAATTCCCAAAATTGCTAGAAAATTGTTTTGAGCCAGTTGGAAAATATGGGTGGCCATCGATATCCATTTGGATCAATCCTACCTCCTTAGGAAGCAATGGTCTCCATTGCGTTGAGGTCCCCCATCAGATGAGGAAATTTCTGCTGAATTTGGCCCTGGGTGAGCCACTTGCCTTGGTGCAGGAGCTACCTTGCTTTGATGACTCGATAAAGCTGGATCCTTTGTTGTCGAGTGCCCTTGATCTGTGTGTCCACAATCTGATCATTGGATGCCTGTTGTATGCAGTTGGGGTTGAGCTCTATTGGTGTCAGCTGTTCTACTACTTCTGAGGTGTCCAATAATGGTGGGAAATAAGGGCGAAGGAGATCCACATTGAACACTGGGTGCAGGCCAAGGAAAGGAGGAATGTTGAGCTCAAAATCATTATCCCCCACGGCCTTGGTGATAGTGTACGACCCATAATGGAGTGGGCGAAGCTTCCGATGGGGTCCTGTAAGGCGTTCTTTCTGCAAGTGCAACCAAACTTTGTCGCCCACCTGAAACTTATGTGGCACCCAATGTTGATCATGACGTTGTTTGTACTTATCATTGGACTTATGTAGGATATCTTGAACCTATTGGCGGATGTGCTAGATCCGCTCAATGAACTGGGTGGCTTTGTCAGCTTCAGTTGGAGCAGGAGATGAGTCAGTCGAGGTGATCGCAAGGGGAAGTGCAACATCTATGGGACCCAATGGTTGGAATCCCAATCCCACCTGAAAGGGGTTGTGGTCGGTTGAGCTATGCAGGGCTCGGTTGTAGCTATGTTGGACATGGGGAAGGCTCTCATCCCATGTGTGAGGGTGCTCTGAATTATACATGTGAAGGATATGCACAATCATTCAATTTACAACCTCAGTTTGGCCATCTGTCTGGGGGTGGAAGGCCGTGGATTTGGTGAGCTTGGTGTCCAGCAGTGACCAAAGCCTCGACCAGAATGTGCTGAGAAATCGACTATCTTGATATGAGACAATGGTTTGTGGGATTCCAAAATGTACCTAGACTCATTCAAAGAAGAGCTTGGAAGTGGCCTCTGTTGTGATGTTCTTCTTGCAGGCAACCAGAATCACCATCTTAGAAAAGCGATCAACAACCACAAAACATAGTCATTTCCCCGCTTGGTGGACGGGAGGCCCGACATGTAGTCCATTGAGATGGATTCCCATGGCCTGTCAGGAGTAGGAAGAGGGGTGTACATGCCCTGTTTCTTAGTGGTCGGTTTAGCAATAGCGCAGGCAGTGCAGGACCTGATATACTTGCTGACCTCCTGTCGAAGTTTTGACCAGTAGAAATGTTTATGTAGCATCGCCACTGTCTTTTCAACGTCGAAGTGTCCTGCCACCCACTGTAGTGGGCTTCCCAAATCAGCTTCGCTCACTCACTTGATGGAACACATATATGGCTTAGACGACACAACAACCCATCCTGAAGATGGAAATTATCGACAACTGCGTTTGAACCCAACATTTGGTAGGTGGTGGCAAAGTCAGGGTCTGTCTCATAGAGTTGTGGCCATCCAGATGTCTCATGGTCGCAAGAGTCTAGCACCGTGGTGAGTGTCGCGACTAGCGGTTTGCTAAGGCAATCAATGACGCGATTGGTGCTTCTTGTTTTATACTTGATGTTGAGGTGGAATCACTGCAAGTATGTGGGCCACTTTTGATGGCATTCATTCTGCAATTTTCCCTATGTCTGCATGAATTGCAATGGCTTATGATCAGTGTGGATGATTGTCTCCTTCCCAAGAATGTAATGTCTCCACTAGCGATAGGCTTGCACAATGGAGTACATTTCTTTGTCGTAAGTAGGGTAATTACGGACAGTATCTGACAGTGTCTCACTATGATAGGCCATGGGGTGGCCATGATGAGTGAGAATGACGCCCACAGCATAGTCTGAAGCATCTGTCTCGATCTCAAAGGGATGTTGTAGGTTTGGTAGTGAAAGTACTGGGGATGAGCACAAGCGTTGCTTCAAATCATCGAACGCTTGTTGTTGGGACTAGCCCCATGCAAATTTTGCCTTACCACCACCCCTATTTATTTGGCTAAGGGCCCATGTAATATGGGAGAATCCCAACACGAACCTGCGGTAGAAATTGGCAAGGCCTAGGAAGCTCTGAAGCTCAGTGAGTGTTTTTGGGGTTGTCCAGTCACGGATGACTTGGATATTGGTTGGATCCACATGTATGCCATGCTGATCAATGATGTAGCCTAGGTAATGGAACCTGTCCATATCGAAGGAGCATTTTTCCAAGTTGGCGTATAGCTTGTGCTGCCGCAGGGTGTGTAAAACCTATTGAATATGCTGCAAGTGTTCGACCCAAGTCTTTTTGTAAATTAGAATGTCATCCATATACACCACTACAAAATTATTGGTGAATGGTCGAAGGATATCGTCCATCATCCTCATGAAAGTGGCTGGAGCATTTGTCAAACCAAAGGGCATGACCAACCATTCAAAAAGGCCTTCCTTTGACTTGAATGCAGTCTTCCATACATCTGTCTATTCTATCGGGACCTAGTGGTAGCCAGACTTAAGATCAATCTTACTGAAGTATTTGGCCCCCGTGACTTGATCAAGGAGGTCGTCGATTCGGGGAATCGGGTATCGATTTCTGACTGCGATTTTATTCAGAGCCTGGTAATCAATACAGAGTCACCAGGTTCCATCTTTCTTCTATAACAGCACGATTGGGCTCTCGCAAGGTGATGATTTGGGACGGATGTGCCCCTTGTGGAGCAGTTCTTGGATCTGTCGCTTGATCTCCTCATTCTCTAACAAAGAGTGGTGATAAACTGGCCCCTTGGGCAGCGGTGCACTGGGGGTCAGATTGATGGGGTGCTTGACCTGACAGTGCAGAGGTACCCCTGTAGGTGAGGAGAAGATATCTGAGTATTCTTCCATGGCCTTATCTACTTGCTTCTGCTGTGTGGAGAGGTCGGTTGCAGAGACCCTGGATGTGGATGTGATATTTCGCTTATTTTGAGAGCGAATCATGAAGAAGACAAACTTCCCCGTCTGAGAGATGACCTTCCTACATTGCTTAGCAGAGATCAAGGAAATAACATTAGGTGGGACTGCCTCGGGTATCCTGTACAATTTTCTGTTCAAAGTAATAATAACACTACGAGGCCTAAACTCATATACAACATGACGTTTCCATAAATAAGGTTGGCCCAAAAGAACATCACAAACTTTGAGAGGAGAAACATCACACAATACCTCGTCTTTGAAGGGTTTGATGTCGTATGAAAGTCGACACTATTGGCTGACACGAAGATCGCTTCCTTGGCGGAGCCATCCAATGGTGTAGGGTTGTGGGTGAGGGGTTGTTGGTAGGGCTAGTCGCTTGACGACCTCTGCTGAGATGAGGTTCTTCTGGCTACCGCTTTCAATGATGAAGTGCAGCGGGGTGCCTTTTACCCACATCTGTGAATGGAAGAGGCGCTCTCCTTCTTCTGGCTCGTCTGGTTCACCAGGCTGGAGCTTGGTGGTAGCAATAGTGGCACTGGGTTCCATGTCAATGATCCATCTTCCCCTTTCTGGTTTTGGCTCAGAGTCAAAACATGCATCTAATTCAGAGGCTTTTACTTCGGCCATTAGCAACTACTTTGAGCAACAGTCAGCAGTGTTATGCCAAGGGCTCTTATGGAAGTCGCACCACTTCTGGGTATCTTTCTTTGTCTTTCTAGTGTCCTTCTTTGCTTGCGGCTTGGACTGGTTGTCCTGATACTGTCCATATTTTCTCTATCCTTTTTTCTGTGGGTTGGGGCCACACTTTCCTGGATTTTGTTGTGAGGGGTTCCCAGGCCCAAATTGTCGTGTCTTTTGTTTGAGCTTCTGCTCGATTTTGATGGCATATCGGTAGGCCGCGCCCAAGGATGAGATGTCCAGAAATTCCATTTTGGTCTGGATGTATCTATGCAGAGCACCGTGATACTTGAGCACCATATGTCGCTCTGAATATTTGATACCAATCTTGGTGCACAAGGTATGGAAGATATTTGTGAAATCTGGCACTGCTTGGTCTCTTTCTTGTCGCAGTGTGGTCCATTTGGTATACAAGTCATCATAACTTCCGACAGGGTAGTATTGTTCCTTAATAGCATCCCTGAAGGATTTCCAGGTGGCCATGACTGTAAATAATGAAGGTTCCTCTGTTTCCTTTTTATCACAGAAGTTTTCCCACCAATCTTTGACACGGGGAACAACTTTGAGGAGCACAAAAGTAATCGTTTCTCTATTCGAAAAGTTATGGACATAAAAATACCCTTATAGTAGATTCAACCACTTGTCTACAACATCTACGTCTATCTGACCTTCAAATATAGGAATATCTAAGTTTATTTGTACCTTGAAGGGGGTGGTTCCTCCGCTCAAAGAAGATGCGTCGCCTATTGGTAGCCGCTGAAGGATTTGCGCGAAACTATCCATCATCTCGTTCCTTTGTTGAGTGAGGGATTCCTCAGTCAACAGTTTGAAATGATCTCATGTCCCATCATCTTTATTTTCTCCTGCCATGAGAGGTCGCTTGGGCATGCAAGAGATTTTTTCCTCAAGAGAAACAAGCTCGAGACCCAACTCTTTGTACTTCGACCTCGTTGGGGACATGCATTAAGACGACAAGGAGCAGACTGCTCTGATACCACTGATCCAGATTTTATGAGTAGAATGAAATGAATACAGATTATTACCAGGTGCTTAACACAAAATAACAGAGATACAATAAACTAGTTTTCTATTCAATAACGAAATAAGCTGAAAACTGTAAAATGCAGCGGAAACAAGCTTGTTGGAATGGTGGTGGCTTATCTTTGAGAAAAGATGTGACGGTTATGCTCATTCGCAAGAAGATGATTACAATGAGGATCTAAAGGATTTTTTACAATAAGCAGGAATGCAAAAAACCCTAGAATCCAAAAACCTAACTGTAGGAGATGAAGCGCCAAAAGTCATGTGGGCCCAATTTGGGTAAGTTAGTACATCAACTTCCCAAGGTCGTAACTTTTGCATACGATCTCCGTTTTAGGTGTATGATAGCCCGTTGGAAAGGTATCATCGAGGAGATTCATTTTAGCCACAATATTGAAGGTACTTTTATATTTCAAACCTATTTTCCCAAAAAACATCATTTAGGGCCTCAAAATGGCCCCAGAAATTAAAACTTGCTAAAAATAGTAAATTCCCAAAATTGCCAAAAAATTGTTTTGAACCAGTTGGAAAAGGTGGGTGGCCACCGATATCCATCTGGATCAATAAGGATCATGGCATGTTGGGATGTATATGCTATCACGGATTGGTGCTCACAACTAATTTGGTTAATGCATAAGGAGGAGAAGATATTTTATAATCATCAATGTAATTCCAAGATGTCACAAAATAGGTGTATTTAAGTGTTGTTTCTCACACGCGCACCCATGCACTGCATCCCATAAAGGAGTGTTTTCATGTAACATAGAATCTCAATCATGGAATATGGGATTGTTATGAATATCAAAGAGACAACAATTACAAATGTAAGATTTGTAATTTTGTGAGCATCACATAGACACCAACCACAAGTTAAGAGGATCCATAAGAATCATGCCAAACCATTGGAAATGTTAGTAGAGTGAAAGGGGATTTCATCACATCAATCAAACCATTGGAAATGTTAGTAGTGGAGTGAATGGGGATGTCATCACATCAACTTAGGACATGCACCCCAAAGTCCACCAAACTTCTTCAACACTTTTTATATTTTCTTTTTGTAAATTGAAATTTCCCATGTTTTTAGTCGAGAGGACTAATCTCCTAAGATGTTTTTTAGGGATTCTTAGGTATTTGAAAGAGGGTGCAAGCATCAAAATGTTGGACATAGAATGTAAGCCAATTGATAAAAATTCCCACCAATTTATCATTTAACCACAATGCAACCAAACAACTTTTTGTATATTTTAGCCTTAAAACACGATAATACAATGTTATTCAAATTGAAATTTCTAATTTTAACCACCACTTATAACCCATATGAATTGGATCAAACGAGACAAATTCCATGATGGGGTTAGGCCTGATTGAAAATATGTTTTGATGATGTAGAAATGTGGTGCAAGCGATGAAAGAAATTATATTATATTACGACTTAGATATTCTTTCTATGTATTATATATATGCCTAAGAAGGATCTATGCCTAGGGAGGACTAGGCGTAGATATTAAATGAATATGAAGCCTGATTTAGTGTCATAATCAAAGTGGATGTGATGGTGGGAGATTTTATGAACCATTGAATGGAAATCCAACCAAACGCTCATTCAACCACTAAAAAATCCAACCCCTTGATTGGTCTAGTACATCCCAGTACCCTTTCCCTCTACTTTCCCTTGTCAATACTTACTTTCTTTCACAAGCCATAGGTCAAGCTATGGAATGAGATAGTTTGTTTCATCGTAAGAACCTGAAACAAATATTCAATCCCATTTGGTCCGATCGAACTGGTTTATTGATTTCATCTACCCAGATATCTATCAAAGGCATGAGCTAGGGTCTTTAGGTGGACTTTTCTAAATGCAACATTCAACAATTACAACATTTAACACAACATTATCAAGAACATATTTATTGTAAATGTCATGAGCCAAGGTGATGGTTGTGGTCTCAGCATCAAGTAGAGAGGATTTAGGTTAGCAATCACAACAACATTCAAGACCATTCTTCATTTGAAATCATTGAAATAAATTGGTATCCTGATACATCAATCAACAACCTCCATAGTCCAATATAGAGCTATTGTACAATGAAAACAATGCATTTCTAGTTTTTGAGATCAAACCTTACCATGCTTATTTTCACTAAACCTTATTTACCTAACATTCAACAAAACAAGAGTTATAAATTTAAAACTTCAATTTCCAAAATATTACATTTTGGAATGGATGAGCAAAAAGGAGTAGAAAATAAATCCATAACAACCAGATAAATCTTCTCCACATACAACATAAACCTTAGAATTAAAACACTAACTCTCTCTCTCTCTCCCACTTCGGGGGTATGCTAGTTTAATAAAAATCTAATGTAAGGAAGTCACCATTTGATTTCGAACTGAAACACACGTAGACTATTTTATTCGATTACTAATAAGTATTTTGATTCTCAAAATGTATAAGTATTTTTTCTTATTTGATTTCAAACTCAAAGGTATTAATTAGTATGGTGATCTATTGAATGCAAATGCAGGTTTTGGAAATCAAATTATTTAAGGTTTTGTGCTATTTGATACTACATTTTTATTGGTAGTTTTAGTGATGATTAATATGGAATAATAAGTATCTTGTGGACACTATTTAAATTGAAATCGTTTTTCTTTTTTAAAATATGATATTAAAATATTTTAAAATGACTAAGAGTTCTTCCTCAAGTGTAAGTGTTACTCGTGATGAGGCATGAAGACTTAGCGACAAAGCTTAAAAAAATATGATATCATAACAAATGTTGCTTTAAAAACTCCTCCTACATATTTGAGTCATATTCTTCCATTGAAGAACAAATTTTAAGGCATTTCATATTCTACTAGATGAAATTGAATATTTGGAAGCATGATCCATATATAAACCTTTAGCACACTCACAAGAAAGGGAGAAGCTTTTAGAAGGACAACTTGTAAAACAAATAAGTTGATACCGGTGCTCTAGCTTAGGGGGTGACAAATAACATCTATGCATGACTCAAGGAAGAAATCATAAATGAGTGTTCCACCAAGAGAAGTCTCATATGAATTTTAAGTTATATTTTTATGAAGGGTTCAAGATTCTTTGAAAAATATATTAATGGAGACTTTTAGGAGGTTCTTTAAAATAAATTATTATAACAAAACATGGAAGA
>ML800517.1:287690-300079 GCA_009831015.1 Picea engelmannii
AAGGGTGAGGGAACTATACCCTCATCTTCACATAGACTGAAAATAGTCTTTTGGAGGTCCAAAAGCTTCCCAATGGGGAGGTGTGATCAGGGGATCAAATTTTGCTCAAAAATTCAAAGTGCTCGAAATCACTTCAAATCAAATGAGAGCATAGGCCTCGTTGTTGTGAACCCAATGCAACTCGTTTCGTCTCAAACGGAAGTCGGGAGCAAGAGATATCATGATCTGTTCGAATCATCAAACAGGCAAAAAAATGACGCTGACTGTGCAGTCCGTACAGGCTGACGTGGCAGGGTCGTACGATGACGTGGCAGAGACCGTACGACCGTACGCTGATGTGGCATGTGATGATGTGACAGTTTTTGATTGGCAGATGTGGTTGAATTGTGATGTGACACATGGCATCATTTTTGGTCAATGGTATGGTGCCATGTGGCCCAGTCATGGGCTGCCACATGGCACCCCTTTATTGGCTATTGGTTTGTTATTTAAAATTTTATGAGGTCCGTAGGGGTCGAATCCCGGACCTCCCCACCAGTGTAAAGCCTTAACAAAGTCCGCCCGACCAATACGCCCACACATTGTTGCTTACCATATAACCATTTGGATTTTATTTAAGTTCAAACTTTTGTATATGTGGGCGGGGGTCGGGCTGGGGCTTAGCCCCAGCCTATGGTTATAGCATATATACCATACGACCATGTCATATGGCTCCGGTACAACGATGCGCACGTTTTGGGTTTTACATTGTGGTTTAAAACGGTTGAAACGACCCGACACATGTAACGGTTCTATTTGCCTATGGGACAGAGCCCTTTTTAAAATGCGCAAGGTCATATGACCCTCATGTGCCCGAGAGCTAGGCGGTTAGGGGCTGGCGCACCCATAACTGTCCTACAGTTCGCACCGTTGGTGCGGTTGCACCCGGTGCCGGGTTTTTACGCCTTAAATGGCGTGTGTGCTAGGTTGAATGAACAAGGGTGCGATTTGTAGATGCAGAGACAACAAGCTTGAAGGGGGGACTTCCATGAAGCCTAACTTCTTCGTTTTTTGGCCAAACAAGGTGCCGAAAAAGCCCAGCTAGGGGTTTTTGGACGTTCTGAAGCCATTGGAGCAGTCTATTTGACAGTTTGAGCATTGTAAAGCACATTTTTTAGCACTTTGAGCAAATAATACAAATGATCCATTGGAAGTTGGACCAGGAGATGTAGCCCAAGAGAGGGGTGAACTCCTTTATCATTTGTTGTGTTATGTGTTTTCTATTTATTGTTTATGCTGCTGTTTATATGCATCTTGAATGAGTAATCCTTTAAATAATGTGTCACAGAGTTGATCCATTTGCTTTTAACACATAAAATTTACTTGCAAATATTTTCAAGGATACAAGTCTTCTTCATTTTTAGATCACTTCCTAAGTGCCTCAAGGGTTGCACTTGGTTTTATAATTTTGAATCTCTTTGAGTGCATAACTAAGATGTAATAGTAAGGAAATAAGTTAAAAACCCAAGACTTAGAGACATCTTGTAGGAGTGGAAGTCTGTCATCTTACAAACTACCAACATGTTATTTCAAATGACTAGGTTTTGTCTACACACAATAATGCAACCACATATCAAGGTATTAAAAATGCATCAAGAAAGACTAGATTAATCTTGAGTATTATAGTATTTTTCTTACTTCAAAAAATAAATTGCATTACTAATTAATGATTTTAATTTCAAAAATTCATTTTGGAAATTCAAATGCATTGCATTAAGAAAATGTTAATTTAAAAAGTCTAATCAATTTCATGGCATGGATGGAATTAGAAATTAACCTGAGAACTCCTCTATTTCAGCTAGAAATTTGATCGATAGATGGTGATAAAGAATGGAATGTTAAAGTATCATTGTAAGGTGGATATCAATAAAGACCGGCATAAAGGAAAACACTATAATAAATATAAAGAAGGTTTAATGATGAACCTTGATTTTTCTGAAAGGATATTGTCACATTAATCCACCGTTTTACAAAACGTAAAGAAATCCAAAAACAACGAAACTAATGTGTGTACATAAATATCACATATGAGACTTGTAAGAATTTATTCTTAACAACATATAGTTAACTTATATGTAGTTTAATATAGTTGTGATATTAAAATTTATCAAAAATAATATTAATTACTTATACAAAATTAGTTTAGATATAATAGTAATATTAAAATTTATGAAGGAGATGCTTATACAAACCTTTTTTAAATATTATGAAATTAACTTAAATAATTATAATATTAAAATTTATTGAAAAGACTAATGAATAATTTTGTAGTTTACAATAATCTTATTTTGTCGACATACCTTAACATTTTTTTTTTAGAGTAATCGCTAATTTATATATTGAATGTTATAATTTACATGACATTTAAAAAGAGGCTCTAGTGGATAGGTTTCATGGTTTGAAGGTGAGAGAGGCTTCTTTGTGGGAGTGCCTTCAGAAATAATTGGCCCCATGAATTGGGTATGTTCCAAAATTATGTATAGCTTTTAACCCATCTTGTTGTGATACTCAAACATTAGATTAGAATCAAATCTCAAGCAATCTCCTTCTTGAGTTGAAAAAGGTGAATATATTGGCCATAATGAATTGGGTCCAATTGAGGTCTCGAATCCTATTTAGGTGAGTGATGTCTTTTAGTAGGTTCTTTGCGAGGTGAATGGAGAAAAATTGGTAAATGATACAACGAGGGTTGAGAATCATGTTGATTGAGGAGGATCTCCACACATGGAGGTATTACTTTGCACACCATGGGATAAATCATTAAAAAGATAATTAATTAATAAGGTGGCAAAGAATAATTGATGCACATAAATGATTTATTTAAAATATAAAGGTGATTAATACTTTGAAATGAGTATGAGAAAACTCATGTATTAGTCATGCATATGAGACAAATGATTAATACTTAAAGTGAGTTGGAGAATTATTCATTTAATTGTAAAAATGAGAAATTAGTTGTGACAATCCAGCTCAGAAATTAGTTTCCTAATTTTAAGAGGAAAGAAGAGGAATACTTGGAGTGAGTAGAAATCTCACGTATTATTTGTAAAAATGGGAAATTAGTTTTATGTGAGAATCCAACTCACAAATTAGTTTCCTAATTTTAAGAGGAAATTAGTTTCCTAGTCTTAAGGAGGAAGTTAAGGGTCTTATGAGTTAGCTTGGACTTTTCCTCACTTTATTACAAGTGGATTCCTAGTCTTAAGGAGGAAGTTGTCACACACCCCACCCCTAAGTACCTTTTTAAGGGATGGGATAGAAATTTTTCGCTTAACCTAATACCCATGGCCCAATAATTACTGAAGTCTTTACTTTCTCTTTTCCCTCTTAGAAGTAGTTTAACATTAACTCAATAAATTACTCATATGATAATTATGAGTAATTATATTATAACACAATAAGTATAATTTATCCATAATATACTTAAGTTGATTAACCTTAATTAAGGTATATAATACAATTCCTCCATGTCGCATTTTCACGTAATTTAACATATATATCTAAATATATGCATATTTATTTGTTTACTGGGAAAAATGATTAACTATATTCAACCACAAATTATCCTTTTATTAATTATATTATAATATAATTGTATTTAATTATATTATAATATGATTAATTTATATCAAAGGGGCACTTAGGATTATCAATACCCATTAATACCTAAGCCTCCAAAATTCGACGAAGATTCCACATCAGGCTTTTATGAACCTAAATCTCCCAAATGTCGTAGTTCTGGAGAGGGTCCCACTCATATTGTGCCTTTATAATTTATTATATCGTCATGTAATATAATTGATTCCACTTAACGTTTATTATAACGTTTGGATATGGGAAAAATACGTCCAGCCTTCGGCTATTTTGCTCCTACGCTGTATCTTTCCCAACATCCCAGAGTCCCGAAGCTTCGAACTCCCAAAGGGTCCACGCTTACACGTGACTTCGCATTAAAAATTAAATTAAAAAGGGTAAAGAGAGTTTGTACTTAATTACATGCCAATATCACCACATCTCATTTAAAATATATAATATTATATTACATCTTTTTTGGAGATTGCGCCAAGGTTTACAAGGTCTCCAATATTTTATTAATATTTGAAATAAGGGAGAGAGAGAGAGAACTGCGGGTCAACCCCCTTCGACTCTCCACCACATTCCTTATACTCCAATCTCCCGGAGCCCCGAAGTCTCGAAGCTCTGAAGTGACCCCACTGGCATACATTACCACACCATTTAATATTCAAAGGAGTTGGCTTAATTTACGTGAAATCAATTTAATGAACCTTAAAATAATATATTATATTATTTTATATTCCTCAAAAATTATGCCCAGTATTAAAATTCTCCAATATTATATTATTATTTGACATGAGAAAGAGAATGTTTTCTGGGTCAATCTCCTTCGGCTCTCCAACACCTCCTCTATATTCAAATCTCTTGGAGCCCCGTAGTCCCGAAACCCCGAAGTGGCCCCACTTATGCACGTTTCCACATTATTTAATATTTAAAAAGGGATGGCTTCATTCACGTGTAACCATTTTAGTAAATATTAATATAATACACTATATTATATTATACCTCTAGAAATTCTCACCCAGGTTTAAACAATATCTAATATTACATTTAATATTCAATATTGTAATGAAGGAAAAGATATTTGGGTCCACTCCTTCGGCTCTTCCACGCAATTCTTCATTCTCATATAACCTGGAGTCTCGGAGTTCCAAAGTTCCGAAGGGGACCAACTTGTATTACACCGTAACATAAATACAATGATTTATTTTGACTTCTAATATTATATGTATGTTGTCATAAGGGTGTATTATATTAATTTACGTTAATGGATCATTTTAATTACCATACAATACAATTAATTATATTTCTTATCTTTTGCAACCTTGCACAGGGAAAATAAGGTTCTGGCCTTCGACGACTTTGGTTCATGAGTTCCATCACCCCAAACACCCCGGAGCCCCGAACTCCCGAAGTTCTGAAGACCATGAGATGGTTAAAGCATTTGGTTACTATTTATTCTCTGGTGTGTTTGACATTAAAATGATAATAATAATTATATTATTTTGGTCTCAGGTCTATTACGCTCCAGAAAACTTTACCGTCCATTTTCAGAATAAAATAATAATAACATGTGTGTGTGTGTGTGTGTGTGTGTGTATACCCCGTATGTTTTTTTTTCTTTTTAACAAAAACCACAGAAAATTTATATTAAAAGAGTTGCGAATAATCTCAAGATAAGTACGAAAATTGAGTTGCAAGATCTGTAATTACAAAATTTTCCTTCGTGAAAGCTCCCAATAGGTATGTGGTGAGTGGAGGCAAGACTTTCTACTATTCTAAAGTCGGCCAGAGCTTTTACAGTAAAGATCATACAGTAAGAGCCTAACAAAAAAACTGTTAAACAGAGCATACACTTAAATATTGTTCTCATCCAGTGCTAGAGGTTCTCCTTTTGCTGATAGCCTCAGATTTAGGTCTAGTCACAGTCGAGGTCCAGGAGAAGAGGCTTCATTAGAGATGGTTGCAGAAGATGCTGGGGAAGCCGAGGGTGAAATAGGTGCATCCCCAAACTGAAGAATTTCTGTCTGTTGCCTTAGCACCTCGCATTCATCCTTTGTCCGTTCCTGCTCTCCCTGGTGTTGGATGGTGATTTTTGTTATGGTTAAGACTTGAGTTGAGAGGGCTCTGAGCTTAATTTGTAGGTTTTGCATCGTATTAACCAATTCCTCATGCTCTTCCACTAAGATGGCATGCTAACTGCTTGTGCTCCTTCTCATTTTGTTGGGGTTGCTTTTGCTGCCTATCTAAATTATGCTAGAGCCGATATCTGCAGTCGGAGGAGGGGTAGAGTTCTCTCTCTTCTGCGGAGTATGAAATAGGCCCAAGTAATGCGCCATGCATCTTCTGATATGATCCATCATCTACGCAAGATTCAAAGGACGATTTTGATTACCTGTGTTTGAATGGCCACACGAGCTGCTAACATGCCCTATGCTGATCCTGGTACTACTCGCATTGCCCGAATTCAATGGATAGTACTCCCATGGAGTCATGCTGAGCGGATTCATCCCCCTCCAAGTCTTGTTACCGCGATCTGAAGTAGCCGGAAGAGTGCCGAAGTGACTTCCCAAGATGGGGGAGAAGAATGGTGTGTAAAGAATGGCACGCGTTGAGGTGAAGGAGGGAGCGTCAAGGTGGTGAGAGGTGAGGTATAACAACGTGAGGGCCCGGATGTAAGAGCCAAGTGGCAAAGTCATAGGAGGGATGTTGTGACGTGAAGGACTCGTGTTGGTGGCCAGATTCAGAGTCCAAGTGTCGAGCTGAGCGAACAGGTGAGCTGGCCGCCAGATGTCGAGTGCTTGTTAGATAGGTGACTGGATCATGGAATGGGCCTTAGTTGTGTGATTCCATTGACAACCAACGAACCCGAATCCAGAGTGATTGCCAGATTCGCTTGAGTATCGACCATTTGATTATTGCATCTAAGAACATGAAAAAAGGAAACATTACTGAAGTGTTTGATGATTGCCAAGATTCGATGGAATATGGTATTTAAATGGATATTCGGGGGATGGGAACCTTTGCGGGTAGGATTTATGATTATCTTAGAATCATCAATGACCGAAAGGGAGTTGATGTTCATATTTTTGGCGAGAATAAGGCCTTGATACAGAGCGTAAGCTTCGGCTTGATTATTGGATGCAATTCTGAGTCTCTAGTGGAAGGTGAGTGTTTGATTTCTTCGTGGGAAAATTGTGACCCTTCCTGCTCCTGCCACCCTGGGGTTTCCCTTTGATGCTCCGTCGAAGTAGAGAATGTGTGTCAGTTGCTCATTTCACTAGTGTAATAACTCAGAGTCATCATGAAGCTGCCAGGAGGATCTCGTTAGAGGGGGGGTGGAAAATAGGAGGGATGGAGGGGAAAAAAGTGGAGATCCAATTGGATTCTGAGGTGGAGGAGGGGGTGAAGGAGATGGGTTTGGATTTGGAAAGAAAGAATTCTTCCAGAAGGGCTACGAATTTTTTAGCTACAAGATCTGGGGGGGAGTGGAGGTTTGAAAATATGGCCCTATTTCGAGAGAGCCAAATTTTCCAACAAATGTACTTAGGTAAGGCTTTAAATAAGTCTTTGGAGAGAGGCTTGTTCTTGAAGGAGCCATGATACATGGATTGCCAATTTGAGAATAACTCTTTTGGTTGGGACAACCATCTGATTTTGTTGTGGATGTCTTGGAGGGCTGCTTTCCATACAGAGATAGCATAGGGGCAATGAAGGAAAATATGTTGAGAGGTTTCCTGTGCATTGCGACACAACTCACATATGAAAGGATCATGTATGTTCCTTTTGAGAATATTTTCCCCTGTAAGTAATTTTCCATGTGCAACTATCCAACAAAAAGAATTTACCTTAGAAGGGATATCATTGTTCCAGAGGTAATTCCAGATCTTATCTTTGGGGGGGAGATCTGTTTGGGAGAGAAGATGTAAATAACCTTGCTTAACAGAGTATATCCCATTACTCCAACCTCTCTTGTCTTTTAGCATGTTGTGAATGGGGGTGCATCTTCTCAAAAGACTTTGCAATTGATGGGCTGCGTTCTATAGATTGATTGGGAGATTTTGAAGGTTCCATCCTATCCAGTCGCCCGAGTCAGCATTCTAGGAAGAGATATCCGAGATGTATTTCTTGCCTTGTGAGTCTAGCTAGTTAATGAGAGGACGAAGCTGAATGTTCTTCCAGAGTGGCGGCTTTACCATGATGCTGTGTACTCCAATGAGGATCTTTCTGCCATTCCTAGGTATCCAGGTGAGCTGGCTTTTAATGAGGGGGATGGAGTCAGAGAGAAGCTTCCCAATTGGAGAGCCATTGTTCAGGGAGTGCTGCTATTCTAAACACTTGAGTCTGTCCCCTACTAGGTATTTCTTCAAGAGAATTGTTTTCCACCAGTTCGTCCTTCCTGAAATAAGATTCCATAAGATTTTTTCTCCCATAGCCAAGTTGGAGAGGGTAGGGTCTTTTATGCCCAGGCATCCATTTTTTTTTGGATTTTTTACAATATCCCAGTTGACAAGGTGGAATTTTTTTGTTTTAGTCTTTCCCCCTTCCCAAAGAAAACGTCTTAGGAGACGGGAGATCGAGATTTTAATGCTTTGGGGTGCAAGAAGAGAGGATAATTGAAAAATGGGGAGAGCGGAAAGGAATGATTTTAAAAGCACAGTTCGACCAGCCACATTGAGCCAGAAGGCGCCCCATTGATCCAACTTGTGTTTCATTTTGTCTAGAATTTGGTTCCAGGCTGAATTAGGAAGAGATTTAAGACATATTGGGATGCCAAGGTATCTGAAGGTTTTCCATTTTTCTATGAGAGGGAAATAGAAGATGTTTGCTATTAGGTGGGTTGTTCTTGGGGGAGTGTTCCAGGTGTAGACATTGGATTTGGCACTATTTATGAGGGCTCCTGAGGCCTAGGTGAAATTGTCCAGAACAATTTTGAATCTCTTGGCTATGAAAATGGAGGCACCTCCAATGAGGAGAGTGTCATCAACGAATTGTGAGTGGTTTATTCTCTTTGTCCCCTGAGCGATTTTGATACCAGAAATGTATTTGGAGGCGCGATCATTTTCCAGCTGCCTTCTGGCATTTTTTTCCATAATTATGTAGAGAAGGGGGGGAAAGTGGGAAACCTTGCCTCAACCCTTTGGAACTTTTGAAGAATTTTGTTGGTTGCCCATTAATCAGAGGGGAAATCCAAGGCTTGAAAATGCAGGCTGAGATCCAGGCTACGAATTCTAGGCTGAAGCCAAATTTTCTTAAAACTGCAAACAAAAAATTATGTCTCACTTTGTCTAAAGCATTGGCCATGTCTATTTTGATGATCATTCCTTGATCTGCTCATTCCCTGCTAGAGTGTATGGCTTCTTGGACCAGAATGATGTTGTCAATCATTTGTCTCTTTTCAACAAAACCACTTTGGTTTGGGGAGATAAGCTTTGAAGGAGAGGCTTGATTCGGTTGGAAATGATTTTAGTGATGAGTTTATAAGAGACGTTGCATAAGGATATGGGCCTGAATCTAGAGAAAGAAGATGGATTTGAGTCCTTTGGTATAAGCGCTAGAAAAGTAGAATTTGTGTTGCCCCCCAACTTTGTAGATTTCGGGACATATTGGATCATTCTCAGGAGATCTTTTTTTATTGTGTGCCAACATTTTTTATAGAAATGGGCGTTGAAGCCATCTAGGCTTGGAGATTTGTCTAGGTGAAGTTGGAAGAGGGCTTCATAAAGTTATTTTTCTGTGACCTCTTGATTTATCTTGGCATTATCTTCTTGGTTTACAACGGTCGATATGTTTAGCAACAAATATTCTTGTGTGTTTATATTTACAACGTCTTGCTCAGTTAGAAGGTGCTCAAAATGGATTTTGGCTTCTTCTTGGATTTGCTGAAAGTCATTTATTTTTGTTTCATCTTCCTTTGTGATTTCCTTCACCTCGTTCCTCCAGAGTCTGGCTTTGGTTTGTCTCTGAAAGAATCTTGTATTTCTGTCTCATTATTTGAGCCAAAGACTCAGAGATTTGAGCCTCTAGGATTCCTCCTCTGAGTGGAGAATTTTTTGATATTCAATAAAGTCCTATTGTTCTTTTAGAAGAAGAGAGTGAGTGGGGTATCCCTTTTCCATTTCCATTATATTTTCTTCCATTTCCTTAATTTTCTTTCTTTTGGCTTCTTGTTCTTTTTCTTTGCTGAATTTAACCTAATACCTGAGGGCCGATTTGACTCTTTTTAGCTTCTGCTCCCAGATGAAGGTTGGAGAGCCTTGTATCCAACAGCTCTAGGCATCTGAGAGGATATCAAAAAAAATTGGGTCCGAGAGCCAAAGGGGGTTGAATCTGAAGGGGATGGGGCCAAGATTCTCAGGGGGGGATAGATTCAGGGTGATGGGTCGGTGGTCAGAGCCTATCCAGGGGAGAATGAGGGAGGAGGGGGAAAGAGATTTGTCTAGGAAGGAACTTCTTAGTAGAAAATGATCTAGGCGAGAAGTAATATGCCCAGGCCCTAACCTTCTGTTTGACCAAGTGAAGCGGCCATTAGAAGGTTTTATGTCAATTAGACGAAAGGAGGATATGAGATCCTCAATATAATCACGAGTGGGGTACTGTACTCGGGTGCCTCCTTTATTTTCTTTAGGGTGGAGGGTTGTGTTGAGGTCTCCAACTATAATAAGGTCCTTAGGATCTAGATTCCCATGTAGGTTTTGGAGGGAGTTCCAACATTCAATTTTTTCTTGATAAATAATGGGCATATACACATTAAATAAATTCAGAGTCTTACCTGTAGGAATATGAAGAAGGGTTGTTCTGATCTAGTGAGTTGTAGATTTCCATCTTTAGAGAGAGAAGATGCTTGGATTCGACAGGGTGAAAATTCCTCCCGAGGCTCCTTGAGAGTTTTTTGTTTCCCGAGTTCTATTTCCTTCATGGCTGAAGCTTCCCGCTTGTGCAAATTAGATTTTATACCCACTTTTCTGATGGGGGAGTCGTGGATATCTGAGTCTGAACCTTCCTCTGAGCTTTGTTCTATTTCTCCGTCCTCGGGGTGAGAAGAAGGGTGAAGGGGATAAGGGGGGTCTGAGGGAAGGTGAGGAGGCACATAGGGGTGGCTTATTGGAGAGGCAGGAGGAGGAGTGTTATGAGGCTATGAGGGGGGCGGCTCCACTCGGGGTGGATCTTGATTCGGGTTCAGGCTGGAAGGTTCTGGGTATTGAGATGATTCAGGTAGGGGTGGCATGGGGATGAATTTAGGGTTTTGGCCATGGCGTTGTTGTTTTTTCCTTTTAGGCTGTTGCCATTGATTGGATTCTTTAGGCGGGGTTTCAGGGGGGGGATTTGGCACAGTGCTTTGCGAAATTCCCATACTCATGATAGATTTTGCATTTGAAAGGAAGTTGTTCGTAGTCAACTTGTTGTAGATAGGTCCATTTATCCAGAGTGAGGTTAATAGTTTCAGGTAGGCCTTTTTCAATATCAACTTCTACACAGATCCGTGCACAAGATTGGAGACCATCTTTAGGTTCAACAAGTCTATATATTTCCCGAGGGTATTACTTATAAAGCGAATAGTTTCATTGTTCCAACAATGCAGGGGGAGGAAGGGGAGGTGAACCCAAATTGGAACTACATTGGGAATATCATTCTCGGGGCTAAAATATGGGGTCCAACTCTTAAGATACATACCTATGGAGCCCATAAAGTACGGTTCGCTTCTGAAGATGAGATCTTGATCTGATTTGTCTTCAAACAGAAAGGCAAAGAAGTCTCTTCCGCACAGAAAGTGTGATCAGTTACCTTTCAGGTGGGGTTTCCAATTCTTGTCAATCCAGATCGCCATAGCCCATGGGGAGGGACATATTCTAGTGAATTTTCCTATGAGTGCATGGTCTACAATTTTAGGGCAAGGGATCTAGAGCTTCCTTGGATCTGAACTAAGGGGATTTGATCCAGTTTTTTTACGAACTTTGGAGGGATGTGCTTGGTCGACTTGGGAAGGGAGGTCATTAGAGAGGAAAAGGTTGCAACATACAGGGAGGAGGGAGAAGGAGGCGGCTAGGAAGGGGAGGGGGCGGGGGGGCGAGGCCCCTCCAGGCAAGGAGGGAATGCACAAGGAGGCAGGAGGAGGTCACGCATCAGGGTTCACAACTCAAAAAATAGGACCAAATCCTGTATGGTTTTATTATGAATTTAAATGAATTTAATTTCTCTTACAGGAAATAAGAAATGGATAAATATAAATTTCTAGTCTTATACAGAGATTTAATAAAATTTTATATAATCTCACCCTTCTCGTTGGTAAATGAGTAGAATTTTATTTACTTATTACTATGCTTTACTACTCTTACTAATTTTTTTTTTTTATTTTTTTTTACTGGGGGAATCGGCAACTTCGCGGTTCTCGTACTCGCATGACACGAGGTCGATCCCCAGCGGCTACCACTATAACCCCAGGTGCAACCACCCAGCCCGCAAGAATGGCGCACGAGTAAGTCCGGGTGAGAATCGAACATGAGACTTCATTTTGCAAATTTCCTTCCATTTACACGGCACTTGCCAATCCGTTTACACCCGTGCGGGCCTACTCTTACTAAATTTAAGGAGAATGGACCTAATACAAATATTTTCCCCCACAACAAATTATGTGTTTCTACCAGGATTTAATGCCCACCAAAAGTTAAGGGGATTCTTCCCAAATTTAGGAGATTTAACACAATTTAAACATATATGTTTATTTATGCCCCAAATATAATTTTGAGAACTTTTGTATTTTAATTCATTTAGAC
>ML800518.1:0-22983 GCA_009831015.1 Picea engelmannii
AACATTTGGTTTGTAATTCATTCATGGCAGCAACTTAAGGTTTGGGGAAGATGTTGCTATAAGCATAGTGAATGTTCAAAGAAGTCAAGATCTATATTGATAAGCCTAAAAAATCTTACAAGGCTTGACATTTGAATCAAATTGTTGCACATAGACAAGATAAAGGAAAAAACAATGTTGATCCGCGTAAATCTGCATCTTTAATGTGACATATGTGTGTCAAGCTTAAGGTTTGATTTATCTCCTACATAGAGGAGAATGAAATCATTGTTATTGAAGTATGTTTGGAGCAAGAAATTACAGATTCTTAGTACTCTTACTAGATTTAAACTTCTAAGGGATCATGCCCTAGCCAGCCACGTAATGAAGTTGCAAATTTAGTGAAGTTGATGGCAGATTTTGATGCACCATGGAAAATACTCTTGTGTGCTCATTAGTGAACATTTTGCATCCACTTGGCCCAAATATGAGAATATGCAACACGAATCATCATCTTTAAGCATCAAGCTATGGCAACTTGATTTGAGGATATGTTTGATGCTTACTTTAAGACCAACGTTGGTATGGGTTCAACTTTCTTAAGATGTGCATCTCAAAGGTTGGCATATGTGTGCCAAGCATAAGGTTTGATTTATACTTTGCATAGAGAAAAATGAAATCATTGTTATTGAATCATGTTCGGACCAATGCATTACATATTTCAAGTACTACTTTTACACCATTTAATCTTGGAAGGGAGTGTGCCCTGGCCACCTGGTGAAGTTTAAAATTTAATTAGTAAAATTTAATATTTAATGAGTCTAGACAAGTTGGATGAATCATGGAAAATAATCTTGTGTACTCATGAATCAACATGTCACCGCCAATTAGCCCAAATATGAAATTATACAATCATATGAGAATGTAAATGCTCAACCAGAATCATTGAACTTGAAGCATCAATTTATAGTGACTCGATTTAATGCTATTTTTTATGTTGATTTGATTTAATGGTATTTTTTATGTTGATTTTAAGACCAACTTTGGTATGAGTTCAACTTACTTAAGATGTCCATCCCCATAGATTTGATTTATGAAATCATTGATAATAGAGTATGTTTGGATTCCAAGTACTACTTTCACTATGTTAATCTTGGAAGAGAGCATGCCACTTGGTAAAGTTGAAGATTAAGTAGTCAAGATTGCAGATTTATATACACCATGGAAAATCATATATGTTCATCAGTTAACATCTCTCTCCCAGTTGGGCCAAATATGAAAATATAAATGAAAGTGCTCAATAAGAAGTGAGTTTTAGTCACTCATCAATAAGAAGTGAGTTTTAGTCACAAATCTTCAAGTATCCAATTCTAGTAGCTTGCTTTCAAGGTATGTTTGATGTTGATTTTAAAACCAACACCAATATGGACTTCATCTTTACTATGTCAACCAAAGCATACAAAGGTTAAGAAAATAATTCTCAATGGGAGGTCCATGTTTGGTAGCGAGGTGATACTACAATGCAAACAAAGAAATGATTGCTTAGTTAATATGGCTAATGTAACAATTTTAATTATCTATTTGTCATTTAAAAATGATAAAAAATATAAAGTGGTATCAAGGCCGCAAATGGTGTCTCACTGCATTTCACACGAACCAACACAAAACAATTACTTTAATGCTACTACAGTGCAGAGATAAAAATAGAAATTATTTCTATAAATTATGTTGCATAAATCAATTGGGTGTAGCTCAAGTGGTTGTGTGTAAAAGGCATTCCCTCCCCACCCAAGTTCAATTCCCACTTTGTAACATGTTTGCTTTAAATAAGTTGATTGTTGATGAACATATATGATATATTCATGAGTTGTTGACCTAGCCTTGTGCCTTGAGGAATCTAAAATTTACCCTAGATATCATCATCTAAATGAAGATAAGTGACTATGAAGTTTTCACAAGATATATTACCTAGAAAATATATATATATATTGCATATCAATCTTCAAAATATGTTATAATTGTATGTCTGTTATTCTATGTTTGGTGTTTATTTTGCATTTGATGCAACTCATTATACACTATAAGGATTATGAATCTTGAAGGATTTCAAATTCCCTTGATGTTAAATTAATTTAATAAAGTACCAAGGACAAGTGTTTTTCATCACTTAGGTGCCTAAGGGTGAGAAAGTGTCCAATGTGGTCCCTAGTGCATTAATTTCATGAGATATGAAATTAAATGAGACATTATGAAAGTGAAATGAAATGGATGAGTGAAAAGTCATTCATCTCAGCAATCCATCTAATCTATCCTCCACCATTAAATTAGATGTCTCTTCACCTTCACTCATGAGGTCAAATTAGGGAAAGGGTGCCCCATTCACTTGTTATTCTTCTTCATGCAATTTGGAGAGAAAAAGCAAAGAGAGAGTCAAACTGAGAAAGAGCAGGGTGAATAGCAGCAAGTGTATATGTGAGTTGCAGCAGTGTTACAGCGAGTTGCAGCAGAGTAACAACTAGTTGCAACAGAGTTACAGTGAGTAGCAGCATAGAATTTGAAGAGGAAGGTACAACGAGTATTGGGTCATACCGTACAAATTCTAAGCAGGGCATACAATAGAAAGTCGGCACATAAATCGAGGTGGTCGCACAAAAATCGAGGTGGTTAGTTGCATGTTTTCCTGGGTATGTTTGGCACAGAAATCGAGGAACCTATCTGCCATTAATTTCTGGAAAACAACAGCAGACATGCATGATTTTTTAGACAACCATACTACAATAAATGTAGTGGCAACCATACATAGTATGGATTTCTTTGCACAAAAATCAAGGAGTTGTTTAGCACGCATTTTGAGACTGTGTGGGCACAAAAATCGAGATAAGTCTGTGTATTAAATGTTGAAGATTATTGTCGTAAGAAATTCTTTCTCATAGCTTTGAAAATAATAAAAAGCCCCTCTCTCACTTGTTTTCCCCTTGTGGGTTTTTCCAGGGTCGAATTTAGACCAAAAAACTCTGAGTTGAATTTTTTGGGTGTGTTTATTTCTGAGTTTTTTTTATGTAGCAAACTTCATGTGTTTTTTGTTCATGAGCATTTAATTTTCTACTAACTAATTTGCATCCTAAATTTGGAATGTGGATTGGGCATTAAACTATGTGTCTCATTGAGACTTGAAACCGGGTTGGGATATGAAATTTCTACATGGTATCAGAGATCAAGGTGTGAAAGGAGAAAAAATATATCAGCCACAGAGGATTTTGCCGAGAAGAGGAGGTACTTCGCCAGGCAGAAAATTGTGCGCTTGTATTTTAGTTGAGAGGGTCAATGGCCACTAGTTTGAGGGTTGAGGAAAGGTTGGATGGAGCTGTGAATTTCAGCTCATGGAAGGAGAGGATTGTGTTGCTTCTGTAGAAGTGTGAGTTGTGGGATATTGTGGAGAACTCACAAGCGAATCATGTGACGATGCCTATGAATGCTACTCTTTTAGCAACGTACACCAAAAAGAACATAAAGGCCAAAAGAATTATCCTTGTTTCCATTAAGGACCATGTGATTCCACATGTGACCGGAAAGACCAATGCCTATGAGATGTGGTAATCCTTAACCAGACTATAGCAGAGTTCCAATGAAAATCAGAAAATGGTATTGAGGGAAAAATTGAAGAACATTAAAATGACCAAGACTGAAAATGTTGTCGCCTATCTTACCAAGATTTCTCAGATGAGGGATGAACTTGTTGTTGTTGGGGAGGTTGTTGCTAATAATGAACTTGTGAGCACTGGTTTGAATGGGGTAACCAAACAATGGGAAGTCTTTGTGGAGGGCATTGTGGCAAGGGGAAATCTTCCCAAGTGGGACCATCTTTGGGATGATTTCATTCAGGAGAAAACTCGTAGAGGCTATGTGCATGGGAATTCATCTACAGGTAATAAAGAGGATAATGTTGCACTTGCAGCTAAAGGCAAGAGCAAGTCCAAGAAAGGTTCCAAGGGAGGGAACAAGCAGAAAATTGAAGCGAACAAAGACATGAGCAAGGTCAAGTGCTTTACATGTCACAAGTTTGGACACTATGTTGGACAGTGTCCTAACAAGAAGAAGAAGCAGGTGGCAGCTTTCGCTGATGTGGAGAAGTTTACCCACAGGTTCGAGAAGGAGTATTCATTTTTGGTGTGTCTTTCCTCTATAGTATCATCTACCAGTATTTGGTACATTGATAGTGGTGCCTCCCGCCATATGATAGGTGTTTGTGAGTACTTCACTAATCTTACAGAGATTGGAGATCTTGAGGTGGTGCTTGGAGATGATTCAGTGGTCAAGGCAGTTGGTAGTAGGACAATATCATTTCAGAGGGAGTCTCTACCTCCCATGTTGTTGGGGGATGTCCTATATGTTTGGGGATTGAAGAAGAACTTGGTGTCAGTTTCCAGTATTGAGGATAAGGGATATGAGGTATTGTTTCGTGATGGGCATGTTCTCTTGTATCCTAAGGGGTCCAGTATCACTTCAGCCAAAGTGATTAGGATCCGATATGAGAAATTGTACAAGCTCATGTTTCAGCCTACTGGAGCATTGATGCATAGTACCACCAGCAGTGACCTTTCTTATTTATGGCATAGGATGGCCCATTTGCACCATGGGGCTCTGAGGATCTTGAGAGAGATTGTGACTAGACTGTCAAAGTTTAGTATAGAGGACCAGGAGGTGTGCAAAGGGTGTTCTCTTGGGAAGTACGCCAAGACTGTTTTTCCAAGCAGTGACAGCAGAGTAGCAAGTATTATTGATCTGATTCATATTGATGTATGTGGTCCTATGTATTCTGCCTCTTTGACTGGTTTTTTGTATTATGTCACTTTCATTGATGACTTCTCTCAGAAGTCTTGGATTTTCTTCATGAAGACCAAAGGACAAGTCTTTCAGTGGTTCCGAGAGTTCAAAGTTCTTGTGGAGAACCAAACTGGGAAGAAGATCAAAGTATTGAGATCCGATAATGGGGGTGAGTATATCTCTAATGATTTCAGTGAATTTTGTGTTAGGGAGGGAATTAAGAGAGAAGTGACAGTTCCTTACAACCCATAGCAGAAAGGGGTTGCTGAGAGGAAGAACAGGGCTATTGTTGGGGTTGTGAGAGCCATGTTACATGATTAGAGGATACCATTGTTTCTTTGGGATGAGGCTTGCAGCATTGCAGTTTATCTGCGGAATCGAAGTCCACATAGAGTCTTGGGGGATAAGACTCATGAGGAGACTTTCTCTGGGAAGAAGCTTGAAGTGGGGCACTTTAGGATCTTTGGGTGCCTTACTCATTCACATGTCCCTTTTGAGAAGAGGACAAAGCTAGAGCCCACGGCAGAGAAGGGCATCTTTGTTGGGTATAGAGATACCCCGAATGCTTTCTGCATATACATCCCCTCTTTGAGGAAGACAATTGTGCGACGGGATGTGAAATTTGAGGAGGATAGAGCCTTCTGAAGGTCACGAGATATGGAGCAGGGGGAGCAGTCAACTCCTGAAACTCGGGTGAGTCCTTCACTTAGCATAGTGACACAGAGTTCAGGACCACTTATTTCAAGGACTACTAGTCCACAGGTGACAGGGTCACAGGTTATTGGTCCTCAAGTTACCGATTCACAAGGTATTGTTTTTCAGTCTACTGGTTCACAGACTACGTCAGGATCATCTTCAGGTACACAGTCTTCAGGTGGTGGGATTGAGGAGGAGTCGTCCCCTCCACATGGTGCTACTTCAGAGAAGATGAAGCCCAAGTGGATTTAGGACACTTTGAAGGAAGCACAAGGTTCAGTGGGGAATCTCGGGCAAGCTACGAGGGAGAGTAAACCGCCTGAGAGGTTTTGCAGCTATCTTGCGATGGTGGGAAGCATCAGAGAGTCCAAGCCTTCCACTTTTGAGGAGGTAACAGGTCAACAGGACAGGAAGGGATGCCATGATGGAAGAGTACAGTTCCATCATGAAGAATGATGTTTGAGAGGTGGTTCTGAGACCTTATGGGAAGTCAGTGGTGACTTTCAGGTGGCTCTACAAAATCAAGTATGCTACTGATGGAAGCATTGAGAAGTTCAAAGCTTGGTTTGTGGCTCGGGGGATTTCACAGGTAGAGGGAGTTGACTATGATGAGACCTTCGCTCTGGTTGCCAGATATACCTCGATTAGGGCAATGATCTCCATTGCAACATAGATGAGTTGGAAGATCCATCAAATGAATGTGAAGATCGCGTTTTTGAATGGTCTCATAGAGGAGGTGTACATTAAGCAGCCTCGAAGCTTTAAGGTGCATGGGAGATATTCTCATGTGTGCAAATCGAAGAAGGAATTGTATGGGCTGAAGTAATCTCTTAGAGCTTGGTATTCCAGGATAGATACATATTTGTAGCATATGGGTTTCAAGAAGAGTGAGGTAGATCCCAATTTATATTACATTGTGGTTAGAGAGGATCCTCTCATTCTTGTGCTATATGTGGATGATCTCTTCATTACATTGGTTGAGAGACTCATAGTTGGTTGCAAGGAGAGTCTTGTTTCAGAGTTCGAGATGAAAGACATTGATCCGATGCACTACTTCTTGGGATTGGAGGTTTGGCAGGAGCTTGGACACATCTTTCTAGCACAGGGCAGATATGTTGTTGATATTCTATGGAGATTCCAGATGGAGGATTGTAGGCCCATGACCACTCCTATGATAACCAACTAGGAGAACCTTCATTCTTCCAAGTCATAGTTGGTTGATCCTGTTAAAATATTCGATGTGCTCGTTTTACCATAAACAATATCACAATATTGTCACCCAACCATAGGCACGCAACCACCCCCGAGCACCATATCCTTTGCTCGATAGAATGATTCCGGAAGTATCACTAGAACCAACAGATAACCAAGAGAGCACATCTTTCTCCAAAGATAGCTCACCAGACAGAAAGTCCCAAAACCATAGAACAAGAACAATACTCAACTGTAGCAGTTGCAGTTGCAGTTACCAAGAATATCATAATACCACCAAGAATGTCATCAAGAATACCACCAAGAGATACTGAGAGATAGGGCGCATATCTTAGGCCAGATAGCGCTAGAGAGAGACCAAGAACCACCCCAGAAGATCCACCTTCCATCCTTACAGATGCAAGTTCCAAATTGGTTCCATACTTGAGAGAGTGAGTGAGGTGAGTGTGTACAAATGAGCTAAATCATCTCTTGTTTATAGTGGTTCATGTCACTTCTTTGGGCTGACTTGTCCTTTTAGAAGCTAATACTTTAATATTAATTATTTTACTAAGTCGACTTGTCTTCTAGGGTTTTTACACATCTGTTTAGGGTTTCTCTTGCTTCCAGAATATTCTATTCTAGCCAAAGGTTACACATGGAGGTTAATACCTACCGCGACTACTATAATATCAACACTCCCCCTAGCTAGGGAGGTATTAACTATAATGGTCTCAAACACATCCATCCATTTCACATGGTATGGGCAAAGCTCACATAGTCTTGCAGACCATTCTACAGGTAGCATCATCATAGCCACACAAGTTATCTCATGATCATGCAGATCAAGTCACGAGCATCATCTTCATTGTCCATCTAGTTGGCAATCACCTCCAACACTACTGGTTGGCACACCAGCCTAGGAAACACTTGCAACACTATTGATAGTCTCCATGGCAATCAAGTAGTAGTACACAGTTACTACAATTCCATCCAAGAGATCACAACAGTATCGATCCATAGTAGTACACAACTGTTATCCAGTGGTACACAACCACTCCTAGTAGCGCATAGCTACTATCTAGTGACATATAGTCACTACTAGTGGAACACATCCACCACAGTAGTACATAGCTACTATCCAGAGACAGAGTCCCCACTACAACAAGCTATCACCATGCAGTACAACAGTCTCATGGCATCAAACCATATCATTGTCTGCATCATCTCTCAAGGCCATACTCCATCTGAGTAATCGGGCATGTTGTTGAATAAGTTATGTGTTGAACTCGACGCACTCAACAGAGTGTCTCACATGAGTCACCCACTCAACAGAGTGATATAGGGACCATTCTTCTAATCCGTACATACAACCTAGAAGAATAGTTGTCCCAACAGATGTTAAAAGCCCCGCAATGGGCTACAATGACCATTCTTCTAATCTGGACATACATCCTAAAGAATGTCAGTGCTCCCAGACGCTAAAATCCACACCATGGGCGACAGAGACCATTCCTACAGGAATGTCAGTCTCGAACTATTTTCTAATCGGGTCATATGTACCATCTCTACCCATATGCCTTAGAAAATGTATGTCTCGTATCAACCACCCTAATCGGGACGCCATGTCCTTAGGGGGCGAACTATTCAACCTGATCGGGCCAATAATTGTGTCTCGGGAAAATATCGGTCCTGAACCATTTTCTTAATCGGGCCACAATCTGTGCCTTAGAAAAATACAAGTCCATGATACGTCAGCAATCTGTCAACCTAGACCATTCTCCATAGGGACACTGTTAGTCCACCAACAATATGTTCGCCTAGACCATTCTCTTGCCTGGAGAATGCATGTCCAACAACACACTAACTATGCATGATGCCATATATCATCACTCTGTCCCAACCAAGGAAGTCATCTCCTCCCTTTCAACCAAGGGAGGTATCTCCACTGTATCATCTCTAATTCGTACTAGCATGAAGAAAATGCATCATATCTAAGCTATACTAGCATGAAGTGGAGTATCATATACACCATCCCTAAGTCGTACTATCATGATGTTAATGCATCATATCTAAGTTGTATTGGCATGATGTAGATCAATGCCTCTGCATCATCTCTAAATTGTATGATCATATCTAAGTTGTACTAGCATGATCATATCTAGCATGATGTGACTCAGGCATAAGCATCGTCTCTAAGTTGTACTAGCATGATATCAATGCATCGTATCTAAGTTGTACTAGCATGATGTGTCTCAAGACATCTGTATCATATCTAAGTTGTACTAGCATGATGTTGAAGCTCGTATCTAAGTTGTAGTAGCATGATACAGGCCACCAATTTGTTTATCACAATGTATCACAGTCGAATCCAACACCTGATCAAATAGCCCAAAAACCAGCTTACGAAGCAATATTGTTTTCGTACAAGCATCATAAGCTGCAATATACTCTGCTTCTGCAGTGTTGAGTGCAACAGACTTATGTTTCCTACTAGCCCATGATATCATAGCAAAGCCTAAACTGAAACAGATACCAGAAGTACTCTTTCTGTCATATGCACTCCATGCCCAATCTGAATCAGTAAATCGATGCAATTGTACATCATTGTTTGAGACATATCTCAAACCATAGTTTAGCATCCCATGAAGATATCTCAAAATATGCTTTGCAGTTATCCAATGCTCATGTCTAGGTTCCACCTGGAACTGGCTCAACATATTTACAGCAAAGCAAATGTTCGGTCGAGTATTCACCAAATACATCAAAGAGTCAATCAATTGTCGGTACAGGGACGAATCTACTAGATCAGAATCAAAGTCTCTCAACTTCCTCAGATCTGTCACCATGGGAGTTGTCATGGATTCGCAATCCATCATCCCAAACTTTTGAAGGATCTTTACAACATGCTTCCATTTCCCTAGGAAGATTTTACCACGCTTCTACCACACTTCTAGTCCCAAATAGTAATGCATGAGACCAAGATCCTTCATATAAAATTCAGAGGCTAGCTCCTTCTTACATTGAATAATGAGAGGCTCTACACATGTCGGAAACAAATCATCAACATATAGTAGCCCAATCACAGGTGCATCAGTCACAACCTTTTAATAAGGATATGGATCAACGTAGCTCTTGGAAAATCCAAGTCTCGTCAAATAACTGTCAATTCGTGCATACCAAGCTCTTGGAGCTTGCTTGGGTCCATACAAGGCCTTCTTCATACATGGGTTTCTCTCAGGGGTACCTCGAAACCTTGAGGTTTCTTTATGTATACTTCTTCCTCAATTACTCCATTGAGAAAAGCGGTCTTTACATCCATTTGATGTAAACTCCAACCCATGAATGTTGCAAGAGATATGATGGCTCTAATAAAGGTGTATCTAGCGATTGGAGCAAATGTCTCATCGTAGTTTTCTCTCTCCTGCTGGGAGAACCTTCTAGCCACGAATCTTGCCTTGTATTTATTGATACTTTACAGACTTTCCTTCGGGTCTAAGTACAATTTCTCATACATCATTTTTCATGATGGATTGGTATTCTTCCATCATAGCTTCCTTCCATTCTTTCTTCTTGACTACTTCTTCAAAGATGGAAAGCTCTGCATTAACAAGACATCTATTTTGAATATATACGGTAGTCATCACTGCTTCTCCCCATAGAAACATGGATAGATTCTGGTCATTCATCATTACCTTGATAGATTCTTCAATGGATCGGTTCTTTCTTTCTGCCACACCATTTTGTTGAGGATTGTGTAGGACGATTAGCTCCCTCCTAATCATGGTTGCTTCACAAAAGGAAACGAGTTTCTTGGAGGCGTAGTCCATTATCAAACGTCAAGATCTTTATATTCCGCTTAGACATTAGTCCACACACATTTGAGTGAATGATGTCCAAAACTCCTTTTGCTTTCAACGCATCCATTAAAATTGGTACTTGGTGAGATCACTTGCCTCGCCACTTGATGGAGTCATCTACTCCATGTTTTGCAATTGTCACTCTAGCTCCTTCTCAGAGCTATCGCCTGTGACCTGCCCAAAACAAGAACAACAAGAGCAAAAGTATTTCCAATAGTGTTTTCATAAAAACATATTTATGGTAACAAGGACGGTAGTCATCATAGAGTTACCAAGGTGACCTGCCCGAGAGCAAAACAATAGATATCTCGTAAAGGGGAAGTTGGTTCATTTAACAAACAAGTGCAATAGGCATCTATATCAATAGTACTTACATGCAACCAAGTATACCTAACAGTAATAGAACCATTTAAAGATTGTTGTCACAACTGTAGTATTTACTTGTACTATAGCAACTATCAAACTTGATATGTGCAAATTGAAACTTAACAATTTGATCAATCAAACCTCGAACCTGGAGCCTCAACTGCTTGTTCCTCTGAATGTATTGAATCCAAGATCATTGCTTGGAGAAGGTCTCTTATATATTCCTTACAAAACACACTCATGTTATGTTGAATGATATAACATGAAAAGCATATAAAGTGCATACCTTTGCAGCATCGTTCAGCAATTCTTCTAATCTGAAACTAGACACTATATTGACAATAAGAGGTTAGAAACTGAATAAAAAAGGTTCAATGATTAAAACAAGCTAGAAATCATGAAATTTCAACTTTGAAAAAACTCAACTTTGACCAAAAGTCAATCTTGGACTTTGACTTTGATCAATCAACCTTTGACTTTGACATTGACCAAAAACTCAAACTTGACATTTTCGCTGGTTGAGGACACCAGACGGTGCACTAGGCTAGGGCGCACTAGAATGTCCAGAAATTAGGTCCAACACTTCACTTAAGGTGCCCAAAGAGTTGGATTAGGGTTTGCTGCACAGCTGCAAAATCAGAAACTCTGGTTGGAGCGACAACTAGTGCTACAACGAACTTGACAAAGAACTCTCACTCTACCTTTCATAGGTTAAACTATTTTGAAGGCAGTTAGGGCCCATAACCTATTAAAATATTCAATGTGCTTGTTTTACCATAGACAATATCACAATATTGTCACCTAACCTTAGGCACGCAGCCACCCCCGAGCACCATAACCTTTGTTAGATAAAATGATTCTAGTAGCGGCACTAAAACCAACAGATAACCAAGAGAGCTCATCTTCCTCCAAGAGCACAAAAATAAAAAAAACCCAACTGCCATTAATTTCTGGAAAACAGCAACAGCAGACAAGCTGAGATGCAAACCTCTTTTAAAGTAAAAATTTACACTTAAAGATTTGATCTCTCAACACCTCATAAATCCATATATTCAGGGGTTGCCAACTTTAACTTTTCAAAACAATACTTATTTGATCCGAGAAGTGCAAACATCTTTTAAAGTTTTGATCTCTCGAACACCCCATAAATCCATATATCCAGGGTTTAAATGGATCTTCATTCAGGTCATTGTTTTTTATATACAAGATACTGAGCCAACTTAAATGTTCTTATTTTAGTTGTTATTATTTTATTTTATTTCCAATAAGGAAATTTCCCGATTATATAAACATATATAATTTGTGCTCACAACAAATAGAATTACAAAGAGAAAAACAAAGCACATCCAGGGTGTAATGTTTGATGTACTTCCTCCAATGGCGGTCTTTCAACCAGCATGAGGAAGAAGTTCATACTAAGTTAATCAGTGCAATGAAAATCATGTCAACAGAATATTAGTAGTGGACTGGGTAGGGGAAGATATGGGTGCTGTGTTCAAATGATATCATGCTTTCATGTCAAAGCCTCCGCTGTGGTAGTTGGAATGTGGACTAATCTTAGCACAGGGATATGGATAGAGTTGGTCCCTCATGGCCATCTATCAAGAAATTGTATGTGATTAATCCCACTTTTTTTTTTAGAGCTTCCTTTGAGAGACGGTCAGCAGATTTATTATGCTCAGTGTGTATATAGTTGAGCTTCTGAAAAGTTTTCTGCAGATTTCTAATTCTATCTTTCCATGCGAGAAGGGAGATAACTTGGAGGTCTCCTCTGTTACTCAGCCAGTCTATAACAATTCTTGAGTCCCCGACAACCTGTAGAGCTTCTATGTGTAATCTAGATGCCAGAAGATGTGTAGCCCAGGCGCTCAAGAGTTCTGCCCTGGTGTTTGTGCCCGGGCCACAGTTATATGTCCATTTGTAGCAAGAATTATGGGTGAGTTGTATTATCCCTCCAGCTCCACTTCTCAATCCATTTTCCAAGGCTGCCCCGTCAAACCAACCTGTAGGAATTTTTTCTAAAGCTGGTTTCTGTTTGCTGCTGTGAATTCTTGCTTTTTTGGCGAGTGTGTTCATACTACACTGTAAATGTTACATCGTACATTTCCTCATACTACACTGTAAAATGTACCTATTGACACAAAATATAAGATCATATATTTCACCATTATTTGATCCGAGAAGTGCAAACATCTTTTAAGATCATATATTTCACCATTATATCTTCACACCAAATTGTGAGGCTTAATACAGTAACATAAACCGTGAAGCTTAATACAGTAACATAAACCATAATGAAGATGAACCTATATAAATTCTGGAGAAAAACACAAACTATAAATTATGGATATCAAAGAATTACATTACTATAGGTTTTTAGTTCAAGATAATAATTTGTATTAACATTAACCAAAGTGAAGATGAACCCACACATTCTGATCTTCAAACCAGACAACAAAGTATGGATTACTTCAAAGTAATAATTACAATTTCGGCATTCAAAACCAGACTACGCAGAAATCATATCAAAAGAAGTAATGTTGCTATGGATTACTTCAATGTAATATCTTCTACTCAGGGATTATTTCTTTGCAATTTAGAATTTGGTGTTTGATGTGACCCATGGTTAATATTTAGAATTTGGTATTTGATGTGGCCCATGGTTAATGTAAAAAATGAAGATTGGCTAATTGATTTCGAAGCTAAAGAAGACACGCCCAGTTAATGATGACAACCCTAACTTGAAACAATTGACTTGGTCCATGGTTCAAGTGAGAAGTCAATATTGGCGCCCTCTACTACTTGTAGAGTTAACGTTATCTTGTACAGTTAATGTTGACAACCCTAACTTGAAACACTTGACTTGGTCCATGGTTCAAGAGAACAGTCAATATTGACCATTTGAACTCTCAATATTAATGATAGAAGACGCACCTTCAACGATAGATGATGTTGGCACATCTAACTTGAAACTCTTAGGCAGTTTATTCTTTGAAACTCTTGATAGACTTTTAAGCCACCAGGAAAATGACCACGCAATATATCTACATTTAAGTAAAACATATTTTGAAAAAGAATTTAGTGAAATTTGCAAAATTGGACTTTTTGTAGAATATAAGGATTTGGTGAAATTGGTAATTTTGGACCTTATGAAGAATAAAAACAACCATTAATCCATGAAAATATACAATTTAACTGAAGTGTGTCTTGAACATTCATGCATAGCCAAAGGATAATCTCTAGGATTTTAAAAAACTAACAACCATTAAGCCATGAGGATATACAATTTAACTGAAGTATGTCTTGAACATTTCATGAAGTATTGTCTTGAACATTCATGCATAACCGATGTTAAAAAACTAAAACAACAGATGATTGGACAAAAATAAAAAATAGTAAAAGTAAGGGGAGGAAACCAAGCCAAAAATTGTTGTAAGAAATTATTTTCATTTATTGGAGGATTGATGATTGAAACTAAGGTGGCAGAAGATAGGAAGATAAGGCCCCAGGCTAGGCAGAGAGAGGCATGCATTTTGGACAATGGTAAATGTAAAAGAGAACGAGGGGCACATGTATTTGTTCATGTCTACATCAACAAATTTGGATGTTGGCCAATTTATGCCCATATATATGCACTTAAATTTGCAGCTGGCAATATAGAATTTTTTGCTATAGAAAACAAGAAGTGAATTAGTTGGATTTCGTAAGACATGATAACAATACCAACTTCAGCAGCACCTTTACATCACCCGAAATTTGCACCTAGCTTCTCAAAATCCACCTAGTGGGGAATTTGAACCTGGGACATCGGAGGTAAGCACTCTGGACTTAACTCGCTACCCTAAGCACGTTGAGTGAACATTTAAATTCAAGCTCCATAGATGTGCCTTTAGGTGGACGTGCAACCTCGTGAGAAGCTATATGGCAGTCATCTATACCAGCTGACCAGTCAGAACCAGCATTCAGGTAGTCTGTTAATATGTTCACTTGATTCACTTTTTTCATGATAATTCTAATTTCTTCTACATTTTCTAGCATGCAGAAAATATAAACCCAAATTCTGAAAAACCCCAGATCAGAAAATGCCGATTTATATTCAATGCATAACTAAAGGGAATACTAAAAATAGTCTGCAATTGGTAGATCCCTTGTTTTCCATCTAAGTAAATCTTTCTGGATTTCAACAACATCGAGTTTTCAAATTTTACGTAAATTTGCTTGGAGGTTTAATAAAACTTACAACTAAAAATTGGTTACATTGCTCTCAAAATCATCTCTGTAATAGTATTTTGTTTCTATTAGTTTAACTCTTCTTATAAGCATGACGACGGCACAATATAAAATAAGCTACCGGGGGTATCAGGAACAATCATGGAAACTTGGATAATAAGTTTGATCATTATATACAATATATATACAAGTCCAGTGCCCTTGCACCAATGTATACTTAGAATCATGATAAACATAAGAAATCACTGTCAATCATCAACTAGCAACTATTATTTTATCCTCAAGTACTTACTGATACAGTGCAGATGCTGCTGAAATTGTGCAAGTCTATAACTATAAAATAGAGTATTAGTAATTGGTATGGCCTAATCACAAAAACCACATCAGTCTCGATTATCAATCTCCTGAATAACTGGTAAAAAACTAAATTAATCAATTGCCATTTGGGCATGCTTACACACCTAAGCACAAAAATTGGTCTTCGTGATTTCTGAAGAATAATCTACTGATTTACATTTCTTATAGCCAATCCCAAGAAACACCCAACATTAACAAACATCCTGGCCGAAGATCCAAACACAAATCAATCAATTGGAGCCCTTCTGACTAGGGAACATCACTAATGAAAAACTGGATAGGGATACTGCATAATCAAACATCAGAATTATCAATTGAAGCCCTTGTGACTTGGGAAGACACTAACGAAAAATTGGATAGGGATACTGTATAGCCAAAGTGATAGGCGGTCAATATGTACCCCGAAGACTCCCTAATGTTTTCATGCATGCATTCGCCTTCTACCTTTTCTACCATTCTAGGAATCAATTAACAAGCTTTCAGCATCAACAGTTTTAGTTTGGACAAATTCAAAAACTTCCGACACAAGTCAGATCATTAGAAATCTGAAGCAAGGAGAATTTATATTCTCTATAACAGCCTTCCCCTTGGAAACATAATAATGCATAAACTGAATAACTGGTCAACCAGCTTGTCATTTTGTAACAAAAACATGGTCAATAAAAAATGGAAGCAAATACCAAAACTTGAAAAAGTGTTTGAAGTTGGTCAAGTTTAATAAAATTATAACCAAAAATATTTCAGCAAAATTTCAGTTCTATTCTGCACTAAAGTTCACACCGCCCTGCTATCAAAAAGACAATATCTAATCAACATCTTGAAGAGGTTGAGCAACATCATCTGCTGTGAATTTTCCCTTCCCTTTCTCTGCAGCTCTGCCCTTTCCTTTTCTCTCCAAAAGATCTTTTCTATCCTTATCTATTTTCAATTTCGTCACAATCACCTTGGATGGGTGGACACCAACATTCACAGTTTGGCCTGCCAACAGACACCACACAAGTCAACTAAGAAACAAAAATCATAAATAAATTGCCTGATTCATGTATATTAATTTCTTTCCCAAACAAGATAGTATCTCACCATTGACTTTCTCACGAGTAATGCGCTCAACGTGGATGACCCATTTCTTTCGATAAACTTGGACAACTTTGCCTTCTCTTCCCTTGAATGTTCCTCGTACCACCTGAACTTCATCATCCTTTCTAATTGGAATCGAACGGACCTGAAGAAACATGAAAATAAGGATCGAACACCAAATAGATTAACTTGCTAAACACACAAAACCAGACTAAAAAACATCCCCACTGCTTGGGAATACTGATCTCACATTATGCTTGTTCCTCAAATCAGAGGAAAGCGGTGCACTCATCAAAATACGCCGCACACTAGATGGGGCAGTAAAATGTGCCTTGCGGCTCTTTCTCCTGGAGCTGCTGACTCCTGCAAAGAAATGAAAAACCAAAGATCAAATTATAGTTGCAAATATAAAGAACTGCAAGTACAAGAGAAAATAGTGGCCATCAAAAACATCAAAAATGAAGGCACTGTGGGCTCCAATTAGTTTCTATGGCAATAACTATCCATTCATCAATGGGTCTCTTTTACAACTTGCAATCTGTTGATTGTGGATATCTATGAAGGCCACGACGTGTCTACCAACAACCACTCAACAAAGAGATCACAACAATATAAATTGACTATCAACTTAGGTATTAGCTCCTACAGAACTGCAATTAGAACTTAGTCTATATCCTACCCTCAATAGGTGCACCTGCGACTATCCCACAACACCCTTCAGTTTTATAAAAGATGTTATATGGAAATTAACACAAGCACTTTATCTGCAATTAGAAGTTAATCTATATCCCACCCTCAAAACGTGCACCTGCCACTATCTCACAACACCCTTCAGTTTAATAAAAGATGTTTTATGGAAATTAACACAAGCACTTTAAATTGTCTGTAGAGATTCATGGGCGCCTTCAAGTGTGCAGGCTGCTGTTTATGAATCAATTAAATTGTCTCAATTATGAATCTCTTTCTTTGACTGCAATGATGTGTCAAGAATTTACCTGCCATTTCCACTCTTATCCATTCTTAGCATATCTTGTCGGGCATCAAAACCAATAGCAAAGACTTTGGGCCAGTTCACAGAGACTGTCAATCAAGAATAATTACAATAAAATATATTTTAATGGACTATATTAAACTAGGACCACATTGCACAGGCTGAATACGAAATCTGTTTTCACATAAGTTTGTTAAGTTAAAAGTCCCTCATAAAGATGCTTACAGTTATAAAATGACGAGGCACTTTGAAAGTTAAAAGCACTCTTTTTGAGAAAGGATACCTAACAGAACACTTAACATAACAACCTTTGAATCCTCTTCAAAAATCATCAATGATGGGAATAGTAATCCGCACCTTTATATCAGCTGTTAAAGGCACTTTGAAAGTTATAGCACTCCTTTTGAGAAACCATACCTAACAGAACACTTCACATAACAACCTTTGAAGCCTCTTCAAAAATCATCAATGATGGGAATAGTAATCCGCACCTTTATATCAGCTGTTAAAGGTACTCATCATGAAGGGGCATGTAGCTCAATCTTGGAGCAGCCCAAAAGTTGGGAACAGATCCTGGATTCAACTCCTATCATGTCTAGTTTTAGATACACAGTCGGGTTGGTTGGCGGTGATTAGAAGGCCTCAACCAACATGCAGCCTGATGGGGCTGTTGGAGATAGTAATCCACCCTTTAATATTGAATCAATTGGTGCCCGTCATAAAAGGGTGTGTATCTCAGCGGTACAGCAGCCCAGCTATCGAGGGCAGGTACGGATTTAATTCCTTGCCTGTCTAGATTTTGAACATGGTATCAAAGCCAGATTGGATGGTTGGCAGCTAGCAGGCCTGAACCAAAGTGTGGCTCGAGGGAGGATATTGGAGACAGCAACCCACACCTTGATACTAAACCATAAAAGGTGCCCATCGTGAAATAGCATACAGCTCAACGGTAGAGAATCTGACTGAGATAAGGGACAAGGCCTGGGCTTGATTCCTAGCCTGTCCAGGTATCTAACATGGCATCAGAGCCAAGTTGGTTGGCAGAGGCTAGACGCCCTGAGTCCAAGTGTGGCTTGAAAGGGGGTGTTCGAGATAGCAATCCACACCTTGACATTAAACCTCTAAGGGTACCCATCATGAAGATGCATGTAGCTCGGTGGTAGAGCAACCCATTGGCCATGGACAACTCCTGGATTCGATCAACACTAAACCCAAAACCCTAACCCAAAAAAAAGCCTACAGTAAGGCAAACCAGCTTTCACAACTGTGGAAACCAGATACACCAACATGAAATAAATTTCTGAGAGAAGAAAAAGTACATATTGTAAAAAGACTAGCCTGCTCTATTCAGACCAATGCCGTATTAGGTCAAGTGATTAAAAGGGCAAAAGGATCCACCCTCAAAATCCCTGGATCGATTCCTGCATTCCCCCTACTCAAGTTCCCGTAAAATAACACCACAAAATACCAGACGACACAGCTAAACGCACACAAGAAAAAACTGATAACAGACTATCATGTACCAATCTAAAGAACGAAACATCATGACAGAACTACATTCAAATGTACTTGTTGATGGCTTCAAAGACTGCGATCTCTTACAGGAGTGAATTTATACTTACTTGGATTGTACTTCATACTGAATAGTGGCTTTTTTTTTGCCTCTAACTGCCTCTCCTCCGCCTCTCGTCTCCTCTCGCCCCTCTCAGTCGGCGCCTCCCAACAACAAAGTAACAGATGAAGAATGAAAGAATACCCTTATAAAATCCTAATTTGATGATGGTTAATAGTAACCCTAGTTAAACCCTAAGTCTTTCCTTCCACTCGGGTCAAACATAAGGATCTTCCTTTAATCAATATGATATTTTTTTTAAGTAAAGAATTGAATTGTAATATTAATAATAATCTATTTTTAAGTTCATAGCTAAGTCAGCGATTATTAATGCCTAGCAAGGTATACATACCTTATCTCCTTGTGGATTTGAACCTGTGACTTTTCAAGGAAACAGAAGTGTTCTTAATCATTGAATTAATGTTGCATTAACGTGGGGATGCCCCCATTAACCAACATCATGGAAAAAATTGATAATTTTATCCCAAAACAAAAAGAGACATATTTTTCCATATAGTTTTAAGATTACAAATTCATTAAACATCATAATAACTTTCTAAAAACATCCACATTTTAGCAATGTTAATAATTTGATAATGTTTTAAATCCTAAATGCATAGTTTAATTTTTTTTTCCTTCAATATCTCATGAGTTCATCCGATGTTGTTTTTTAAATAATAACGATGAACATTTGTATTAAAAAAGGTTGTGACTGAAATTGAGAGTTATGTAATACAAAAGGTGTGGTCAAGGCCAATCAAGAGAGATAATCTTAGCTTTACAAGGTTGGGGGATTCTACCCACTCTTAAAAATTCTATGTTCTTATAATTTATTTTATATCTTGAGATACATGAGTAAACACGGACAAATTGTAAAAGTAAGAAAATGCAGAAACAATATAAGTTTAAAATAAGTTCAATGCATATTTCTTGTCATCATTAGCTATGGCGTTGGAGAGTTCTTCTTCTTCTTAACTACTATTGTACATTCCTTCTTCGAGTCCTGAATAGACATTGATGGATCTTTTGATTATGTTTTTCCCTAATATGGTGGTTCATCCAGAATGTTTTGACCTGCCTCTAATTCCTCTACTTGATTAGATATCTAACTTACAAGAACAAGAGAAACAACATGGACGACAAGAGGCTCCCCAAAATTACTTCAAACTCTAGCCAAAACCATTGGCAGCTTAAGTAGGGATGGAATAAAGATGTCAAATCTTGGCTAGATCATTGGGGAATATAAGAAGAAGCCATCATTCAAAATATCGTTTACAAATATTATCACTTCTAAATTTAAGGATAATATGTGGTGTGATAAAGAATTAGAAGATAAAAGGAAACTAAGACACTACGAGGAGGTGGTCAACCTTAATTTAGAAGATCAAAAGTACAACTCAGTTTTGAGAAGTGCAAAGAAGAAAATCAACATTGTTAAAATAAGAACAAACTATCATGAGCTACATAGTGAAACTGGGTGTTGGACAATTCCAAAAACATCGTGGGATGAAAGAATTTGCCATCTTTGTGACACTAAGAGGATTGAAGATGAAAAACGCTTCCTCTTAAATTGTCCTGTCTATTCCCAAATTAGATCCCAATTTAAAAATATTTGCCACAATATAGACCTTTTCTAACCTCCTAAGTCATCAAAACTATGGTGATCTTGGAATGCTTCTTTCAATGCTTTCTTAGCATAGAAATACAACTTTAAAGAAATCGAAGTAATATCTTACCTTCTTAAAGTCCGATGGACCAATTCGTCTCAGTGGACGTTAATCATCATCATCATCATCATGGGACTGGGAGGGGCAATCTGCCTAATCAAGAAGGGGCCCTAACTTCCTTTCCAATGAAAAGGAAGTCCTTGCCAGTGAAGGGAATGGCGGGGATTTCACAAAGGACTAGTTATCACAATCATTGTCTCATTCAAGATTGGCACTAACTAAATAAGTTGCTTTGGTATTTTTCAAATGAAACTTCCTTTGTAGGAGCCTCCTATAAGAGTGGCGTTGTTTGTTGTGGAATTTGGTTAGTCGTAGGGGAGATCAACTAGTGTTCTTACTTTGCACTATCCCACCGGGTAGACTTTCACTAGGATTTTCGATATCAACCATTCTTATGAAGTTTGGGACAATAAGTCATGATGTGCCATGTGTTCATAACATGCTTTGCATTGAAAGGAGACTTGCTCATAATACAACTTTTGGGTCCATGTACAATCTTTGGCGGCCAAGTTGATTTATGTTGGAAATCCTTTGTTGAAGTCCATGTCAACATGAATGTGTGCATATGTTGTGATGTGGAGGCGTTGTGTCTCCTCATTGTTGAAGTGGAATTTGTCCAAATTGTTTCTAGTATTGTTGAGTGAATCATAACCCCCAAAACTAAAGGGGAAGACTAGGAAGCCTAACCCAAGCAAGAGTCGTGGAGAGAGAGTTTGTTAAAGGGTCTAAAAATGAAATCCAAGCCTTCATGAAAATACTAGAGTTCCTCGAAACCAAGGACTCGAGTTGAGGATCCAATTTTAGTCCTCTACTAAATCAAACTCCACAATGAAAAAACCTTTAGCACGCGGATACATAAAGGCTTCCTCATTAAGATCGGACCTCCAGAGACATGAGATCCAATTGTGCAATTCATATAATCTTAGCCATATGCCATTGAACCTTCAAATAAGACCATTAGTTTTGTAAAAGGGTTCTTATTCAGCAACATTCCCAACAATAAAAATGGACAATATAGGGACTTCTTGAACTATAAGAAGGATAGGGGGCTAGGATGCACTAGAAAATATATTCTTGGCCACATATCTAAAGGAAGCACCAGCCAAATCTAATGGGCAAAGTTGCACGAATAGATGAGGGAGTGACACCAACTAAAAGGGGAGTGAATCCAAGTTGATTAGAAGCCCCGACAGTGGATTGAATGAAATGGGAAAAGGGGGTCGTCGCCACCACCGGTAGAGGAGAGATTAGGTGTGGGTGAAACATGATCGAAGGAGGAATCTAAGCATGGAATTGAGTTATGGAAGGGGCTAAGTGAGAGGGATATCATGAGATGGACATTGGAGATGAAGAAAACTCCAATGGCTAGCTCAAGGATGAACCCAAATTATCGCAATGGAGTAGACACCAACCTTGTCCATCAAGAAAAAATTACATTACACTATGTAACTAAATTCTTACATTCTCTATATCTTACAATCGTTCATGATTTAATGTTATTATTCGTACCTATATTATCATTTAAATTTATACCACCATCATCATTATCATTAATTATATGATTTGAAGTTTGAAAGATAATATCCAAATTTTGTAATTGTTTTTAGGAATTACCTAAACATGTAGCAAACGACTCTCTTCTTGCAGTTACTTAATAAAATTTCAATAGTGACAAATTGCAATTTTTTAAATTCTGACATTGTGAATGGTTTTCTCCATCCTCGTTTTCATTGGAGCAACTCCATACTGCAATTTCAACATTCATAACTTAAAACTCGTTTTTTTTTGTCAAATTTTAAATGAACAAACATTGGAAAACGGATTTGTTTGCTATATATATATATATATATATATTCCTTTGACATTGAAAAAGAAAGAATAAAAATACAATTTTCATTTTTAAATTGCGATGTAAATTTGCAATGTTGGTCCACGATCCTACAAACCATGTGATCCTACTACCATGTGAGCATCTTCATATGCAAGTCTAAGCTTGATTGAGCATAAAATATAAAGTTGAGAGAGCCTCCATTACACTAGATTCACTAGTTGTTCAACGTTCACTCTTTGATA
>ML800518.1:36527-54432 GCA_009831015.1 Picea engelmannii
CTTTGCCATTGATGACAAAGGGGGAGAGATTTATCAGATGCAGAGGATAGAGGCATGGTTCCAGGTGGATCAGATTTATCAGATGCAGAGAACAGAGGCATGGTTTCAGGGGGAGCATGACTGATATGATTTCAGTGTTGCATTAGAGTGTTGCCATCAATGACAACCAACCTTAATCAATAGATTGAACTCTTCGATAAAGAGCGAGCATATTGGGATTCCACAATCACTATGAACCGTCGATCTGTGAATGATCGGTGGGAAAACATGCAAGGAACCCACACGTTAATGTCGCGTAAAACTTGTACTGTGATTGAGTTCTGTGGTTGAATTTAGCACATCGAAGCTCTGTATCAACCTAAATTCTTGGTCAAACACTTCTATGTTGGAATTATTATTATCTGGAAATCATGTGGTTTAAAATTGATCGAGAGCTAAGATCGATGACCTGCGATCATTACGAAGATTGCATATGCACATGGGTTAACGTCGAGACCTGTACCCATAATTTAAATTCAATATAGCGTTGTTTTAAGTTTGGGATCTGATTGTAGATCAGACGACCTATATTCATTGCGGAGATCAGAAGGAGAATTAAACCATGAGCTAGTTGACGTTCTGTAATCCCTTGCAGCCATTGGATCTAGGGAAAGATAGATCTACACCGTTGATTTGCAGACAAGGGGTTTAGCCATGATCATAGTGCCTGGACAAGGGAGCTGAAAGGATAGCGCCGAAAATAATAGAGTTGAGGTCACAAGTCTCGGTCACATGGAGAGAAAACAGAGTTCCTTCAGGGCAGTCAAGGAAGATAGAGTTTAGCACTTTGTGTTAGACTGTGGTCACAGAGACTGGTTTTATGGGAATAAAGGTGCTCATATCTAGCACATTGCATGGAACTATTTCGAGGAAATGCATGTTTGCATAAAGGACAGATAATGGATTTTCCATTGAGGAAGGAGGACCTTCCAATATTTCTACTTACATTGTATAGGTATTAGAGAAAATCAAATTTGGGTGGCCATGAGTGTTGGCACCCTGGTTACTAATGAAGGAAGAATGCTTGGGCGCAAAGAAACATTTAGTTTCATGTGCGCTGATTTGGAATCGTGATTATCTTGTAGCAGGAAGCTTAATCTTGTTGTAAGAGTGAACAAGGAGGAATAAGCCATATGGTGAAGAGGTTGGTTGAACTCCAAGACACCATAGTAGGGTGCTTGTCACCAAGTGTGGCAGCTTGAAGATCAATGCGAGGGTGCATTGGGTATGAATGTGGCCATGAACATTGGCACATTGATTAAAGTCATTTAATATTTGAATTGCACTTGGAAAATTTAGTATGTTGACAGGATGATTACATAATAATAATATTTCATTTTTACTTTATATACCCTAAATAGATGAAAATGACTTGGACTGTTAGTATGCATCGTATGAAAATATAGTGTGCATGAAAACTAACAATTTGTTTGGCTGAGGAAAGTTGACTTGCAGGAAGAAAGAGTCTTGGATATGACAATGTTGTAAGACCATAAGGAAGACCGATTGTCTGTTGAGATAAACTGTTATGGGGAGGAAAGTCCCATGCTTGTGAATCTAGTTCTGTGCGAAACAGATCTAAAAATAAATGAAGAAATTGGAAAATTTGTGGGTGACAGATTTGCAATAAAATTTTGAAATTTAGAATTGTGATGATGTCTCATGAATTATGTATGCCTGTGATACAAGTGAGAGGAAAATATTTGTCCAGAAAGGACGGATGAAGGCTATCCAACTGAAAATCATGAAGGAGGCCACTGTTGAGCCATGAGAACCCCGTGGTAATCCATGATCGCTTGGAATATGTTGTGTTGAGGTAACATAAGCCAGAGGGATGCCTTGGCAGAGCAATTATGAGGGACGCCTTGACTGTAAAGCTCGATAAAGTCCCTGGGATTCTTCACGCGTGAGAAAACCTTGGCAAGGAAAGATGGATCACCCGAGGAACTGTATAACAGAGAAGGGGATGCCTGAGCCTGGGCCTGGAGGGTGAGTGACCGCAAGGAAGAGGAGACTCTGATAGTTCTTGTAAACTAGTGTTTGGGATCATGCACACAATGGGTATGTCAAGGAAAAACAATGAGCCTGGATAAAAAGACAACCATGTGGATACAAATCCACAAACGACGCAAATAAGTATTGTGTTAGATTATGAAATTTTCCTAGAAAATTTATGCAACAATAAAATGTTTTCGCATGAGACTATGATTAATGTGCTTGTTGTCTAAGGATTATTGAAGGCGGGTGTCGAAGATTAAGAGTATGAAAAAGGACCTGAATAAGGAAGAAGGTCAAGACTTCTAAAGTGGCTTAATGAGAAAGGCATGACAGGTGTTACTAAGAAAGAACACCGAGGACGGTGTTCCTTTTAAGGGGGAGGGGATTGTAACACCTTTGTTTCCCCCAAATTGTAATTAATCATTAATGAGGATTACCATGTTGTGGCATGGGAATAGTGTAAATGTATTATTTTTTAATTTCCAATAACTGATTGTGGGGGTGAAGCCTTGAAAGTACTAGCCATGATATCACTAGAGGAAAGAAGGTGAAAACGATAAGAGAACAGTTAATAAGAAAAGGACTGGTGGTTGAACCCTCAACCACCCTCATGAATGGAAGCATGGTCTAGCCACATAAGGTCAGCTCGAAGTACCACGGGGTCTCGCAGACCCAGAATGACCTAGGTTTCCTTTTGACATGAGGGAACATGATAGGAGGCATGTGTGTGTAAGGCACGCAAGAGGATATGAAGAGAAGAGTGGAGAATATGAGGAATGTTCAAGCTAGCGGAGAACGGGCTGAAGGCCACGATCTTGATGCTGATGAAGCATTTGATAAACCTCGTTGAGGTCATGACAGAGAGAAAAATATCTAAGAGTATGCAGAGAATGGGACCTGAGCAAAAGGTCGCGAGCTTGATGCTGAGGAAGCACCTGATAAACCTTGCGAAAGATGTGAAAGAGAAAGGATTGTTGAGAATTGGCATAAATTCCCTGGTGATATCATGGCTTGGCACAGGGGTGGCCAGAGTGCTAAGAATGAATGACTCTGAGCCTATGGTTGGGTGGAAGGATGAACACCTACAGTCAGTTAGTTGACTACAACCTATAATAGATAAGTATTCTCATATCCTATGTATTTACACTGCAACTATGAATGAAAGTTGGATATCCTATGAATGTTGCAGGAATGCATATGTTTGCTTGATGATTAGAATGTATCCCTCTATTTTTGCTTAATTATGTATTTAAGCAAGCAAGGAACTATATAGTTTGTATATGTAAATGCTCGAGCCCCTTGGCGGCTCAAGTTAAAATAAATGAATTGTGAGTTCGTCGACCCTGGGCATAGTTTCACGTTGGCCTGTCGACACTCTCAGTCGTTCGGAGTCTCCTGGAAGAAGAAACTGGTTAATCTCAGGAAGGATAGCGAGATTCAAGTATCGAAAAGGGAGATCCTTTCGTTAGGAAGATGAACGGACGAGGTTAGTTCGAGAGAAGACGAAGTTCTCCACGATCGTCAAATTTGGAAAAGGAACACGGGCGTTAACCCTTCGAGCCCTTCGGACTTCACGGCTCCAGCGAATTGAGCATATTCATTGTACAGGAGGTGAATCCCCTGAAGTCCCGAAGTTAAAGTGGACCATGGATCTAAGGATCCCTCACGACCATTCGATCGTGGGGATGCATCTATTAACATCGAGATCATGTGGATGCCCATGTGTCGAGTAACGAAGTTGTCAGGTGTCCCTCTCGGAGTGGCACACATTGGGACCCAAGGGACCCTTGAATGAAAGTTACGAGTCGTAGATCTTTGGGGTCACATAGATACCCTCAGACTGTTAGACTAAGGTTGTGGTCAACCCGACGTTGACTGATTCCGGGAGAAAAGAGGAGTTTGCATCACAAAAATCCCGAAGAGCTGAAGAGTCGAAGCAGATTTGAGCCGTCCAAGACAAGGGGGGAGGTGTCGTCAGATCCTACACTTCGGAGAGAAGTCACTCTGGGAGATTCGAAGTGTGAAGGCACGAGGACCCCCGAAGGCCGGAGAGCCAGAGTTTATCTGAACCGTCCATTGGAATAGGATGCACGGCATGAGATCCGTCACTTCGAAGGATTGGTACTTCGAAGGATTCGTGCGGTGGTTGTCTCGGCGTCTGGTCATAGCCTGTGGTCATATGTGAGTATAGATGGAATAGAGACCCCAAATGGGGGTTTTCATTCTCCTAAGTAGAGAAAAAATTTGACGCCCCCACCATGGGTGTGTTACACCGTAGGTCTAGGTTTAATGCTATAAAGCTCATTTATACATAAACATAACCTGTTATGCACATGGTTATGTTATATTGAGTAGAAACAGGAATATCATAGAAATTACCAACGAAACAACAAAATATAGAGAATAACACACCAAAATTATACCTTTATTGATAGGCAGCAATGTTCACTTGCCTCTTTGAGGGGGCAACCTCCAACAAAGTAGTGCTCTATTACAATAATTCTCAAGACAAAGACTTATCATGCCCTCGACTCCTATTTATACTAAATCTATCTACCAAAAGAACAATTTAGAGGAAGATCTTTCTAGAAGCGGAAGCTTCTAGTAGGTCTTCTTACATTTGACTTATTCTCCTTATTACTAGGCCTTATTTATTAATATTGGCCTTTATTACATGGAAAATATATTATTCTACCTACGTGAGGGGTTAGGGAGGTTAGGTCCCTAACATGCCCTCCCCCTTAAAAAATAGGCTTGTCCTCAAGGCTTGAGATGAGAAAATTATTGCAGAATGGTAGTCGACTCCCAGGTCGCATTTTCTAGCTATGTGTCCTTCCACTGAACTAAAACTTCCTTGACAATGCATTGGTGGAGACAATGTTCACGCTTGTCCAAGACTGCTTGTGGCTGCAACCAAATGGAACCTTCTTCATCCAACTTAGGTAGACTGGTCTGAGTCTAGCACCTAGTGTCGAGCACTTTCTTTACGCAGGAAACATGAAAAATAGGGTGGAGCTTAGAGTGACAGGGCAACTCTAATTGGTAGGCCACTGGCCCCACTCTCTTGAGAATACGATAAGGACAATAAAATTTGGGGGTGGGTTTTTGACAGTGTTGGGCTTTGAGTGAATTCTTCTTATAAGGTTGCAAACGAAGAAACACCTTGTCCCCTTCAACAAATTCATGTTCAAAATGACCTTGATCTGCTTGTTGTTTCATGTGATTATGAGCCATGACCAAATTTTCTTTGAGAGTACGGAGAAGAATTTGATCCACCTGCTAAACCTTGGAGACACCAAGCATGTATGATAGAACTGAGGGTGGATTTTGTCTATAAACTGCTTCAAAGGGAGTCATGTGAGTGGCGGTAAGGTAAGAGGTGTTGTACCACCATTCATTGAGGGGTAACCACTGAACCCATTGATTTTGTTTGTTAGATGCAAAACACCTCAAATAGGTTTCCAAACACTTGTTGACCGCTTCAGTTTGCCCATCATTCTGAGGATGATATGTTATGTTGAGATGCAATTGGGTTCCCTGGACTCGGAACAATTCTTGCCAGAAAGTGTTGGTGAAAGTTGGATCATGATAAAAAACAATAGAATGAGGCATGCCATGGATTTTGAAGATATTTTCCATAAAAGTTTGAGCCACGGTGGATGTTTTGAATGGGTGTTGAAGAGCACAAAAATGAGCATATTTGGAAAGATGATACACTACTACCATGATGATTGACTTATTGCCTGATTTAGGTAAGCCAACAATGAAGTCCATAGAAATATCTATCCAAATAGTAAGTGGAATCGAAAGTGGTTAGAGTGTGCCTGGAGCTTTGACTATCTCGCCCTTATTGTGTTGAAAAGTATCACATTCAGACACAAAGGTGTAGATGTCTCATTTCATACCTTCCCAGAAAAAAAAAGAACATTTGTCCTGTTCATAGGTTTTGGTAAAAATGGAATGCCCAATTGTAGGTGAAGCATGAAACTTAGAGAGCACACTGGATTTAAGGTTTGATTGTTTGCTTAAATACAAGTGACCTTTATAACAAAGATCGACGTGGTGCCATGAGTACCCTGGAGAAGCTTGCGGATCCTGCTATAGTATTTGGATCAGTCTTGAAAGTTTGGGATCTTGCAACCATTCCTGGTGAACCTTTTGAAGTCAATAGGTGACAATGAAAGAGAGGGAAAAAAGGGACTTGTGTTCTTCATATTTCCTGGAAAGGGAATCAACCACCACATTCTCTTTTCATTTTTTGTATATGATCTCATAATCGTATCCAAACAACTTGGTTACCCATTTTTGTTGCTATGGGGAACAAATTATTTGTTCCAAAAAATACTTGAGGCTTTGATGATCAATTTTAATTTGGAAGCGTTGCCCCAAGAGACAAGGACGCCAGAGATCCACAATGTGCATAATAGCTAACATTTCCTTTTCATAGGTGGATTGGTCCAAATGGTGCTCAATCCATTTTTTGTTGGTGAAAGCCAAAAGTCGACCATCTTGCATGAGGACAACCCCAATGCCTTTCCCCAAGGCATCGCACTCCAATACAAAGGTCTTGTTGAAGTCAGGGAAAGCCAGAACAGGAGTAGTGCACATAGTCGCTTTCAAATCTTGGAAGGAATGGTTGATTGTTGGAGTCCAACTAAAAGTATTGTCTCTAAGGAGTGTTTGTGAGGGGAGTTGCAATTTTTCCATAATTCTAAACAAACTTGCTATAATAGCCCGTCAAACCTAGGAAGCCACACGGACTTTTAAGAGTTTTCGAGCACAACCAATCCTACATAACTTCAATTTTCTCCAAATCCACCTTAACACCATCCTTGCCGACAATATGTCCCAAGTACTCAACTTCAAAGGCTCCAAAAGCACATTTATACTGCTTAAGAAAAAGTTTGTAATGAGACGGAAATTGTAGAACTTGATCCACACAAGCAAGATGGGCTTGCCAAGTTTTGCTACAGATGAGAATATCATCAAAGAAAACCAAGACAAAACGAAGGAGGAAAGGACGTAAGACATGATTCAAGAGACTTTGAAAAGTGGAGGGAGAATTACAGAGGTCGAATGGTATAACCAAGAACTCATAGTGACCCTCATGAGTTCTAAATGCAGTCTTGGGAATGTATTCTTCTTTCATACGAATCTGGTGGTAGACAGAGCAAAGATAAAGTTTGGTAAAATACTGAGCACCACTTAATTCATCCAAAAGGTCATCAATGATAGGAATGGGAAATTTGTATTTGATGGTGAGTTTGTTGAGGACACAAAAATTAGGACACATGTGCCAAGTACATTCTCTCTTGAGTATCATGACTACTGGAGAAGAATAGGGGTTAGTACTAGGACAAATGACACCAACTTCTAGCAATTCTCGAACAATCTTCTCAATTTAATTTTTTTGGGTGAAGGGATTACGATAAGGGAAAACGTTTGGAGGAAGACTGCCTGGAACTAGAGGAATGGAATGATCATGGACACCTCGAGAAGGGGGAAGTCCCTTGGGGGTTTGAAACACAGATCGTAGGTTGGGATGGACAGAGGGTGTCTCAACCGCCTGAATGGAATGAAGTTGAGAAACAATTCCATAATGACCTTTTTCTAGGGATCTTTTCCATTCGATGGGAACTGATGATCTCCGGTGACCTTGCTATGATGCCTTGGAACTGGTGATGTTAGCCCTCCTACTAGAATTGCATGGTTAATTTCTCGAAATCCATGGTGATAGGCCCGAGAGTGCATAACCATTTATCACCAAGTATAATGTCACAACCGCCCATGTCAATAGCAAACATATGAGATTTCAGGTGGTACTGACGAATTTGTAGGCACACATTTTCACAATGCCCTCCACATTTCATGGAATCCCCATTGGCAATCATGATTTGGAAATTATTAATTGGACAGATATAACAATTGACTTATTGGGCAATGCGATGATGAATAAAATTATGGGTGTTGCCACTGTCAACTAGAATGATGACTTTTTGGTTCTTAATGTAGCTAATTAACTTGAGGCTTTGCAGAGCAGAGAAACTAGTGAGTGCATTCAGGGAAATCGGTGGTTCAACTTCCGGTAGATCAGAGGGTGGATTAAGATCAATTGGTGGGGGTAACTCGAGTACATGGGAAACATTGGCCTCTCTTCAAAAACTTCCTCAGTCATAGCCATAAAAATCCTATGTTCCTTACACTTGTGCCCCATAAAATACTTGTCATCACAATTATAACAAAGACCCTTAAGTTGGCGTTCAACCATTTTGTCCCAAGTCAATTTATGAATCTTGAGGGGAGTGGCGGGAGGGGCGGGAAGGGTGGGTTTAGGGCAAGGAATAAAGGGTTTTTTATGGTTTGGGACGAGACTACTTGTTGTGCTTCCTTAGCCCTTTTTGTAGCTTCCAACCAAGTTTGGGGGCTAGCCACGAGGACATGGGCACATATTTCATCCTTGAGGCCAATGATAAAGCATTCCTTGAAAAAATCATATGTCATGCCCTTTGTTCTTAAAGGCAACTATAAACTCTTTTGTTGGGCCAGTTTGTTTCAACTTGGTCAAACGACATAAATGATGGGTGTCAGTGTCAAAGCAGTCATAAAGCTCTGCAACAAACTATCTCCAAGTCGCATACCCTTGGCGTGCCTTTTTACGCCATTGCCACCATTGCCAACGTTCAGGATCCAAATGGAGAACACCATAACATAGTTTGTCCAACTCATCGGTAATGTCATGCAAAGAGAAGTAGTGTTCCATTTGGGTGACCCAACCCATGGGGTTTGAGCCATCAAATTTGTTCACATCCACTCTAGGAAGGCGTAGGTTACACTGAAAGTGATTGGACTGACAAGTCTAGGAAGTGGAGAAAGTATCACCTTTGGGGTACAAAGTTTGGTCGGATGATGGAAGGCCTCCAAGAATATTCAGTTTGGTGAAGAGTTGACTCATAAAGGATTCAAGCTAGCTTTCCATGTGGGAAAAGAGGTCCTTCATCGTGTCATGTTTGAGGGCTTCCATTTTGGAATCTAAGATGGAATGCATGGAGGAATTGATGGTGGAAATATTGGTATTGATTTGTCGCAATTCCTTCTGGGTCGTGGAGAGATCAGATGATAAGGTATTGAAACGTGCTTCAAGATCTTGGTTGCGGGTGTGGGTCATGGTTAAAGGGAGGCATAGTAAGGGGGCAGGTGGGTTCGCACAGAAAGGGGTTACGGGAGAAGGGTGTCACGACGATCAGGGTGAAAAGGGTAATCCAATGGGATATGTCCCAAATAAGGGGGTCAGGACCACATGTAAAAAAAAAAAAGCCTGAAAAATGATAGGTATCACTGTGATCAAGAAGAAATTTAGAATTCAATGGGATAAGTCTCAAATAAGGATGTGGGCATGCCCCATACTTTTTTTTTTTTTTTAATTCCTGTAGAGTTATAGTCCAATCTGAATAATAATGCAATGGTGAAATGCCCAAATTCTTAACAGGAAGAAATATGTAGTAATTTCGCAACCAGAATGTAGACATCAAGGTTGCACGACAATAGATATTGTTTGTTCCTTTTTTGTTGTGTTTTTGTCCCAAGGGTTGGGGTGTTCCGGGTTCCTATATTAGACAAGGCTTTACCCTGTGCTATAACTCTTTGATATACGTGTGGGGTCAAACAATAATACTCGACCCAATATCTCAGGGCACCAACTAAGGAGGCTAGACCATACCCTTAACCATACTACTCGATTACCCAGGTACTAGAGAGTGTCTTCCTGAGTGTTGTTCTCGGTGGCACTTTAGGAGTCAAGCAGTTGATCGATTGATCTATAGTGGGGTTCAGGATGCCTAGGCGAGTCCATATGCATGTGTTGTCTAATGCGCTACCACTCCAAGGGGTACCAATAGGGGTTACAAGGGTGTCCAATAATGTGAGCTTAAAAACCTCTTGTATTTCCTACATGTATGTTTCCCTGATCATGGATTTATGCGTTGAATGACATATCACTATAGTTTAAAGACGTCGGAACACGTCTCTACCCTGGAAAAAAAAATTACCCACAATTCCTTCCCACGAAAGTGCTTTGATACCACTTGTTATGCACCTGGTTATGTTATATTGAGGAGAAATAGGAATATCACATAAATTACCAATGTAACAACATAATATAGAGAATAACACACCAAAATGATACCTTCATTGAAACGGGAGGAATGTTCCCTTGCCTCTTTGAGGGGGAAACCTCTAGTAAAGCAAGGCTCTATTACAATAATTCTCAAGGCAAAGACTTCTCATGCCCTCCACTCCTGTTTATACTAAACCTGTCTACCAAAAGAACAATCTAGAGGAGGATATTTCTAGAAATGGAAGCTTTTTTAAAGTCTTCTTACATATGACTTATTCTACTTATTACTAGGCCTTGTTTATTAATATCAGCCTTTATTACATGGAAAATATAGTATTCCACCTACGTGAGGGGTTAGGGAGGTTAGGTCCCTAACATAGCTTATAATTCATTAACTAGAATAACGTTATAAGTTTATATTCCATTTCTAGTGGTGAAAATCATCTCTAAATGGTTTATAATTGTTTATCATTCATTAGGAGATTGTTTGGGTGGATTCTAGTGCTAAAGTTGAAAACCCTAAGGGGGAATTCACTCTCTTGTTTTGAGTTCTTGCTTATTATATTGATAGATATAATATAAGCCTTATTCTAACATTGTTGAGTTGTTATTTTGTTGCATACTTCAAACCCTCGCTAAAACATCTAAGATGTCTTGCATAGAAGTGGGAAATCCTTCTCTTGGATGGTTGTTTCTTCACTCTAAATCTAACCTTTTGCATTATTTCATCATCGAAATCGATTTGTAAGTGTGTGACAACCCTAAGATAATCCCTAACTTGCATATTATTGATTGGTACCTAAAGCACACATTGCACCATCAATTTATGCTAACGAATTTCATTCATGGTGCATTAAAGTAGCTTAAAGTGGTTTATTTTCAAGTAGCCTCTTCTAAGTATCATTTGTTGGAACGATCATCATCTAAATGCAAATCCAAAGTTGTCTTTGTTCATCTTTAAATCGGATTTTGCACACACATCCACTAGCTCCTAACTCTTATCTCTCAAGAGGAATAATTATGGTTTATGTTATTGTTTTTAATTGTTTATCTTGGAATGTATAATCACTAATTGGAATCCTTGTACTATATATATATGCCTAGCGGGTATGGGTGTTAGTGTCACTCGATGACTAGACTCCTTGGGTGGTATGGGGTGCTCAAGGGAAATGAGTCTAGCCCCGTGATAGGTGGTATCAAAGCTAATTCATTCAGACTTTGGAGAAGGGTTAGTGAGCTCTTCATCACTGTCACTGTCATGATAGGTGGTATTAGAGCGCACATCAGAGCAGTCTGCAAAAGTTGGTTTGATGGATGATTTGGTCACCATTGTGAATTGAGGTAGAAAAACTAAGTTTTGGTTGTTGTGCAGTCAACTGAGCACATCTTCCACCGTGCCAACTTCGTGTCATGCACTGCCGAAGATAACAATTAATTCAGTTGTGTTGTAGATGACAATGACAACTTTCGGACGAGGTGACTGGTTGTAGAGTCATGCAAGTTGGTTAACAACAACTGACTTAACGATCAATGGATTTATGCATGGTGTCCTTGTGCGAAAGCATTTTAGGGCACAAAGATAACAAACGAATAAAATGGGTTTGGTTGAATGCAAAAGGTGACTTGAAGAAGTTTTGTGTATCACTGAGTCGAGGGCTTGATGTGAACAATATGGACGCACATTACTGAGACAATTTTATGTTGGGCTTCACTATACACAGACGTTGGGTCTTGTTGTTGCAGACTTTCGGTTGCAATGATAGATGAATGTGACGAAGTGTGTTGTGGAGCTTGGCACCTCTGTGATGAAGGAAAACTAAGGTATGGACAACAAACTTGGTTGGGGTGTGTGGTTGGGTGCATCACAAGTCTTTGACTTCACCAAAAAAAATTGAACTTTCCTTGGGCCATAACAGGAGGTTCATTTGTGAAATCAAACTCGGTGGTTTGGGATGAGTTGCAGACTTGTGAAAGTATGAGGACTTGGACCATGGGTTGTCGAAGATGTCGTGAACAAGTAGGACCGATTCAAGTTCTAAGCAGATCTGAATTGTTGCATTGCTTCCTTTGAAGGACGAATGGGAAGACTTGACCGAAGACAAGGGTGACTTGTTTCTATAACAGACGTGGCGAGCTCCAAGTGTTGTGACCTTCATTAGAGTCACGAATAGTTCAAAGTGCCTTGATGGAGGTAGATGTGAATGAGGACTTGAAGTAGCATGCTTGAGTCAGTCCAAAAAGTGGAATTATACAGATTTGGTGACAGAGATGGGGATGAGTTGGATTCTTGTCTAACTCTCTTATGAAGTGCGTTGAAGGGCTCGTTGTGATGAAAAATGTAGTGAGATGTGCATTTCATTTGAGAGGAGGTTGGATGAGGCACTTTGGTGCATAAGTGCCTTAGACACATTGGTTGGGTCATGAAGTGACTCGACTGTAGTAGCAAAAATCCAAACGATAAAATGTCTTAGTAGAGGCAAGAAAGTTCGTTCCAAGAGGTGAACAAAGGTATCAAGGAGTCGACTAAGGGAACTGTTGACAGACAACCAAGATGGGTCAGAATGCAGACTGAGTGGATTGGGTGATGCACTCATACCTATGTTTATGGGACATGGGATAGGTAGGGCATTCTTAGGATGCTTGTGGATGATCATGTAATGACTTAGAGATCCAAGGATCATTGGTTGGAATTAATGGAGGAATTGGCTCAAACATGTTTTGGCATGGAATTCTTTGGGTGACTCATTCCACTTAAAACCATTACGATAGAACGTTGGAACACTTATGGAAGTAGTTGTGGACTTATATAGATTGGAGGATGGCACCGACAGGATGAAATGAAGCACAAATGAAGAAGTAGTGTGGAGATGACTGTTGGATGTGTGAAACTTGTGCACTTGGAGCATTTCATGGACATGTGATGAAGAAGATGGGAGGTTGACCGATGAAGCCATGCTCATACTTGACTTGGGAAGACTTGTCAAAGCAAACCATGGTTCCATGGAGGGCATGGTTGCAGCAACGACGATGCAGTCCCACAGATCCTACATTTTGTGGGATTAGTAAAGAGAGTGAATTTGGTTGGTCGCACAGGTGGTAGACATGCGGCGATCTCTGTCACATACCCACTACCTAAATCGGATTTTTCTGGTTTTCCGCCAAATCAGAACCCTCGAATTACCTACGGAGGCCTAACGCGAGCTAACTCTTTCTCTCTCCCCGCTCCCCTGTGGTCGCGGGTCATGATCACAGTCTGAATAAGCGTAGTACCTCTTTCATACTTTGCGCCTCGGCGCTACAGTGATGTCGAGTCGTTTGACTTGGCAACCGCCGAAACCCGACAGGGCTAACGATCGGCCAATGGGGACGAATCCCTACAGGGTTAGCAAATGGCTAATAGGAACAAATCCCAACAGGACTAGAGAACAACCAATGAGAAACGGCCCCGTTGCGCGGTTAAGTGGAATACAGGTGGCAGAGAGGGAAACGCGACACAGTAGTCGACATGACCGGGGGGGAACTTCACACGCCACACTATTTCGAACCCCCACCCCCTATTAAAGGCATAATGGCAAGGGGGGTCCAAAATCCACCTGAGCGTCGTTGATCATGATGAATTAATCTTGACCGTTCGAGAGTTGGGCGAGTGGGCTTTGGCCATCCAGATCTGCTCGCTACTTACCCTAATGCGCATTCGCGCCCCAGCGTAAAACTGGCATCTCTTCCTCACATCGAACGGTCGTTACGAACCCTGAGATTTCCCGAAGGAATCTTGTCCGTTCATCGGGACTTAGCCACATGCTATCGTCTTCGACATTATGGGTCGGGATTTGTCAAGGCAAGAGCCCGAGTTTTTTTTTGTCAGCGGAACTCCTGAATCCCCGATCCCCGATTTCCCGAAATGGGTAATCTCTCAACATGTCACCTCCTTAAATCAGACGGTCCACAAATTCTCCAGGGTTTCCACCATGGAAAATCCCGATCTCTTGTCAACAGGAATCCCAATTCCGCAATTCCCGATTTCCTGAAATGGGAGATCTTACGACACGTGGCCTCCGTTAATCGGACAACTTAGATCTATCCCAGGGTTTCCACAATGGAAAGTCCCGATCTCTTGTCGACAGGAATCCTGATTCCGTGATTCCCGATTTCCCAAAATGGGAGATCTTACGACACGTGGCCTCCGTTAATCGAACGACTTAGATCTATCCCGGGGTTTCCACAATGGAAAGTCCCGATCTCTTGTCAACAGGAATCCCGATTTCCCGAAATGGGATATCTTACGACACGTGGCCTCCGTTAATCGGACGGCTTAGATCTATCCTGGGGTTTCCACAATGGAAAGTCCAGATCTCTTGTCAACAGGAATCCTGATTCCGTGATTCCCGATTTCCCGAAATGGGAGATCTTACGACACGTGGCCTCCGTTAATCGGACGACTTAGATCTATTTCGGGGTTTTTCGCCCCTATACACTGGGATCTTAACCCTTGGGTAACTCCTGACGGATCCAACGGCTGTCGGGTTTTTCAGCCGAGATCCGACGGCTCAGACAGATTCCTAACTTGTGGGCTCTCCCACGACTTCCTGAACGTGGAAAGATCCATAGTCCGGAGACTCTCATGGACCTTGGGGATCTACGGTCCTAAACTCTTCGCTACCCACGAAGATACAGGAAAACAAAGTGGTAAGGCATTTAACGCCCTACTTTATCCTACTAATCTAACGGTCGTGGGTGACCGCAGATTCCCCGACGAAATCTCGTCCGTCATTTAATACCTATCTGGGTTAATGCACTTAACACTCCAGCTTCCTCTTACCAAATCTAACGGTCATGAGTGACCACCGATTTCTCGATGACATCTTGTCCATCGATTCGTTACTTCATCCTTATGCTGCCATCTCAGGTTTCTCAAGAGGGTCATTCCTCTTCGTGCAGGGTTACTAAGGCCTTACGCCCTCTCATTCTCTTTCTCGGTTCTTGATGGGCTTTTCAAGGAAGGTATCCCTATGGGGAGATTCACTCAGGGTACTATCTGAGGCAGATAAGGGTATCGTCCACCCGGGAACCAGACATGAAGTCTGAATTAGATCAGTACGCATGTAAATAACAATTCATGAGGACATATGCCATATATAGTCTCTTCCATACAAATATACAACTACTAGTACTGATCAAAACATCCTACAGACATTCTTACAATGAATTCATTCACAGTTTCACAGCTTATGAGCATAATCATCAGAATAAACATATATAAATATATTTCAAGATGCCCGAGGCAAAACACTTATCATAAATAACACCAGGGGTTATGAAACTGCTGAGAGGGGTGCTCGTTTCCACCCAACCGTAGGCTTAGCGACTCCCAGCGGATTTACCACTAGCCACCCCCGAGCTGAGACCACGATGCTGTGAGACTGCGTCTCCGTTTGCCAGTGACCAGGAGCGAAGGTTGCAATCCTTCCTCTCTGCTATCACTCACTCTGCATATTGCCAGAGTTCCCCCTCGCATCTGCCCCCCCAATCGCTTCTACCCCACACCTTATCCTCTTGCGAGGTTGTGTGTGGCGCGGTTTTCCTCGCGTTGGTCAGTCATGATGGCTCTACGGATAGGTGGTTCACCTCCCCATCCCTCATTAAATTTCTGAGGAGCCATCTACCTGCCAGCCGGCGAGACATTTAATTCAGGGCCAACGAGCCGCTTTTGGTTCTCCGGGCCAGTGGAGTCCAAATACGGTATTAATTCTTGGTGGAAGTTAACGCCACCTATCCAGGTGCCTTCCACCGCCATCGTGGTCTCTTTTTCTGCACATCCCCTTTCAGCAGTCCTGCAATAAAATTCATAATTTTATTCACATTCATTGACCTTTTCCTCAAGGTCCATTTACATCACATATTCACATTTATGAGTTTGCCATAGTTCTTGGCCAGTCTAGTTATTTTTACAAACTGGGGTAAACAGGGTGTTACAATCTCCTTGACATTTTGGATATATTGGATGTGAGATGAGTTGGGTGCAACGATAGAAGGAAGTGATAATGACTTTCGCAATAGAATGAAGTTAATGAAGTTAGAAAAAGACTTTGTTTTGGAGTGATATCACAGCATGACAGGGCAAGGAAGTTTGCCTTGGTGAGTTTTTCATGGAGGAGTCAAGTTGCATACGGGAGGATATCAATTTGACATGGAGGTATGCCATTGTGCACGTGATCATATGGTTGGACTAACCACCCAACTTATTCGACAGTTTGATGAGCTAGTGCATAACGACATGGCGAATGGGTCAGACTTCATGAGCACAATGATTCATTTTTCCAGCACTTGATTGTTGCAGAGGAATTTCTTAACGAAGACAGTGGAAAGTGTGATCTTTCCTGGGTGTTTTTGAGTTGAGCATGTGGTGGACAATGGACATAAATGACTATGGGCATTGTGTGGAAGTGCACTTTCATTTATTGGGCACGAAGTTGGATTGATCAACCAACTTGTTCAAGAAGTGGATGCATATGCAGTGTGGGCTAGGTGGGCGCTCCATGGAAGTTGGGTTCCCCACAGAAATGATGAGTTGGTTGGTTGGCACCGATTATATGCTTCAGTAAGGAAGGTGTCGAACAAATCGAACAAATGAAGAACTTGATTTGGGATGCTTGGACGCCTTGGGTGCACACCAAGGGGAGCTGACCAAATGAAGGGGAAATGTGTTGGAGAGCTTGGATGCCTTGGGTGTGCATCGTGCCAAGGGGATATCAATAAGGAAATTTGCATTGGACGCCAAGACAAAGGATTGTTCAACAAGTGGACAAGACTAACTTAGGCTCCCAAGAAACCAAAGGCAGACGAGTCAGCTAAGGGATGAGAGTGCACTTGCGTGGAGTCGACTGACTCACCCAAGGGGCGTTCACCCATTGACAAGAGTCTGCCTAGTACCGAAAGAAGACAAATGAAGAGTTATGTCTCAACATGTTGAAGGGCACGTTAGTTGGGCTTCCATATAAGCCAACATAGGAGACCAAACAAAAATCAACCAAGGCAAGTTGGAGAAAGACATTCTTCATAATCACAGGTTGGGGAGTTCTAAGGTAGCGACCAAGAAGGAAGGGTGAGCTCCCCCCAAGGAGCCAATTCGACTCAGTTGGGTGACTTGAGCTGCCTTGGGGAGGCAGAACCGAAGAGCAAGCTTGGTCAAGCCTTTCTTGAAGGGAGTTGGTGAACAACCGAACTGTGTTGATGGAGAGGGGTTGCTCCATTATGAGGTAGGGCAACAAGCATTCCAAAGGTGAAGAATGAGAGAAGTTTCATTCGACGAAGGAAACGAAGGAAGGGTGCACATGCAGACTTGTCGAAGAAGAGTCATTGGATTTTCACATAGGTTCTTTGTGTAATTTGAGCGGAAGCTCCTATTGTAATATTTCTTTGTGTGTGGCACGATTTGATCTCGACACACTGTTGTTTTGTGTTAAGAATTGGGTGTTAGGTCGGCTTGGCCACCCACTTGCACATTTCGTTTTGTTACTCTATATGAATGGTTTCTCTTTACTGTTGAAGCTCAGCATAAGAAGAAAACGTAAACATAACTTAAGTAATAAACAAAACGATGAAGGAAGGCATAGTCCAAGTTAAGTAACTTGGTATGGCCTTGTCACCAAGTGAACGATTGCAGTGCCACATGGTGATTGGGAATGTTGGATGTTTCCTCCATCCAACTAGAGGTTTTCCAGGCCCCATGACCTATAGAGAGAGAGAGAGAGAGAG
>ML800518.1:54649-79072 GCA_009831015.1 Picea engelmannii
AATTCACTAAAGAGATTTACTTAATCATCTATCATTGGTAGATAAGGATACCTCCCTTGGCCTTTGGAGCTGGCCTAAGGTGAATGGGATATTGTATTGAGGTGACAGTGGTGCAATTCCCATCTAGTTTCCCTAATGTAGCACCTATGGTTGGACTTTCCACTAGGGTGCTAGTTTAGGCAGTAACATTTTTGTCGTCGCTGTCGAGGAGAAAGTCCATCTCCCGATTTCTATTGGGGTTTATCTTGCTTGTGTCTTTTGATGATAATGTTGTGATTGTTAACTTAAATATCTCATCTAGCGATTCCAGATAAATAAAACATAACAAAAAGACACACTAGAAGAAGAAATTCCCAAGGTCTTGTTCATCTTGTGCTTGAGCCCAAAATTGTCTATAGAAGAAGAAAGTACATGCTTAAGACAAGAGAAGCTAATAATCAATTAAGACTTGAAGATATGCAAGATATAAGAACATTATTTGTTGATAATTTAAATGTCCCTAATCAAAATCAAATGGTTGCTCCTTGGTTGGTCGATTGTTACAAACCATTTGATTTCTCTGATATTGTTGGTCCACCTCATGATTTTCCAAACCCATTGGAAAAGATGCCTTATTTCACGGTAATAATGTTGCTAGTGTTAATGAAGATTGGGATGATTTCATGGATTTTGTTAGAGCTCTTTCAATTGAACATATTGATGTATTTTATAATTTCTTTGCTCTACCATTGAAGAAAGATGCTAGAAAGTGGTTTCTTGAATTGATTAGTAATAGTATTAACTCTCTTAATGCTTGTAAAGATACTTTCTTTGGTAAATGGTTGGAAAAAAGAGATAGTAGGTTTATTTTGAATGTTTTAACTAATATGAAGAGGAATGAGAATGAAACTATGGGTGAATGCAATCTTACATTTGATAGCGTTGTCCAATATATCCCTCAAACCCATCAACCTACTCTTGTCACTTTGTTATTGTACTATTTGAATTCTTTCCATGGCCAATTCAATTTATTTCACAATAAAGCCTAACCCACTAATCTAATGGATGCCAAAAGAAAAGATAAAAACATATATGATAATCGAGTGTTACCAGGGAAGACGAATATCCTATTCCCTTCTAGAGTTGGAGGTAATCCTAAGCTAAGAATTATCCATACTACTAAGCAAGCCCTTGATCCTCTATCCCTTATCTTGGAAGAAATGAAGAGATTATAGATGAACTATTCATAAACAATGAATACCTTACAAAATAGGATTGTGAAAATGGAAGGGAATCGACGACATAATAGGTTTCCTCCTAGGAATGAGTATCAGGTCCCTCCTTTGAATCAAAGACCTCCCACAACATTGGAACCGACCAACATGTTTAACCCTGAGCCTCCTCATTATTATCGAGCTTTTGAAAGTTTCCATGAAGAAAAGACTTGCACAAAGCACATAGAGATGGTCAAAGCAAATGCTCAAGATGATGAAAACGATTTAGACTCTTACAACAACTTATTCGAGGGGAGGAATAAATTGCCATTACCCGAAGAGGACATGCAACAGGTTAAGGACAATTCCATAGAGGTGGAAAGAGAAATCAAAATATTTGGTGGAAATCCATCTCAAGAGGAAATTCAAAAGATGTGGGCTAATAGGTGTAAAGGTTTGACCTACCAAAGAAGAAAACACAACCCTACTCGAGGAGATCAACAAGGTCCTATGAAGTTCCCTAAGAAAAACACTCAACCTGTAGGACTGTTGATGTTCAGATTCATCACAATCCCAACAACAACCTCACGAGGATATAATATCCCCCTGCGCTTTCTATAGAGGTGGTACTCCTCTGTTATAACCTGAAAGATATATCTTGACATACTTTAATTAAATTTCTAAATGGGGAATACTAAAAGGCAAACCACAATCTTTATTGCTTTCAAAATATAAAGAAAAGATTAAAGCATTTATTCAAAAAGAATAATTCCCAAGAAGAGGACCAAGAATATTTCACAGATTGAAATAAAATATATACAAAATATTATACGACAATAAATAAATCATAATATGAAAGCATAACATTGTTCGCATCCATCACAACATAATAAAATTTTGTTACAATCATAAGAAGGAAAGATAATAGTCCACAATTGTAGAGAACTTTAAAAGAGTGTTTCATTCAAAACAGAAGTGAATATGATAAGTGCACTTCAAAAATCTCGTGCTCATAAACTCAGAGTTTGAGAAATCTTTGAAATTACACCCCGAAGTAGTTCTTTCAGGTGTTTCAAAAAACAATAGTTTGATTACAATAAAATTCAAAGTTTGTGTTTGCCCAAATAGACTAGGATGGGGTTCTTGTGGACCATAAAAGAAAGTGAAACACGATTGGACCTGAAAGTGGAAAAAGGATTTGGTGAGAGATCTATTATGGGTTCTTAGAAGACTGAAAATACACAACTAAATTATCTTTGAACAATAAGAATAAAGAATAGGAGACTATGAAAGATGACTAATTTACTTATTGTGATGGATTTCTCTCGTGTGTTATCTTCTTGCAGAGGTTCCTTTTGTAATTTCCTTCATTGGAATTCTTTTACCGGTTGTAACTAACTCTTCTTGATCTAGTTCCATTATTTTGGTCAAGGCATTCTTTAACCAATTTTCAATTTAGTCTTTCATGGGCGCAACAATTATTTATTGCCTTGCCTTTATGTCAAATAATGAATTCTCTAAATCTTTAAAGTCCATTGAAAATTGGTGTAATGTATCTTCAATATTTTAATTTTTGTTAACATAACTAACTAACTAACTTTCCAGTTCCCATTTTGAATACTCAATCAAATTATTGAATCTCTCAGCTAATTTAGTCTTTAACAATTCCCCTTTTTCTTCAAATTGATATTTTGTCATTATCATTGAATTTAATATAAACTTTGGGTCTTCGACTTCTCTGGTTGTTCCAACTAACTCCAACTCAATTAATTTTAAATATGATTCTCCCCTTTTGACACTTATGGTATCACAATCGACCAATATTTCTTTTAGACGTTTTATTCTTTTAATCCAACATGCTTTGAGTTGTTTTATGTGGATTGGGGAAGGCAAGTCCTCCTATTTTCTTCTATACTCACCCATGCTTGAAACTTTTACAACAAATGTAGAAACAACCCCTTTATAGAACCCATCATCATTCTCTAGGTCGGCTTGAAGGTATTATCTCAAATTTGTAGTTCTTGATCCCAAAGAAACAAAACTATTTTCCAATTCCCATGTCTCAAAGATAAGAGACATTATTTTCTTAATGTTTTCTCCAACATATCTTCTGACAGTAGTGAGGAGGTTCGATGTTCCTCTCAGTCTCGAACTAGATTCTAGCATTCCATCTAAACACTTCCAGGGCTGCATTGTAGCAATTGGGCTCGCAAATATAGGTGGGGGCATCAACATGTTTTATAATACTTTAATTCTTTATTTAAGGGTGGCATTTTCATTTTCCATTTCACCAACTAACATCTTTAAAGCTTCACCCATGGCTTCATTGATCTGCACAATTTTAGATGGTGGAACTCCATTTTTTTTTTTTTTTGTTAATTTGTGCGGGACCTGTTGGCTACGCGATTAACCTATGGCTTGAGAAACCGCGACTCAGGGGCATCTAAGCCGTCAAAATCACCCAGGGATCGCACCTAGCCTGAGCCACACCAACCCTTAACATGGTTGGATTTTTTGTCCCCGCAGGTTTCGAACCGGTGACTTTAACAACACGGGGTGGCTTAACAACACACTCCGTCACCGACTGTCCTACACCTCGGGGACGATGGTGGAACTCCATTAAGGTCTAGTTTTGAGCTCAATTTTCCTTGAACTTTTTTATTTTTTGCATGAATTTTTTCAATGACCAGTTTCTTTGAACCTTTGTCTAACATGGCACTATGCAAAGTTAGGGATTCTTCTTCAAATAACATTGGCTCTAGTGTAGTCAATTATGATGTGACTTCTCTGCTATCTTGAACTCTATGTTCTTCATCAAGAAATTCAATATCTTCAATGTTCACATCTAGGTCCATAGCTTCAAGAACAATCTCATGTTTAGGTGCAACCTATTTCCTCCTTCTGTACTTGTTTGAATTTTCCTTTTACTGGTCACTGAGAGTTTATGATGTCTTTCAAGACTTCTGTTAGGAGGTTTCTGATCTCCTCCATCATCAAAATTATCAAGTGAAGATTTCCTTTGTTCATACATTGTTTACTAAGATTTTTGTTTTGGTAGGTCATTTTTCTGTGAGACATTAGGAGACCAAGTACTCCTCTCATTAAAAAAATTTCCTCGTTCTCTACATTGATCAGTGGTGCTAACAACAGTCTCAATATCCTCATAACTCTTTTCAATAGATAGTGCATGAGGGTTCCTGCTATCACCTTCTTCTTCTTTGAATATGAATGTATTGGAAAATGAAACATTATAGCCAACATATATCATATAATTCATAAACAACTCGTTAGGGTTGAACCCTTTGATTTCGTCTACTAAATTTAGATTAAACTAATCAAATTGAATTGGAAAATCTTCAATATTAACCGTGTTTCTCAACGTTATCTCCCCAATTCTCTATGGCAAAGGAATAAATTGTTTTTCCCTTTTTTCATGGAAGAAATGATCCCAAAATTTGTATTGTCTGCCTACCTCTACAACAAATATCTTGTCTGACACATGATATGGGAGATACGAAGGTCTTTCACAAGAACACTAAATTCTGATAATACTAAAGTGTTATGTCACTTCAAAGCTTCCTTTCTTATCCAGAAAGGTCGTTGCTTCTAAAGATAATCTCGATGTGTTTGGCCCAAAAATGAGCTTTTTTAAGGAGGAAACAAATGCATTGTGCACTTCATAAAAATAATGCATAGCCTTCTGTTTCCACAAGGTTGGGTACCACATCTAGACATGGTCAATTTTACAATTAACTTGTTTTTCCAAATGCAAACCTTTGAAAATGCGACAGTAAGTGATGGCAAAAATTAGATACGAGGACATGTAGAATTTCCTACTCTTCCTGAAATTTAATAATTGAAAAGATATTTCTCCATAAATATTTTTTTCCCAATCAAAAATTGCTTTCTCTTGAATTGTAAAATGTAAGATATATAGAGCCAATCGAGGAATGGTAGCAGTAGATTCTTGACCAGCTACCCTAGCGAATAGCCATGCCATCTCTTTATATGGATTCTTTAACGAACTAACCTGGATGCTTGATAAATCTTTTGGCATTACTGTCGGGTCTTCAAGATATTGTTGCAGGAGCTCCCATCCAACATTTTTTTCCTTTATAAAATCCTTGGCTTTATCACCTTTAAAGGTCATTGTCGGCTCTAGAAGCATGGGCATTTTATTGAAAATTGAAGGTGCTAGAGAAATAGGGGACTCTCCTTGTAGTTGAATTATTCTCTTGTTATTATCGAACTTGTCTGTGCACGATGAAACTAACTCTTTGGAATCAAATACCTCTAGAACAAAACCCGCTAGAGCAATTCTTGATCTCCAAATATGGTTTGAACTTCTCTCTGGAGGCGACAATGAAGAATAATACTTGTATGCTCTGGACCATTGAACTTTTTTAACTTCTCATGCAAATTTGTTGATGGTACCTTCACATAAGTTCTCCTTTATTCTGATTGTCATGCTTAGTGAAGTTGGCAGATTAATGTACAGTCCTTTTAGAACGTTAATACCAAAGCAAACCCTTTTTACCATAATATACCTTGAAACTCTTTGTTCAAAGGAATGATTAATACACATTAAATTTGAATTGATGAAGAATTGTCTCGAGAAGATCGTCATTAATAACGACCTTTTAATACTTTAATTATTTGTTATTTTTCGTGAGATTTGCATTAAATGTACTTCGGGGAAAGTGACAAGATGAGACATGGATTATCGTGGGCGAAGAAAGATCAGATGTTCTGTACAGAAATAATGAAATGGGTGTAAACTTGCAGACCTGGAGTGAGATTTCAAAAATGACTAAGTATTAAGAATGGATCGATCGGATGGAGAGGATAGGGGGTAAGTGGAGCGTTATTCAAATAATTGTGGACCCGCAACAAGACTTCAAGAAATGACTAAGTATTAAAAATGGATTGTCAAGACAGAGGAGTGATTGGTATGGAAGAATTATAAAATTACCACGACCCGTGTTAAAGCTTGAAATCAGTTAATTGTTGAAATATCACAGAGCTAGTGAAGTATGGGAAATAGAATAAGTATGAAGAATCAGTCGAACGTAGGGGTCACGATGATATTCAGTGAATCAGAGAAATGCTTTAGACCCATGATGAAGCATTTCAAGAAAATTCTAAGTATAGGCATAAAATGAGAACGACGGAACACAATGGTGCATTTTGGAGGAGGTAGAAGTTGGAATAAGAATGGAAATGACCTGTGAACCTGTGACAAAGCAATTTTTTTTCTAAGTATTAGAAAGAAATATATAAGAGAGATTTTATGAAGGATTTAACACATTTGAGGATCAACAAGGACCAAGTGTGAAAGTGCCTCAACGTGGTCCTTCAATGAGTAATCCATTTGAGTTGAAATTGGATGTAACAAGTTGGATGGGTAATGCCAAGGTGCTCGTTCCCGTAATTGAGTTAACAAGAATTCCTTCCATAAGAAGTTAGATGAATGAAGTTTTGGTCCTTGAAGTAATTAATCAACCAAACCAAGTTGTGGATGATAATGAGGATGCCCCCGTCGTTCTCCAATCCATGAATCTGAAAGGAAGAAGAAATGCAAGTCCTCAACCCTTTTTCATATCATTATTAGTAAATGACTTGCTCTTGCATAATTGTATGCTAGACTTTGGAGCCTCAACCAAAGTGATGCCACTCATAGTTATGAATAAATTGGGATTGTAGACCACAAGACCTCACAGTAATGTATGTGCAATGGACTCTATAGAAGTTGAAGTATGTGGTATAATCAAGGACCTCTAGTACGCTAGATTGGCTATCTATCCAGACATCTATGTTAGGGACCTAACATCCCTAACCCCTCATGTAGATAGAATAATATATTTTCCATGTAACAAAGGCTGACATTAGTTAATAAGGCCTATTTAATAAATGTGAACAAGTCAATGTAAGAATACCTAATAAAAGCTTCCGCTTCTAGAAAGATCAATCTGCTTCTAGAAAGATCTTCATCTGGAATGTTCTTTAGAAGATAGAATTAGTATACATAAGAGTCATATGCATGAGAAAGATTTGCCTTGAGATTATTGTAATTGAGATATACTATGTTAGAGGTTTCCCCCACGAAGAGGCAAGTGAACATTGTTTTCGTTTAATAAAGGTATTATTGTTGGTATTTCTATTCTAAATAGTTTACCGTTCCATTGGTATTTTGCTGAATATTTTTGTTTCTTCATATTAGATTACATCTTGTACCTTGCAAGTGGTATCAGAGCACTTTCCTTGGCAGGAATTGTGGGTTAATTTTTTTTCCAGGGTAGATACATGTATTGTTGGTGTCTTTAAAGCACAAAGAATTGTCGTTCAGTGGGAAGACTATGTTAAGGTTTAAGCTATTATTAGGTTTCTTTTCAAATTACTAGATAACCATAACATATATAGGATCACTAAGAAATCCACAATAATAAGAGACACATCATTTATCATGGGAAACCCTCATGGGGGAGAAAACCCAACAAAAACTTCCTTAATATAGATAGACAATACAATGCCAAGAGATAACTCAAACAATACAGAAAGTCCTCTCCCAAGAATGCACCTTTGTCTCTCTTCCTTCTTCTCCAATTGTAGCTCCAAACTTGCGCTCTAATGAACAAGTGAGTATGTGTCCAAATGAGGCACTAGCCTCTCTTATTTATACAATCTAGCAGGTGTGAACGAAAGTGTCTTTTCACTGGTAGGGCCGACTTCTCATTCTGCCTATTACAATTAGGGTTTGACCAATTCGCAAAAGGGGATTTGGTCATTTACAACATTCGACATGATCAATCAACAAAAGGGGATTGATCTAATGAATAATACATCAGTAATAAATAGAATACTCTTTGCAGTTACAATATTTCAACACTCCCCCTTAACAAGCAAAGTATTCTACAACAACATCAGGTGAGAGAGAGGACAACATCATTAACAACATCTTGGAACACTTACTGGAGTATCTATAAATCATCGGAAGTTTTTCTCATCATCAATATCATCATTCTCAACAAAGAGCTGGAATGGCATCATCATCTGCATCAACATGGATTAGTATAAAACTAATGCATCATCATCATAGCACGAGGCTGATCACATCATCACAGAACGAGGCTGACACATCATCACAGCACGAGGCTGGCACATCATCACAACACGAGGCTGGCACATCATCACAACACTTAAGCTGGCACATCATCACAACAATTAAGTCGGCACATCATCACAACAATTAAGCCGACACATCATCACAACAATTAAGCTGGCACATCATCACAACAATTAAGCTGACACATCATCACAGCAATAAAGTTGGCACATCATCACAACAATTAAGTTGGCACATCATCATAGTAATTAAGCTGGCACATCATCACAACAATTAAGCTGGCACATCATCATTGTAATTAAATTGGCACATCATAACAACAATTAAGCTGGCACATCATCACAACAATACTCCCCCTTTCGACGGAGTTCCTTTCAAGATATACCAAGCTTATCTCGAAAGTGCTCAAACTTTACACAAGATAGAGGCTTGGTCAATACATCAACAACCTATTCATCCTTGCTAACATATTGGAGCTTTATGGCTCCTCTCTACACCATGTCACGGATGTAGTGATATCCGATCTCTATGTGTTTTCACTTGTCATGAAATACATGATTCTCTGTCATATTTATGCAGCTCTGGTTATCACATACGATCATGGTTGCTTCCATCTCTAGGTCGAATAGACCTGTCAACAACTTTTGAAGCCATATGGATTCACAACTGGCAGAACACACAACAATGTATTCTACTTCCGCTGTGTTGAGAGAAATGTTTGATTGCTTCCTACTCTACCATGAGATCATGGCTGACCCCAAACTAAAATGACATCTTGAAGTGCTCTTCCTATCAGAGACACTTCTAGCCCAATCTGAATCAGTGTACCCACTTAGTTTGAAGTCATGATCTCCATCATTACTGAGACCACAATCTAATGTACCCTTAAGGTAACTCATCACATGTTTTACAACAACTAGGTGAACATGTCTGGGTTCTACCAGAAACTAACTCAAGGTGTTCACAGAAAAACAAATGTCTAGTCTGGTGTTCATCAGATACATCAGTGATCCAATGATCTGTCTATACAGTGTGGCAACAATCAATTCTGACGAAGTGTTGACCAAAATCTTCAACTTTGTTTCCATGGGTGTATTCATGGACTTGCACTCTAACATATCAAATCTCTTCAGGATTTCAACTACATACTTCCCTTGGTTAAGGAAGATCCTCTCTAGGCTCTGCCATACCTCAAGACCTAAGAAATAATGCATTAGGCTAAGGTCTTTCATCTCAAATTCTGCAGCGAGATTCTTCTTACATTCGGTGATGAGTTTTTCTTCTCCAATTAATAATAAGTCATCCACACACAACAACAATATAACCGACTCATCATTCATAACCTTGAAGTAGAGGTTAGAATCAGTTGTACTCTTGGTAAAGACCAAGCTCATCAGAAAACTGTGTATCCTTCCATACCAAGCTCTAGGAGCTTGCTTCAATCTGTACAGAGCCTTCTTCAACTTGCAGACATGAGTCTTCCTATATTCAACTTCAAATCCTTGAGGTTGTTCTATATACACTTCTTCTTCAATGACACCATTTAGGAAAGTTGTCTTTACGTCCATTTGGTGTAACTTCCACTTCATCTTAGCTACAAGGGCTATGATGGTTCTGATTGAAGTGTATCTGGCTACAAGAGCAAATGTCTCTTCATAGTCAATGCCTTCCTTTTGAGAAAAGCCACAAGAGAAAAACCTTGCTTTGTACTTCTCAATACTTCCATCAGCAGCATGTTTTATTTTGAAAAGCCTTCTGGAAGATACCACAACCTCGCTCTTCGGTCTGGGAACTATTTCCCATACATCATTCTTTATGATGGATTGGTATTCTTTTGTCATGGCATCTGCCCATTATTTCTTCTGAATGGCTTCTTCAAAGTAGGTAGGATCCTTCTCTAAGAGATCACACATCAAAGCCATATAACCAGAGAATGGCTTAGGTCTCTTCACTTCTCTCATGGTTCCTTCGAGTACACCATACTTCTCTCCATCTTGAATAATATCCCTAGCCCAAGCAAGCTTTCTCTTATGGGAGACCGTCATCTGGGGAGGTTCTTGAAATTCTACTATGTCATGATCTTCTATAATTTCCTCATCAGGGGAAGGTATGACTTCCCTCACTGGTTCTGCAACTCTGAGAGCTATAGGTTCCTCTTCATATACTTCTTCAAGATGGCATATTCTTGATTTCTTGAGTGTTGCATCTTCATCAAAGGTCACATCCCTATTGATCTCAATATGATTGTGACCTAGTATATAAACTCTGAAGGCCTTGGAGACCTCATAGTATCCAACAAATATTCCTTTCTTTCCTTAAGGGTCCAACTTGGTTCTCTTCTCTTTTGGAATATGTACAAATACTGGGCAACAAAATATTTTGAGATGGCTTACGTCTAGCTTCTTTTAGGAGAACATCTCTTCAAGGGTCTTGAACCCAAGTGCACTATGGGAAAATCGGTTTTGTACATAAACTGTTGTTTTTGTTGCTTCTGCCCATAAGCACATAGGAAGATCTTGATCATGAATCATGGTCTTCACTGCTTCCATTATAGTTATGTTCTTTCTTTCTACTACACCATTTTGTTGAGGATTGTAGGGAGTCGTGAGCTCCCTCTTGATCCTGACAACTTTACAAAATCTTACAAATTCTTTTGAGGTGTATTCTCCTCCATTATCTGTCCCGAGTATCTTGATCTTTCTTTCAGAAAGATTCTCTATCAAGGCTTTGAATGAATCTACTGAACACTTCATCTTTTGATTTCAAAAGGTAAACCCAGGTTTTACGAGAATAATCATCAATAAAAGATACATAGTATACATACCCACTGATGGAGGATGATGGCATTGGGCCACACACATCTGAGTGAATGAGTTCTAAGACTCCTTCTACTTTACTATCTCTCTTCGAAGAAGGGTTCTTGATGTTCTTCCCTTGTGCACATCCATTGCACACACCTTCATGGTCAACCTTGAGTTCTGGCAGACCTATGACTTCCTTGCATACATACGGTAATGCCTTGTAGTTGATGTGGGTTAATATTCTATGCCAAAGTTCACATGGATTCTCAATGGCATGGGTCATGGCTGCTTCTGAGTGACCCTTTAGTTTATACAAGCCACCTTCTTCTTTTCCAATAATGATTGCTTCTTTCATGGTTTTTCCTTTACCCCACAAAAGAACTTATCCATGTATAAAGGAAAATATGAAGCCTTTCTTTTCTAAAGATGATATGGAGAGTAGGTTCTTTGTCAAACCTGGTACATAGAGTACATCCTTCATCTTCATTGGAGTCCCTGAGTTAAGCGTGTAGTTTGATTCTGCTACTCCCTTGATAGGGTATTGATAATCATCGCCAAGTGTAACTCTATAAGAAAAATTATTTTCTTAAAGGCAAGAGAGAATATCTCTTTGACCTGTCATGTGCTTGGAAGCACCACTATCAATGACCAAAGTGTCATCTCCAGGTGATACTGATCCGGAGAGGGCCGAGATTAAGACATAGTCTTCAATTCGTTCTCTTATCATCTTTGTGGGTGGCTCTTCATCTTCAATTACATGGGCATGGTGCCTCTTGTTTATCCTCTTGTATTCTTCTCGTCTAGCTGGACAATATCTCGCAATATGTCCCATCCTGTCACAATGATAACATTGGTAAGATGAGAAGTCTTTTTCTTTTCTTTGTCCTTTCTTCTGGAATCTCTTTGGTTGAGATTCTTTATGTATGAATTTGTTTTGGGGATGAGACTCTTTATGAGTTTCTTTATGGAAGTAATACTTCTTTCTTCCTCCTTTAGTATGAGTAGCTAGGGCTTGATCTTCATCTTTTGATAGTAAAGCTTCTCAGTTAGCTACTCTTGATTCTTCTTGAATACATTCTTCCCAAAGAGTGTCAAATTTTAGTTTCTCCATTCTGGCACAAATAGTTTGGATGAATGCATCTCAAGGTCTCGTGGGACCATTAAGGCCCATCATTATGAGTTCGTCTTCATCTATAGTATCTCCAATAGCTTCTAGTTGTTCTTTGAATTGAGATAATCTAGAGAAATATTCCTGGATCGATTCTCCTTTCTATATCCTTGTATTCTTGAGTTGAATTCTTAGATTCATCTTCTGATTTATGTTATTTCCTTCATATAACATGGTTAGGGCCTCAAACATTTCTTTTGGAGTCTTCTTTGAAGATACTTGAGGAATCAAGTGATCTTTGATAGAATCCTCAATGATTCTTTTGGCCCTAATTATGTCCTTTTGGTGTTTTGATTTATTTGCAGCATCGACGGGTTCTTGTACTTCTTCTTTGACGAATCTTGTTAGGTAATTCTCTTCAAGAATGAGTCCAATCCTATACTTCTAGGAACAAAACTTTTGCACACCTTCTAGCTTGTCAACAAGCTTAGTGCTTACAGACATCTTTTACCTGGAGCTAGGAAAATGACAAAAAAATGAAAATGCTCATAATTGAATTTTGAACTTACCAGGAGGTGCACTTAGCTGAGGCGAGTAGCCTGGTGTGTTTAGATTTCAGAAAATCCAACTTTAACCCCTCCAAACTTGATCTGCGGATTTCTGGATTGGTGCTTCTGGTTTTCTGTTACTTCTGGTACTCTGGTACTTCTAGTACTTTGTGAAAACTAGGGTTTCACTTTCTGGGAGATCTAGCCACCGAAAAGTTGCACTGAGGATGCTAAAGTGATCCTTGAGGAAGGGCACACTTTTCGGAAGGGCACACTTTTCTAGATGGTTTGAGGGCTGAAATTCTTCTTCAATAAAAAGCCCTAATTTGCATGTACGACAACAATGACATTTTTTTCTTTTTCTTGTGAAAGATGATCTCTTCAGCTTAGCTCTAATACCATGTTAAGGTTTAAGCTTTTATTAGGTTTCTTTTCAAATTACTAGATAACCATAACATAGATAGGATCACTAAGAAATACACAATCACAATAGACACATCATTTATCCTAGGAAACCCTCATGGGAGAGAAAACCCAGCAGAAACTTCCTTAATATAGATAGCCAATACAATGCCAAGAGATAACTCAAACAATACAGAAAGTCCTCTCCCAAGAATGTGCCTCTCTCTCTCTTCCTTCTTCTCCAACTATATCTCCAAACTTGCGCTCTGATGAACAAGTGAGTATGTGTCCAAATGAGGCACTAGCCTCTCTTATTTATATAATATGGAAGGTGTTAACAGAAGTGTCTTTTCACTGGCAAGGCCGACTTCTCATTAAGGGTGCTTATAACCACCTTTAATTAATTTGGGAGTCGACATCTCATTCTGCCTATTACAATTAGGGTTTAACCAATCCGCAAAAGGGGATTGGTCTAATGAATAATACATCAATAATAAATAGAATACTCTTTGCAGTTACAATATTTCAATAGACTACATGCAGGAAATACAGATGATTTCACGGGTTTGCCTAGAAACCAAAGTTTCACCTTGTTAGAAACTTTTGTAACCCCTGTTGGTACTCCTTGAGTAGTATCGCATTAGACAAAACCTGTACATGGCCATCACTCCCACATATGGATAGGTATATCAGAAGTCCCTTAGGTCTCTCGAAACTAGCCCTAGATCAATTGATCAGTCGCCTGATTGCAATAGTGCCATTGAGAACAACACTCGGGAAGATACTCTCTAGTGCTTGGGTAATTAGGTAGTACGACTAAGGGTACAGTTGAGCCTCCTTAGTTGGTGCCCTAAGATATTGGGTCGAATACTACTAAAGAGTTATAACCTAGGGAAAACCATTGTCCCTCAACTCCCTGAAAACCCTAACCTGGGGGGAACATAAAGGATATTTTGGCAACATAGCCTTGCCTCCAGCATTCTGGTTGCGAAAGTACTGCACATTTTTCCATGTTAATAATTTGGGAATTTCGACACTGCAGTATTATTCAGGTTGCAGTATAACTCTGTAGAAGTTAAAAAAAAAAGTTTGGGTTTTGTTTGTTGATGTTTCTCCAGTTAGCAACATTGGCCTGACATTCTCCTAGATTGGTCATGCCTATTTGACCAATGGAGAATGATACATTCACTCACGGGGCCATGTTGATTTAGCTAGTGGTGAATGGGACATGGGCAAACATTCTCCCAGATTGGTCATGTTGATTTGACCAAGGGAGAATGATACCTTCACTCACGTGTCCATGTTTATTTGGCTAGTGGTGAATGGCCCAGGGGCAAACATTGTCCCATATTGGTCATGTTGATTTGACCAAGGGTGAATGATACATTCACTCACGGGGCCATGTTGATTTGGCTAGCGGTGAATGGCCTAGGGGCAGTATTTCTCCTATTAGTCATGTTGATTTGAAAAGAGTGGAAAAGACTCGATATGCTCTCACATTGCCTACTCTAGGATGGAGTGATCTATTTTTTATAGGGCAGGATTGACATGTTTACAAGTATAGTCTAATGTTGAAGATGTAAGCTCAAGAGACCTCTTGTGATGAGGGGCTTCTCGGTGGGTTTACTCAACATGAGAGCTCTATATTAACTAGACATGCATGTGAGGAGATGATCCATCAATAAGGTTCATGGACGACTTTTCTAGTAAAGAAGAAATTTCAAGAAGACAAGACAAATGCCAAGAAGAAACCTCGGAAAGCATTAAAAAAGATATTGAAGACAAAAGTACAAGTCGGTCCCAAAAGTAAATTAAAGGTGAGTCAAACTGTATAGATAAAGGTTGTATCATTTCATTTTGACATGCAACATCTCTTCTCATCAAGTGCGCCTAGCCAGTGGCATACACGGTGGGATAAGAACGAAATTACAAGGAGCATCTTAGAAGACTTTTTTGGGTGGTTCACTATCTTTTGGTGGTTCGCTATCTTTGAGGGTTCTTCCTCATGCAAGGGTGAAGTTGTGATGGGGTTTCTTCTTACTGATGGTGATGTACTTGGATTGATTTCTTCTTAAGAAAAGTTGTTGGGTTTTCTCCCAAGTTTGGGTTTCCCAGGACAAAAAATTGTCTCTAATGTGCATGGTTATCTTTATATGATTTTGTTGTTTCTGCTACAATTTATTTTGGTTGATATTTTCAATGTGTAAGTGTTCTATGATAACAATGGCATAAAATTCATAAGGAAATATTTATCAGATCTGAAAATTGAAAATTCAACACTACATGCACCCTTATTTGAGACCTATCCCATTGGATTCCGCTTTTTGCCATGATCGTTGTGATACCTATCATTTTTAAGCCTTTTTTTAACCCCATGGACGCATACCCTTCCCAACACCCTTATTTCCCACTTATCCCATTAGCTTCCTCTCGTTTCCCTAATCGTAATGGTATATATCACTTATCTGATTTTTTTTGGACCCATCCATTCCCTAATGGATCCCACTCACCAAGAAGAAACCAATTAGAAATTGAATAATGACATCACTTCCATGCATGCCAAATTGGACTTCATGGAGGACCATCTCAATAACCAAATGGAAGAACTCCACTCTGCTCTCAAACAATTCATGACCCAATCCCAGAGTCCTTCCTCCTCTAGCCCAAACCCCCACGTCGAAGGTGTTGACTCCTCAAATCCTATGAACTATCATTCCAATCATGACCCTCATCTTCCAAGGGTTGAGGTGAACAAATTTGATTGCTCGGATCCAAGAGCCCGGGTCACTCAAATGGAACACTATTTTTCCTTGCATGGCATTATTGATGACTTGACCAAGCTTCGTTACAATGTTCTCTATTTGGATCTAGATCGATGGAAATGATGTCAATGGAGTTAAAATGCATGCCAAGGGTATGTTGCTTGGACACACTTTGTTGTTGAGTTGTATGAACGTTTTAACGCATACACCCACCATTTAGGCCACATGACAGAGTTTAAACAGTCTAGAACATTGGAATATTTTATTTCTACCTTTAAGAACATGGATTTCTGCACCGAATGCATGACCGATGCCTTCTTCCAGAAATGCTTTATCAGTGGCCTCAAGGATGAAATCTGAGCCCAGGTCCTCATGGCTTGCACCTAGACTTGGTTGGAAGCAACTAAACGCACCAAGGAGGCACAACATGTCATATATTCCCATAACAAGAAACTTTCTTTTATTCCCCATCATAGACCTCCTTATCCTGCCAGTCCTCTCAAGGTCCAAAAATTAACACGGCCAGAAATTGATGAACACCAACTCAAGGGTCTTTGTTATAATTGTGATGAGAAATACTTTCTAGGGCATAAGTGTAAAGAAATAAAATTTTAATTGTCATTTCAGAGGATGTTTCTAATGAATATGTTGAGGTTTCACCTCAGGCAACGCTACCCCAAGTAGATGATCTTACACCACCCTCTGATCCTCCTGAAGTTGAACCACTGATTTCGTTGAATGCTCTCACTAGTTTTTCTGCTCCCCAAACTCTCAAGTTGTTTGGTTACATTAAACACATGAAATTCGTCATCCTAGTTGACAGTGGTAGCACTCATAATTTCATTCATCCTCGCCTTGCCCAAGAAATCAATCGCTATATCCATATTGTCAACAATTTTCAAATCGTGATTGTCAATGGTGGTTTCATGAAATGTGGGGGGTGTTGTGAAAATGTGTGGCTACAAATTGGTCAGTATAACTTGAAATCTCACATGTTTGCTATTGACATGGGTGGTTGTGACATTGTGCTTGGTGTTAAATGGCTATGCACTTTGGGTCCCATAACCATGGATTTTAGGGATCTAATCATGCAATTTCAATCGAAAGGAAAACAATATAAATTCCAAGGAATTACAGATCGCTCATCGGAGATGATTAGTTTCCACCGCATGGAAAAGTTACTCAAAAAAGCATATTCTGACATCATTTCCCAACTCCATTCCATTCAAGCAATTGAGACACCCTATGTGCACCTCAAGCTTCAATCTATCCTTTCCCAACTTCATAATGTTTTCCAAACTCCCCAAGGCCTTCCCCTCTTCTGCGACGACCATGACCATTCCATTCCTTTAATCATGGGCAATATTCCTCCCAAGGTTCGCCCTTATCATCATCCACTTGCTCAAAAAAATGAAATTGAGAAAATTTTCCAAGAATTCCTAGAAGCAAGAGTTATCCATCCCAATACCAACCCCTATTCTTCACCTATAGTCATGGTCCTAAAAAAGGAAGCCACTTGGTGCATGTGTCCTTATTTTCTTTCCCTCAACAAACTTAACATCAAGGACGAATTTCCCATTCTTGTCATATATGACCTTTTGGATGAACTAAGTGGGGCTCAATACTTTACCAAACTTGACCTACGTTATGGCTACCACCGGATATGTATGAAAGAGGAGGACATTCCCAATACTGCATTTCACACTCATGAGGGCCACTACGAGTTCTTGGTCATGCTCTTTGGTCTCTATAATGCCCCCTCCACTTTTCAAAGTATCATGAACAATGTATTTCACCCTTTCCTCCATCACTTTGTGTTAGTTTTATTTGATGATATTCTCATCTATGGTAAAACATGGCTAGCCCATCTCAACCATGTGGATCAAGTTCTCCATCTCCTCCCCAAGAACAAACTTTTCCTCAACTAGTCTAAACGTGCTTTTGGAATTTATGAAGTTTAGTACATGGTTCATATTGTTGGCAAGGATGGTGTAAGGGTGGATCCTAAGAAAATTGAAGCTATGCAGAATTGGCCTCGCCCTAAAACTCTTAAAATTATGTGTGGTTTCTTGGTTTTAATGGGTTATTTTCGCAAGTTTTTTCATAATTATGGAAAAAATGTGACTCCCCTAACAACTCTCCTTAAAAAGAATGCTTTCATTTGGACTCCAACAACTGACCAATCCTTACAAGCCTTGAAATAAGCTATGTGCACTACTCCTGTATTGGTCGTCCCTGACTTCAGCAAGACCTTTGTTCTAAAATGTGATGCATTAGGGAGAGGAATTGGGGCAGGCCTCATGCAAGATGAAAAACCTTTAATGTTATGAGAATTTTTACCCAGAGAATAGGTTAATCTCCCCTTTGGACCAAGACCCCTTCTTTGGTCCATAGACAGAAGTAAACAAATGGTTGTTACTTTCCTTATAGATCTAGTTCATTACCAAACAAAATGAGAAAGAGAAAGAGTGTGACGTACCTTATTTCAATGTTTGTCCTCCTTGCTCCAATCTTTAGGCTTAATATCCAAGCTCTTTAGCACGAGTTGGGACCTACGATGAACAACAAAGAAATCCTTTCTCCTACTCTATGTGATTAGATAAAACAGATCTATCTATACCCGATTTGACTTAAGCATAAACATTACAATGAACAATCATAATGGAAGGAATAGGCCAAGTTGATATTAAATGGAAAGACAAAACAAGGCACTTACAAAGCATGTTTGACACTACAACAATATTCTCCAAGCTCTCCTCATCTAGCCCTTGCACGAAAGACTTGAGATTAAAATGAGGATACTTCGATGGATTTAGCTCTCGCAGGATCAAAGGTTTGATACCTGAAATCTTCCTCCCTTTCACCATGGAAATTCCTTCAATTTATAGGATTGGGAGGCTCAACTACCGTGGGATATTTAGGGAAGTGGTTGAGGATACGGCTCCATGAGTTGGGATTTGATCCTAATATAGAGCCATAAGATAGGATTCGAGCAAAACCAACCTCATCTCTTCAGAGTTGTCCCTTAAGTAAAGGTGGGATTCTCCATATTTTCCTCTAACCAAAGTGGCACTCCCACTAAGTTAGATACAGGGCACCAATGGTGCTCCCTTAACATGGAAAGGGGAGCACCGACACTCCCTAGACATGGACAGAGGGGCACCATCCTTCATAAATTCCCCAAAAATGGTCAAATTTCCAAGTAAAAAGCATGTTTATGACCTTGAAATGATGGGTTTCTTCCTCCAATATGACTTAGGGATCATGGAAAATGTTTTTCATGGCATCAATGATTTGTGACAATTAGAAAAGTGCATGCAAAACTTAGTAAGGTGCATATGGCACTTGACAAAGTGCATGTGACACTTAACAAGGTGCATACGACACTTTTTGACACTTACGCGTAGCATTTTGATGTGTAACATATGCCCCCTAAAGTGTGAGGTAAGAAGAGAAATTGATGGTTGAAACACTTTACAAAAATCGATGCAAGGGAGTTAGAGTAGGAGAACCTCGCAAAAGCTGCAAACAACCATCAAACAATATAAATATATGTTTTCATTCCCGAGGCAGGCATACCTATGCTCAAAATATGAGTTGACTTAAAGCATGGTCGTCGACCAATACACTGCGGATCCATGAGAATATTGACTAAGGATATGGCCACCAGAGATACAATGTGGATCCATACCTCGATGACATGAATTGATTACAGCTACAAAAGATACATAGTGGAGCTATGAGAAGACAAAACATAACCACGAACCAATACAATGTGGATCTATGTGACAATATATTTATCAGTAAGATTGTCAGCATGGTGATTGTACTGAAATATTTTACATGCTCAAATGATCTCCATTGCAACCTGGGCAAAGCATTGAACAAAGAGAGCACTCAACCTAGGGTCTCCGTTCCTATCTCGAGATGGTACGATTCTAGCCATGTGAATAAATGTCTTGATGTCGAACATGGTAGAAACCACTTGATTACCGGTCATTGAGGTACACCGTTAACAAGTGCGAGAGAAATCACCAATGATGACAATGATTCCCAAGGCAACTTTAGTAAATTCCAGCGAATGTTAATAAATGAGATGAGGTCGAACATTCGTGGAATCATCCGATCAGAGGTCAGTGATGTAAACCTATTGTTGGAAGTGAAGAGGCCTGCCATTAAGGCATGCACACATTCCAAGGTACTAATTTGTTTCTAAGTCTAATTCCTGAATGATGTGTTGAAGTCAACATGAAAAGACTCATCGAAGGAGGGCCTTGATGTGTCTCCCATCATCGACACAAAACTGACAAAGGAAAGTTATGTGAGATGGTGGATTAAATGAGTATGGACTAACACAAGAATGGAAACTGGTAATACTGCAGATGGTTGGTTTGGAATGAGACTTCCCTTGAACATTATGAGGCACGACAAATGACTTGGCAACATTGACTAGACGAGGAACAAGAACATAATGTGACGACAATAAGAGCACTCTTTGGCTGGAACGAAAAAGTATAACGACACATGGAATTTGTATGACTCAGAGACAAGTAGATTACCCAATTGTGAGACGAGACACAAACATGTGCCATGTTCAAGGGTGACAACAATATCTTCCATCATGGATTCCAAAAAACTTGACCCACTTCTTTCAATTCCCTCCCACCATTATTGGTGAGTACCTATTTGTTTTTTAACGAGCTTGAGGAGGATAATAGATGCTCGGTATAGCTCATCTTCGATGAGTCCCTCAGAATATGTTTAACGAACCCGAAGAAGGAGGGGTTCAGTCCCGTATGGGTCCTGGAGATTGGACTTACATAGGTCCCTCAATGCATGATTTTACAAGCCCAAAGAAGGTAAAATTGGTGTTTTTTCACATTTAGAGAGTCTGAAAAGAACTTAAAGACGACTCCATGTGTGAATTTTTCATAAATTTAGTCTCCCAAGCCCGAAAAAAGTGTAAAACGATTCAAGGGAGAACTCCTCTAGTCATGCTTGACTACAATATTCCTTTTTTGTAATTAGTCTCGCGAGGCCGAAAAATTTATAAGCCACCACTCAAAATATGCCCTTTCAAACCTTTTAACGCGTGTGAAAGGAAGCAAACTCACTCGACAATATTTTCATATTTAGGGAGTGTGAAAAGAGCTTAGAGGAGACTCCAAAGAGTTCATTTTTCGTATAGATTTTACAAGTCTGAAAAAAATATAAAATTATACTTGGTAACCTATTCTCATGTATTAACGAACATGAGAAAGAATAAAGATTGATCTTGGTAACCTATTCTCATGTATTTACGAGCATGAGAAAGAACAAAGACTAAGCTCGTTCTAGAAAATACTATTATGTTGCGATGGGAACGACCCCCAAACGAGGATCAATCCTAGGAGTGTGTCTCTCTAGAGGTATTTCCCCCCTGGCCTGCATGGTAGAAGCTAGTGGCTTCGCTCCACCATGATGTCCAGAGGCTAGAGACCTTCCCCCCAAGCGTCGTTTCCTTCGTCGATTCTTCTTCTTTCCTCGTTTAGGCATCTCGCTACTAATAGGAATATTTTCACTAAGCAGAGGAAAATAAGGTTCAAGTATTCAATCCAAAGGAAGACTTGATTCAAATGGAGGGGGGTTTGTTTCATTTTTTAATGAACTTGATAGAGAAATGAACTATGCTTGTAAGTGTTTGTTTCATTTTTAAATGAGCTTGACATAGGAAAAGAACTATGCTCGTAAAGACCAGGTACTACCAAATGATCAAGCAATTCTAGGGATTGTTGCACCTGAGTCAAAATCATATTTAACGTGGCAAACTACGAGGTTTCAGGAGAAGGCAAAGGAAGAATCCCCATGAGTGAGGAGACCTACTCCTACACTCTCATACTCAAGACTAGATTGTTCTATAAAAGGGACATTATTCATTGGAGAATTGTGGAGATCTGGAGTCCAATATTCAAGTTGGTCAACAGTGACAATTTTCCCTTGATGGGGAAATTGTAAAATACGAAATACTGAAGATGTGACGACAGTCATTGCATAGAACCAACTACGACCAAGTAAGAAATTATAATCTAGAGGCACGTCAACCACTTTGATATCGACCAAAATGGTTTTACCCTTCAATTCCATAGTGAACGATAGTAAGAGTCCGTGAGGTTGGAAACCACATCCATCAAACGCTTTAAGGGTGGTAGGAGATTGGTTAATTTTAGGAGAACCAATGGCCCTCCAACAAGACAAAGACATGACACAGGTGGAGGCTCCTTCATCTAAAACAATGCGATTAATGTTATTTCCACCAACCAAAATTTGAATTTGGAATGCTAGGTGATGGGATAGCCTTGCCTTAAAATAGTCCAGGTTAAATTTAATCAGATTTGATTCCTCGGGATCCATAGCTCCAATGGTTGACAACACAGTTATACGTTGACTTGGACATTTATGTAGAACTTTGAGGGATGACATAGCATAAGGTGCTTGCGCAAAATCTTCAACAATATTGTAGTTTTAGGCTGCGCGGACACTTGGATTAAAGGTCACTTTTGGAATTGTGCCCTTTGGGTGGGCACAACACTGCATCAGAAATTGACCTCTCAATTTAAAGAGGGGCATAAGATGGAGGAGTGGATGTGGAGGGTTGATCAATAGCCTTTCCATTGGCATGATTACCTGGAAGAGTGTCATAAGTCTATGGCCAGGTCGTTAAAGTAATTACCTCCTTACACATATAGACTTGAGAGGCACTTGAGGAAGCATCCCCATGGTGGGAATGACCTTCGTTGCCCCCTTCCAAAGGGATAGGATTTCGTGCAACTAGATGTTTTTGTTGAACCAAAAAAGGGTCAGTTAACACTGTCGGTAGGGAGGTACCTTTCATAAATTTATTGACTTCCTCTCGACGAGGACAGTCTTTCGTGTAGTGGTCCTTTGTACAAATCATGCAAGTAAACTTTGCTTTAGCTTTTGGTTGAGTATCAATAGTCTTTGTAGTATCCTGTTGGTTAGAAGGTTTCTTGGATTTACCCTTGTTCTTATTCTTACCTCCGGGTTGTTGAGATGAAGTGGATTGGACCGCATTCACCTCAAAGGTTTGAGCAGGAGCAGAAGTAGTTTTGGTGTTTGAAATGGAACCTGGTTTCGAAGCAGGTCTTATCAGATCATTCAACGAACGAGGAGCATGAGGGATCAGATCATAAAGTGTGTCGGACTGGGAATATAACAAGCCCAAATATTGAGCATGACTGATAGCTCGCTTGTCAATAATAACACCTCCCATAGCAACATCTCTAGATATGGGTGGCGAGAGCGACTTTGTAAACCAATCCACAAGTAGTTGGTCCAAAATTGGAGCTTTAATCAACCGTCTCCATCACCTCCACTCATGAATATGATAACATATGTGGGTGGAAGAGGATTGTTGGAGTGAGGTCAAAAGATCTGTATTGATTTCATATTGTATAGGCAACTGGAAATGCATTAGAAAATCCATGGCAAGAGAATTAAAGTCAACAAAGGAGTTAAGTGGTAGCTCAATATACCATTTCGATGTTGCACCTGTAAGTGTTCTCTGAAAAAGTATCAAACGAATGGAGTCATCCATTAAAGAGTTTGAAGAGCACCATAAATGGAAAGTCATAACATGATTGTTAGGATCTTCCCCAGGTTTTCTATCGAATGGTAATTTGGCAAGGATGGCAGGCCAAAACAGGGCATGTTGAATGGGATCATTTGTCAAACGCAAAATATCTGGCAGATCTAACATAGCCAAGAATGGAAGTTGTCGGTTATTATGTGGATACTGATAATAACCATGTGGCATGGGAAAACTAGTAGGACTGTATCCAGGGTACGACGAGATGGAAAAACTAGATGCTCCTCCCATGTATTGTGGTTGACCTGAAGGTCTCCCTATGTACGATGACTGCCCGAGTTGTCCTTCCATGTAAGTTGGTTGTCCTGATTTCCACCCATGTATGGTGGCTATCCTAGTTTTCCACCCATGTACTATGATTAAACATATGGACCTCCTACATACTGAGATTAACCTGATGGCCCCCCCATGTATTGCGGTTGGCCCAATGGACCTACCATATATTGTGTTTGAGGGAGATGTTGTGTTGTAATCATGGGGTTTATGGATTCATAAGGCAAATTTCCTTGTTGAGGAATGCCCACTGGATTAGGTTGACCCCACAAAGGATTAGAAACTCTTGGAAATGGCTTTCCAGGATACAGGCCAATGGTAGCAGGGATAAAAGGACTTGTAGGAGCGACTTTTCCCCAGGTTTGTTGATGTTGCTACTGTTGAAATAATGTAACTGTGAAGATCATTCTTATTATTATTGGATTAATCCCCATTGCGGATTAATCATGTCATTATTATTATTGTTGTTATTGGATTAATCCCCATTGTGGATTAATCATGTCGGTAATTGTATAAGGACCAAATCCCCTTTTGCGGATTGGTCATCAGACAATTACAAAGGGCAGAA
>ML800518.1:79404-93624 GCA_009831015.1 Picea engelmannii
CATGTCATTATTATTATTGTTGTTATTGGATTAATCCCCATTGTGGATTAATCATGTCGGTAATTGTATAAGGACCAAATCCCCTTTTGCGGATTGGTCATCAGACAATTACAAAGGGCAGAATAAGAAGTCGGCCAAAGCAGTTATTATGGAAGACCCAAAATTAATTAAAGGTGGGTTTACCCACCCAGAGTGAGAGGTTGGCCCTGCCAGTTGTGACCTTTCACACATGCTAGTCTTGTATAAATAAGAGGCTAGCCCCTCACTTCAAACACACAACTCACTTGCTCATTTCTCTTATGAGGCAAGCTGCAATTACCAGAGAGAGGAGGAGAAGAGTGGCTCATCTCTTGGGGAGGACTTTCTGTATTGGTTTGAGATATATCTTGAACATTGTATAAGCTATTTATGATAAGGAAGTTTTTGCTAGGTTTTCTTCCCCTAGAGGGTTTCCCAGGATAAATGTTGTGTCTCTTGTGAATGTGTATTTCTCAGTGATCTTGTTCTTATGATGCTCTTATCTATTGAAATGCAAAGAACTATAATAATGACATAAACATTAACAACTACCCACATAGGGGTTTTCCCCATGGCTGAAGGTTGCCCCCCAATAAAAATTTGCCCTGCAACTGAAGGTTGCCCCCAACTGAAGTTTGTCTTCCCATTGAAGATTGAACTCCAATGTAGGGTGTACTCATCTGTAAGGTTTGAGATGGAATCTAAGTAGCTTGTGTAACCGTTGTTGTGTGAAATACTTGACTGCAGACCATCTAACCGATGGGACGACCAAGTAAAGCACTTGATGTGTGCATGTGTGGAAATAGTGAAGCAAGAATATTACCTAACCCATATGCGAAGGGAGATGTATTCACAAGTGGTTGTGTTGAGGTTACCTAGGTCACTGATGTTCCCAATAAAGAAGAAGCACCAAAAATATCAACTATAGGAGTTGTGGATAAAGATAAATTCCCAAGTCCTTTTGGAAAACCAAAAAATTGACCGGTTTATGCCAAAAGATTGTGTAGTGGCTGAAGTGGTTGGTAAACGGTAAGAAGAATAAGCATCAATATATCTCGTGGATGGTGGATCAATGAGTGGTAGGTCGATTGGATCAGTAAAAAGAGGATTCACGTAAGATGTAAGGCTTTCCACAAATGTGGTGACTGGTTCTTCTATGTGTTGGCCACTTCCAGGAGCTACACTTATGGTCTCAGAAGTTTGATCTTTGATCATTCCTTCGTAAGAAGGGTTGTGTTGAGGTTCTTGAACTTCGGGATCCATACCTTGTATACTATGAGATATTTGAACCACAAAAATTTAACGATCCCTAAGGTTGACTACGAAAACCAAAGAAACACACTCCTAAGAAAACTAAAATAAATCAACCAAGCAACAATAGGTTCAAGGATCTTCTGAAGATAGGATGTCAAGCCGTCAACGAAGAAATGAGAAGCAGTTACCCTGACCTCCATGTAACATCCCTTCTCGGTGCAAGCAACCATCACTTTCACATGATCACTCTCCAAGGGTACTGAAAGTGTGATATAAGTCTGCCACAAGTACAATGGGAATCCCCCCATAGTCACCTCTAGGAAAGATCACTAAGGTTACCAACTCATAGTCAGCCTCCGGGAGGGTTTATTCAACAATCGAGACCGAACATATAGGCAGGATATCAAAGTTTGAGATTCTTCAAGAGAACTAAAGAGAAGTGGACTGGTAAGACTCCTGAGGACCCTGAATGGGTTCAAAATTCACGAAGCACCAAGACCAAATGAAACCAGTGGTTTCTCAAAAAAAAAGAAAAACCTCAATATACTCTCTTTCCGCTGTGGTTAGTTAAGATTTGGAGGGGTAATCTCCATTGTTCTTCCATAAGTGACCTCCTGTTTAGCCCCTGTGTTAGAGGGGGTTCTCGGCTATGCTTATAGGAAAATTGGATTGGTTCACTCTTTAGTGTTCTACAATATGTTTAGTAGTCTTGGACGGTTTGCTCACTTTTCCTAGTCCAAAGATCCTAATCCTGTGCTACTGTTGGTGTGCTAAAACCAACAAATGTCTAGTGGATTTTATTAGCATGTGGTTGATTTTAATGGCTTTTTACTCAAGAGGTTCACAAAGATGAAATCGATGGTGTGTGAGGCTCGACTCCAATAGAATGCAAAAGAATGAGATGTAATTCTTTCCTTTCGATGAATTATATTTATGGGAAGGAGAAGAGTTCTATTCTTCTTAATATAAGAAGGTACTCGAATTGTATGCAACTTTTCAATTTCTAGGAGCAAAATGATGTCAAACTACCAAGCAAATGTTTATGAAATCCAAATGCACATGCAAAACTAGCTCTTTCAAACGTGTACCAAAACAAATTTCCTAAAGAATGCAAAAATTTCTTTGTTTGATTTGTATGCAATGAGATATGCAAACTTTTTTGCTTCTTAACTTTCAATTGGAATGAAAGAGATCAATGTTCGACACAAAGAAACACGAGGCAAAAAAGAAATCAAACAAAGTGCACTAATTTTTTTTATGAGAACTGAGAGAAATAAAGTATAAGAATGGACTTCACAACTTGTTCAATCAAGAACTCGAAGATGTAAAAGAGAAAGAAGACAAATACTCTAGAAAATCCTAAAAAATGAGAAGCAAGGATCAATATTCAAGGTTGGGTTACGGTAAACAAGAGAGTCCTAATCATTCAAAAAGTGAGATGTCTCAATGAAGACAAAAATGACTCAATACCAATTAACAACCTTTGCAAACTATAGTTGATGAAAACTTCTAAACATTCAAGCAATCTGAAAATTTTGCAAGACGAAGATCGGACAACTGAAAGGTAGGATGAACCAAGGGATCTTGTTAACCCAAGGGAACCATACAATTTCACAACTAGGAGAAGTTTGCAAACTCAAAAAAGGAAATGAAATGAGTGATGAATGCCAATTTCTCAATCAAGACAAAGTCAAAGAAAAACCAAAAGACTCTGGGCTAAAAGCCTCTTAACAACAGACTGAGCAAAACAAGGAAAAACCTCATGAATCCACCTAAAAGAAGAGATTGGTGCCCCGTTATCAAAGGAACATAGCGTAATGGTACTCCCTAGAAGGAAAAAGGGAAGTGTCAATCAGGTCAGTCGCACCCTCGTAACCACTACAGGAGAGTGTTGATCCTCAAAGTGCTTGAAAAAAGCACAAAAAAGCTTAAACTCAGCAGAGAATCAGTCAATGACTTTGTAAAATTCTTGATGAAGTTGAGGGAAGAATGAAAAATCCAAAATCAAGCATCAAACAAACAAGATCCAATCATGAACAAAGGTTTTAGACAAATCAAAGGAAAGACAAGTCAAAGTCCTTCCCTAATGGAGTCACCATTTTTCTATAATGAGAAATCTTGCCCTGCGGATAGGTTAAGCTCCCCTTTGGACCAACACCCCTTGTTTGGTCCAAAGACAGAAGTAAACAAATGGTTTCTACTTTCCTTATAGATCGAGTTCATTACTAGTCGAAATGAGAAATAAAAAGAGTGTGTCGTACCTTATTTCGATGTTTGTCCTCGCCGCTCCAAGCTTAAGGCTTGATCTCCAAGCTCCTTAGTGCGAGTCAGGACTTCTGATGAACAACAAAAAAATTATTTGTCTTGTTCTATGTGATTAGATAAGACAAATCTATCGATGCCCGATTTGACTTAAGCATAGACATTACAATGAACAATCATAATGAAAGGATTAGGCTAAGTTGACATTAAATGGAAAGCCAAAAGAAGGCACTTACAAAGCACATTTGACGTGTTGGAGTTTTAGTAACTTTGTAAGATATTCTTATTGTATCTGACCAAGAAAAAATCCTAAAGAATATTATTATATTTATTTGTTAAGTCGTCCCTATTGTGCCTTGACAAGTAAAATGTAAAATAGAAAGATAAAGTGTCAGTTCGGCCTAGACCTGATTTTAGGCTGGCCAACTGTTATTTATAAGAGAGGCCAATGCCTCATTTGAACACACACAACACAAGTTCCGTGGCTAAGAAGAGAAGTGCACAAGTCTTAGAGGGAGACACTATTGCAGCTAGGAGGTGATGTTGTGGAGGATCTTGGTCTATTTCTTGGGTATATATTGGTTATGTGGTGCGCTACTCTTCCCTAGTCAAGGGTTTGAGAAGGATCTTCTACTTTGTTAGTTCTCTCTTGGAGAGAGGCATTGTTCTTGGTTGTTGAATCTATATTGAGGAATTTTTTTGGGTTTTTACCCTAGAGGGTTTTTCCAGGGTAAATTTTGTGTATGCTGTGGATGTTATTCTTTCAGTGATCCTTTATATGCAATTATTGTGATAATTGTTTAAAAGTAAAAGAACACAAATCTAGTTAACTGCTTGAGATGAAAATTCAACATGATGCTGCAACAATCTTCTCCAAGCTCTCCTCATCCAACCCTTGCATGAAATTCTTGAGGTCAAAATGATGATACTTCAATGGATTTCCCTCTCTCAATATCAAAGGTTTGACACCTGAGATATTTCTCCCTTTCACCATGGAAATGCCTTTAATTTATAGGACTGGGAGGCTCAACTACCATGGGCTATTTAGGGAACTGGTTGAGGATATGGATCCATGAGTTGGGATTTGATCTATAGATCCATATGATAGGATTCAAGTAAAACCAACCTCATCTCTTCAGAGTTGTCCCTTAGGAAAAGGTGGGATTCTCCATATTTTCCTCCAACCAAAGTGGCGCTCCCCTAAGTTAGAGACAGGACGCCAGTGGCACTCTCTTAACATGTAAAGGGGAGCACCAACGCTCCCTATACATGGACATGGGAGCGCCACCCTTCATAAATGCCCCAAAAATGGTCGAATTTCCAAGTAAAAATCATGTTTGTGACCTTGAAATGATGGGTTTATTCCTCCAATAACTTAGGGATCATGGAAATTGTTTTTCATAGTGTTGACGAGTTGTGGCACTTGGAAAAGTGCATGTGACACTTAGTAAGGTGCATACAACACTTGAGAAAGTGCATACGACACTTGCAACCCTTAGGGTGTGACACCTAAGTGTGGCATTTTGATGTGTAACATTTAACTTTCACCAACAAACTGTGGTCATAGCGATAATTGTGCCAATCGATCTATGAAAAGGAAATGTTGGTTATTTTGCATGTAGTAGATCTATGGTGCCCTTATCTATTATGACAACACTTCTAAATTAAAACAAACCATCAAAGCCTCAAATACTTCCTAGAACAACCAATTGCATTCCTGGAGCAACAAAAATGGGTGACCAAGTTGTTTGGATATGATTATGAGTTCAATTACAAAAAGGAAAAATAAAATGTGGTGGTTGATGCTCTTTCCAGGAAATATGAAGAAGAAGGGTCCCTCTTTTCCCTCTAATTCATTATAGCGGAATGGCTCCCGACTGTTCGCCAGGAATGGTTGCAAGACCCCAAAATTTCAAACCTAATCCAAAAGATGCAACATGATCGCCAAGCTGCTCCAGGGTACTCTTGGCACAATGAAGAGTTTCACTATGAAGGTCACCTGTATTTAAGCAAACAGTCGGCCCTTAAATCCACGGTGCTCTCTGAGTTTCATGCTTCACCTACAACTGTGCATTCAGGTTTTACCAAAACTTATGAACGGTTCAAACGTTCTTTCTTTTGGGATAGTATGAAACAAGACATCCACACCTTTGTGGCTGAATGTGACACTTGTCAACGCAATAAGGACGAGACTGTCAAAACTCTTGGCACACTCCAACCGCTTCCAATTCCACCTACTATTTGGATAGATATTTCTATGGATTTCATTGTTGGATTACCCAAATTAGACAATAAGTCAATCATCATGGTGGTAGTGGATCATCTTTCCAAATATGCTCATTTATGTGCTCTTCAACACCCGTTCACCGCATCCACATTGGCTCAAATTTTTATGGAAAATATCTTCAAACTCCATGGAATGCCTCATTCCATTGTTTTTTACCATGATCCAACTTTTACCAACAATTTTTGGCAAGAATTATTCAGGCTCCAGGGCACCAAAATTGCATCTCAGCACAACCTATCATTTCCAGACCGATGGCCAAATTGAAGCGATCAACAAGTGTTTGGAAACATATTTGAGGTGTTTTGTATCTAACAGACAACATTAGTAGGTTTAGTGGTTACCCTTATGTTAGCGATATTTCTTGTAAAGGGGGTTAGGATGCAAAGGAATGGGTTAAAACCCACTTGTCCTAAGTTTGGAATGTTTACGCGCCTGTGGTAAGCTACAAGCAAGTTTGGGCGACAGAAATTCGCGCGCCCAGATCAACGGTGCATAAAGGATTCCGGCCCCCCCGCCTTTCTACCTTTAAGCGGAGGGGGGGGGGTCCGGAATCAAAGGTGCATCTCTTCGACGGTCCGGATCGGAGTGCCCAGATCAATGGCACTCAAGGCTATTCTGGACCCCCCTTNTCCCAACCGCCGAGATCCAAGCACCCGGATCAACGACGCTCGCGGGATCCCATCCTCCTCAGCTGCTCTATGTTTAGCCAACGTGGGCCCTTCCCCCATTATGTCATCTTCTGGAGCCACCTTTCCCCTGCTGCCGTGTGTCATTTGTCCTTCTCCACTCTTTAGTCGAGGTGGCCCTTTCCACAACTCATCATCCTCTCACCACCTGCCGTGTGTCCCGCTCTCCTCCACGTCAGCCTCCCACTAATATGCATCCACCACGTCTCCTCTCTTGCTTCCTCCGCTTTTCTCCTTTTGCCATGTGTCTCTCCTATAACCTCTCTCGCCCCCTCATCTCTTCATGCCTCGCCCTCATAGCTTCGGCGCCACTATTCCCGCTGCGTGCCCCATTCTTCGCGTTGGCCTCCACGTTTATCCATCAGACCGTTCAGCTAATCCAGGTGGCAGCACGAAGGGCCGTCCACATCCCCCAGGTGCCAAGTTGGCCGGACCATCCTCAATCTCAAGGAAGCAGTTATTGAAGCGGTTGGTGGTGGTTAGACATCGTCTCCGCCATAATGGGAAAGTCCGGCGATGAATTAAAGGCACGTCGATTCTTCCACGGAGCTGTCAGAAGTCCGATTGCGTCCGCCGTTGGTGCACGATTATTCAAAGATTGCAGGCACAGATTGTCAGAAGCCATGTAGACGCAATGTGTTTAATGCGATGTCTCGGTTTTGTTGTTGTTGTTGTTTCGAGTATATGTAGGCGTTTTCGCCATTTTGTATCTATCGATGGTAGAGCGAAGCTCCCGACTGTAAAGTTTTAACAACCATTCTGGTTTCCTGGTTACGCATTTGTGTTTGAGACTTCTTGTGTTATGACAAATAGTTTTCCTTTTCCGTCTACATTTCGTCTCATGCTAGAGAGTTCATGATCGAATGCTTCGTATGAATTAACACAGTTATGTTATGATAAATGATTTATTGTTGCATTACTGTTTTCTCTGGTTTCCTACGTTTGGGTGTAAGAAGATCTTGCCTTCAGATGCCTGCTCTCACAGTCTGTTAGAAACCTGAAGCTTATGACAGACCCCTGCACTTTTCTTGTACAAGTCTTCCATCTGCTCACCCTTATTACAACTCACTGTTTGGAGTTTCTCTAAGACCTCACTCGCTCATACATGTCCGGCCTAGTTTCAGAGTTGAGACGATATTGTTCAGAGTTTCCCTTCCATTTGATCACCCCTTTAAACAAATCGTGACATTAAACTGATGGGTGTCAGGCTCAGCTCCTGCAAGCAATCCAGGAGTGACTTCTGACGCTAACATTTCTGGCGCTGTTGCCGGGGACGAAGTTGAATATTTTCCCCGGGATTGAACGACAACGATCAACTGATTCTGAAGGTGCATCATATATCAGAACTTGAAGATTGCTACTGTGCACCTGGCGACTCCATTGTGACGACTCCACTGGAGCAAACCCGCTATTAATTATGGCTTTCAGAGGTAGACACACGCGGTCCCATCCACAGCTGCCTCTGGCGACAACTGAAGCTGACCCAGAAGTGGTTCGAAGAAGAGGAAAGAGCTCTGCAAAAGAAGTTTCCATTGCCGAAACAGGTAATACGCCATCCCCTTCTGTGAGAACTCCTTTTTCTTCTCCTCAGTTTCTTAATAGACCTCCTTCGAGGTTTCTCGTTTCTTGAATTTTGGGAGTGTTCCTGCTGAGTTTTCCCCTCCTGGTCTGGGATTGGAAGGAGAAAGTCTTGTCACTCCCCTCTCCTCTGAAGTTGTTCCTTGGCGTAGACCTGGAACTACAGAAGATTTCCTCACTCCTGCACAAAGAAAAGCACCTGCTGACTTGAGCTTGTTAGCCCTCTCCCTGAATCCTCTCTTGTTTCCCACTCCACTTCGAGACTCATTCCCAGTAGCCCCTTCATGAACTCCTTCTCCTCCAAGTCCTCCTCCACCTAATATCCCTATGGCTGGTTCTAATCCCCCTCCGAATAGAATGGATGCCATAGTCGCTGCTAGATATGCTCCTTTAATCCTACCCCATCCTATGAATCCTCTCCCTGATGGAGACTATTTGAAATACATGCCCAAGTTCGCGGGAGAAGGAGACATAACTGCAGAAGAGCACTTGGTTTCTTTCTATAGTTATGCAGACAACTTAAACATTGAAAATGAAGATGTATGGATGAGAGTTTTCATTCAGAGCCTGGATGGCGAGGTTAGGAAATGGTTTAGAGGACTGGCCCCGGGATCTATTGCTGGGATCGAAGCTCTGGATAGTGTTTTCTTGAGGCAGTGGAGGGACAGGAAGGATTATATGTATTACATGACAGAGTTTGGGGCTCTGAAGAAAATGGATGGGGAGTCTGTCTCTGACTTCTCCAAAAGATTCAATAAAATGTATAGAAGATTCCTGCAGAGATAAAGCCCTCAGAAGCCTCTGCCCAAATTTCCTATGTTGGTGCATTTGACCCTTATTTCTGTCTTCTATTGAGAGAAAGAAGAGCCACCTCCTTAGCTCAAATGCAAGATGCAGCTATAGAAGTGGAATCCAACATATTAGCAGCTGACAGACTGAGGAACAAGGCCGACGCAGACAGAAGAAATGGAAAATCGGAAGCCTCAACTTTCGGCTCATCACTGTCCCTCCCTCAAGTGGATGAACTGACCCAGATGATGAAGCTTATATCTGAAGAGATGGAGAGACTGAAGGTGGAAAGGAAGCAAATGAACAAGGGCCCTCAGAGCACCGAGAACAAAGGGGGTTTCAGAAGGCCAAATAATATTGCTCCCCCAATTATGCACAAAGAAAAGGGAAGAGACAGGGATGACCAGAGAATTAAGGCTCCCTTTCAGAACAATTTTGTGGCCGATGAAGAAGAAGGGGAAACAGACGAGCCTGAGCCTAAAATCCACTGCTTAGAAGTCACTCCTCTTTTCCCCCATCTGACTCAATCAACATATGAGGAGTCTCTCATGAACAGTCAGCTAAATGAATTGAGCAAAGGAGACAAGGCTAGTGGTGGCCGAGGCAGGTATAACCTGAGATCCGACAAAAAGACAGCAACACCTGATGTCCCTGAGCAGTCCACTAGAACAGAGAAATTTGTTAATGAAGTAGCAGACGCTCATAGAGGTAAGAAGGCTCAACCCCTCTCTCCCATTGCCCACAATCATGTTCCTGAAATAAGAGAAATTCCAAAGCTTACATCTTCTTTTAATTTCGAGCATGAGATTCAAAAGATCAGAATCCCTGTGCCCCTCACTGAGCTAATCGAACATGGAGAATTTAAAAAGCGCTTCTCTGAGCTTATGAAATCTGAAGCCTCGTGCCCTCCCACAGACTCCATAAACCTCCAAGACGAAAGGCTAGCAGTTGTCCTAGGCCCCATGGTAGAAGACATAGATGATTCATCCCCTCCCTTCTACACCTCCCTGAACATACATGATAAAGTGTTGCACAACTGCTTAATGGATTCAGGGGCCTCTCACAACCTCATGCCCAAAATCGTCATGGAAGAGCTAGGGCTGGAGGTCACCCGAACCTATCATGACCTCTATTCTTTCGACTCCAGGAGAGTGCAATGTTTGGGAGTCATCAAGGACCTGGTAGTTTCTCTGTTTTAGCTGCCCATGAAGAGTATGGTCATGGATATTGTGGTAGCTGATGTTCCCCCCAAGTTTGGCATGATGTTGTCAAGGTCTTGGATTAAGAGACTTGGAGGGACGTTACAGATGGATCTTACATATGCCACCATTCCAGTCTTTGGAGGAGAACATAGGAGATTGTATAGAGAAGCCCAGCTAGCCTACATAGTCAGTGATGAAGCGAACCCCACTAATCACCCCATCTTTGCACTTGACACTGACTTAGGGACTAGTTTGTTACAGGTCACTGAGACTCCTGAGGCCCCTTTGCAGATCAGAAGACAACCCATTTTTAATCAGGAGATGCCTCCTCCAACTACCTCTGTTTGGAAGATGTTCTTTGATGGAGCTTCCTCCAGTATAGGCGCTGGAGCTGGGGTGGTTTTTGTGTCACCTGCTCAAGAGACCATATCCCTGTCATATAAGCTGGAATTTGACACCACCAACAACGTGGCAGAGTATGAAGCTCTTGTTCTGGGTATGAGGGCTGCGAAGGAAATGGGAATTAAAGAGATAGCAATATTTGGAGACGCTGAGTTGATTATCCAGCAGGTCAGAAACGCCTATCATGCTAAAAATCCCTGGCTCAAGAATTACAGAAATGAGGTATGGGACCTAGTTGATAAATTCTTTTTGGCTTTTAATATTTCTTACATTCCAAGGGAGGAAAATGCTTCAGCCGACTTTTTAGCTGTCACAGCTAGTTTGCTTGAAATTCCCACGCTGCCCACTGTCGGATCCGATGTTGAAATAAAATATAGACCCTCTGTATCGGACAATGTCAAACATTGGAAGGTGTTTGAAGATGATCAGGAGATCGAAAAGTTTCTTCAATCCGTTGATGACTTTTCTGTGTTGCACATAGATGAGGATCCTAACATCGAAGGAGAACCTGACCATCACCCTGGGGAGTTTTCGAATAAAATTGCTGACCACCAGATTATTCAGCTACCAAGCAATCACATACCGAAAGGACTAATCCCATTAGAAAGGTTGTTCGATGGGAATGATGTGGCAGTAAAGGGTAGAGTTTCAGGTGATGATGTTGACACAGATGAGTGCAACATAGGCACACTAGAGGAGCTTAAGTTCGTCAAGCTATCAAGGAGTTTGAGCGAGGAGCAGAGGGTCGAATATACTGAGTTACTGAGGGAGTTTGTTGATGTGTTCGCATGGACCTACGAAGACCTCAAAACATATGACGCATCAGTCATTGAGCACAAGATCCCACTGAAAGAAGAGGCTAGGCCATTCAAGCAGAAGCTGAGACAGATAAATCCCATGCTACTACCTGTCATGGAGAAAGAAGTAAAGAAGCTGCTAGATGCCCGAATCATTGTCCCCTTGAGATACTCTGACTGGGTGGCCAATTTGGTCCCAGTAAGGAAGAAAAGTGGCGAAATCAGACTCTGTGTTGATTTCAGAAACCTGAACAGGAGCTCCAGGAAAGATAATTATCCCCTGCCCAACATGGAGCATATATTGCAGAAGGTCACCGGTGCATCCAGAATATCTATGGTCGATGGTTTCTCTGGATACAATAAGATATCAGTTATGCCTGAGGACAGAGAAAAGACAACCTTCACCACTCCTTGGGGCACATTCATGTATGCCAAAATGCCTTTTGGACTAATGAATGCAGGAGCCACATTCCAACGAGCTATGGACATAGCCTTCATCGGGGAAAAAGATAAGTTTGTGGCGATCTACCTAGATGACATAACAGTCTTCTCCAAGACTGATAAAGAGCATCGCTGCCACTTGAAGAAGGTTTTCCTGAAGTGTCGAAGCTATGGCCTATCTTTAAACCCCAAGAAATCGTTGTTTTCTATGCAGGAGGGAAAGCTATTAGGCCATATAGTACCAACAGAGGGGGTGAGAATTGATCCCAGCAGGGTGGAAGCGATTCAGACCCTGTCACTCCCTAGGTCTAAAAAAGAGGTTCAGGCATTTTTGGGGAAGATTAATTTTCTGAGGAGATTCGTCTCAAATTTTGTCGAATTGGTAAAACACATCACGACCATGCTCAGAAAGGGAAATGAAGTAAAATGGACCACCGAACCCAGGTAATCTTTTGCCCAAATAAAGAAGGCGTTGACTGAGGCACCTGTGCTAATCAGTCCCGATTATTCCAAATATTTTCTGATATTTTCTTTTGCTTCCTATGATATAGTAGCAATGGTTCTGTTGCAGAAAAATGATCAAGGGCAAGAGTAGCCTATTGCTTTCTACAACAAGGCATTGAGAGACGTAGAACTCCGGTACGAGATCATGGAAAAACAGGCCTATGCCCTGGTGAAGGCTCTTAAAGCTTTCAGAGTCTATGTATTACACTCAAAAATCACTGCATATGTCCCTTCAACCTCTGTGAAGGACATTCTTATACAGCCTGACATAGACGGGAGGAGAGGTAAATGGATCGCCAAGATCCTAGAATTTGATCTGGAGATTAAGCCCACCAAGTTGATAAAGGGGCAGGGTTTGGCCAAGTTGCTGGCTGAATCCAACTACAAGGCCTTGGGAATTAACTTCATCAATGAGCAAGCTAATCCATCCAACAAGCATTTCCAGGGTGCCCTATCACTAGCATCATGCCCCTGGTACAAGGATATCTTGTACTTCCTGCAAGAATTAAAGCCCCCTGATGGATTGGGAAAAAATAAGGCCAGGGCCTTAAAGCTCAAAGCGGTCAGGTATTGCCTCATTTACCAAGCCTTGTATTGGAAAGACCCTCTGGGGGTATTACTAAGGTGTCTGGACCCGCAGGAAGCCAAAAAGGTTATGTTCGCTTTCCATAGCGGTCTCTGTGGAGGTCATCATTTTTGGAAGACCACAGCTCACAAAATCCTCCGAGCTGGGTATTACTGGCCCACCTTATTTCCTGATGTCTGCAGAGAAATCAGAGCTTGCATCAAATGCCAGAAGTTCTCAGGAAAGCAGCAACTCAAATCTCTGCCATTAAAGCCTATAGTAGTTTCAACACCCTTTCAACAGTGGGGGTTGGACTTTATCGGAGAAATTCATCCTCCCTCAAGTGGCCAACATAGATGGATTTTGACTGCAACCGACTATTTCACCAAATGGATAGAAGTTGTCCCTACCAGAAGCACTTCTCACAAAGTGATTATCAGCTTCCTGGAAGATATCATAGCTAGATTTGGCTACCCTAGCAAAATTGTCACTAACAATGCCACCCCCTTTCGGTCTGAGCCTCTGGTCAAGTTTTGTGAACAGTTCGAGATTTCACTACTTCACTCTACTCCCTATTACCCTCAAGGGAACGGACTGGCAGAGTCCTCAAATAAAAGTCTGATCAAGCTCATTAAGAAGCTATTGGAGGACAATAAAAGGGCCTGGGATTCAAAGCTCAAATTTTCTCTTTGGGCTGATCGGGTGACGACCAAGAAATCCCTGGGCATCTCACCTTTCCAACTTGTTTATGGAATAGAGGTCGTTTTCCCCACTCAGCTCGCCTTATCTGTGGCAAATTTCCTCCAGGACTTTGAAGGAGAGCCTAACCATGTGGTTAGAAGGATTCATCAGATGGTGGAAGTGCATCAGATCAGAGAACAAGTCATGAACAGGGCCTACAATCATCAACAGAAGATCAAGCAGGCTTTTGACAGGAAGAGCAAAAAGAAGGAATTCGAGCAGGGTGATTTGGTGCTCAAATGGGATGCACCCAGGCAGGAGAAGGGCAAACACAGTAAATTTGATGCCCTCTGGTTCGGGCCTTTCAAGATCCTTGAAGTATTTTCAAACAACACTTACAAGTTGCAGGATCTGGAAGGCGAAGAAGTCTTCAATGGCCCAGTAAATGGGCATTTCTTAAAAAAATGTTTTTTGTGAGCCACAGTCGGCTCTTTCTGTTTTATTTTGTAAATATTGTTTTTGTTTTCAGCCTAATAAATGACTCCATAGCCCAACAACAAAGGCACTAAATCTGCAAAAGAGTTCTTAGAGCATCACAGGGACGACTCTATCCCCCATGGAGCCAAATGTTAGCGATATTTCTTGTAAAGGGGGTTAGGATGCAAAGGAATGGGTTAAAACCCACTTGTCCTAAGTTTGGAATGTTTACGCACCTGTGGTAAGCTACAAGCAAGTTTGGGCGACAGAAATTCGC
>ML800518.1:106795-125992 GCA_009831015.1 Picea engelmannii
TTTGTTGGGTTTTCTTCCCCTAGAGGGTTTCCCAGGATAAATGTTGTGTCTCTTGTGAATGTGTATTTCTCAGTGATCTTGTTCTTATGTTGCTATTATCTATTGAAATGCAAAGAACTATAATAATGGTATAAACATTAACACAAAATGGGTAATTAGTGACTATGTGACCAAATAAGTTAGTTGCGACAGTTTTATACTACCAAATTTAAGCAATTTCAAGTGACAACTAAAAATGACTAATTTAGTCCAGGGACAAAGAATATGACTAGATAGTCATACAATATTGTTGACGTGTCAAATTGGTTTGTCAAGCAAGTAAGGGAGAGTGCCCGATGGCAAGCCCCAATTAAGCCTACTCTTATTTGGAGTAGCACTTCTGACCAGTATGTGGGCCTGGTTGCCACTGGGTTATTTGAGGTGGAGAAGATAATTGAATTGCTTCTCACCAACTTAATCTAAATCCTGATCTAATTTATCTAGAGCATAAATGAAACTACGACTTCTAATCTATATCTACTATATTTTAAGCTATCCTGATTAGGAGCAAGACTAATAAGAATAAATACAACCATAGATAGGATTATTGAACAACTTAAATAGTTCACACCAATCAACAACACATTAATATAATGAAATCACCGATTTAATCACAATTAATTGCAGACAAAACTTGTAACAACAACATTGCATCCATTCAAGAATCGCAACAGTGTGAGTAATCCTAAACACAACACATAGAAGTAATTCATATGAAAAGCATTCATAATGACCCACAACAAACATATCAGTAGAAAAATTCCCGATACATTTGACAACAATTATGATCCCATATGCCTTATGCTTCTTATTCATAGAGAGATAGTAAAATCATCTATATGTACAATCCATAAAAGTCCTTCTATCTAATTAGGAGATCTCTTTTATAAGATAAGAGAGTCTCTTTACATTCCATAACTATCATCATCTTAGATGACAATTACTTCATTTCATTTCCCATTCTGTAATATTTAGAATTTTGAATTAAAAAATTTACAACAAAAAAACGTGGGAATGTTAAGCATTTCTTGAACTGGGATGATTCACAAAGTTAGACAATAGCTCATATGCTTGTCTGATATTGCTTATCCTGTTTGATTTCCTTTCCTCTAGCTCTAGCTCACTATCACATATTTTGTCAGTGACTTCTGTGTTCAGATCTTTTATCGTGCTCTTTACAAAGTCTTATGTCGATAACATACACTTCACTCATTGGATCATATATTGGTTGATGGTTTCCCTATCAATTATGTCCAACGCTTCTACCTCTTTTTTTGCCTTCTCTCTAATGGATAACACATGATCTGTCATATTTTCACTTTGTCTCTCTAGGTTTAGTTCCTCATTTAATGGCATGTGATACATTTCCAGGATCTCATCTGCTACAATCCACATTCATGTACATGCTTGTTTTGTGTTGTTTATTGGTCCTTCCACCTCAGGACAAACATTCTTCCATCTGTCCAACAACATTTGTGTTTTATGGTGTTCTCTCCTTGTAAGCCTGAGCAATATTGTTGGGGCTGATCTATATGCATTATGTCGGTGTTTGATCTTTTCAAACGCTTGTTCCATGTCTTCATATTGGCCTTTGACTTCTCATAGTTGATCACCTGTTTTGTGGTTTCTTCGTTGTAAGCCTGTATGTCCTTCAACTCCAGGAAGAATTTGACCTTTGCTTCTTTTAGATGTTCATTTAGTTCAACAACTTCTTCTTTAAATAGGGCTAGGAGTTTATTCCCTTCTTTTTTTCCTTGCAACTAAAGTTGTTTTATTTCCTCCTCTAGGAGAGATATCTTGTGACTTTGTTCTTCAGCTAGTTGGTCTTGTTCCATCCCTTTCACCATCAGGCTTGATATCTTCTGAGTATATCTTTGCATGACTTTTTCATCTTCCCCTACATGTAGTCGGTTTGCCTCCTCTGCTTTGATTTGAAATTCACATTCTACTTCATGTCTATGTAGTTGGAGTTGTTGCTCTATGCAAGCTACCTTGTGTTTATACTCTTCTACCATGTTGTTGAGCTCATTGATTGTGACATAGTTTATGCCTGCAAACGTGTGCAATGTTATTGTTGTTTTGGTTGCTTCCTTATGTGGGTTCTCTCTAGTTATAGGTCAATCAACACTCCTTTTGAATTTCTTTTGTCCCGAGGTCTCCTCTGTTTTAGGTTGTTTTGACAGCCTTCTCGTGATTCCTTATTTTGAAGTTTCATGGTATAATTTCCCTACAATGATCACTTCATTATCAAATTCTAACAAATTCAAGGAGGAATATGAAAATTTAGATGTTATCATGTTCGAAAGAGCCCCTGGGTAAAGAGGGGAGGTTAAGACTGACACTGCTTTGGACGACCTATGGGTAGACATTCTGCCTCTATCCTCTTCTTCCTTCTTCTTCTTAATTTCTTTAGCTTTGTGTGCTTTTTCTACAATCATTTCATGTCCTTCGGTAGTTATGCAAGCAACCTCTTCGAACATTTTTCTTTTCTTTTTTGTGGCTTCACGGGAAGCTTAATCCTCCGTGGCTTTGCAATCTCTCTTATCTTCTACGGCTTTGCGATCGTTCTCTGCCTCCATGGCCTTGGATCTCTCCGTGACTTTGTGGGCATTCTATGCCTCTGTGGCCTTGGCTCTCTCCACAATTTTGCAGGAAGTCTCGACCTCTTTGGGAGATTGTTCCTATTGTTTCTTTTGTTTATCCCTCTCTTCTGCATCAAAGAATTTCCTTAACGATTCTTATTCTCTTTCTTTCTGGGCTATGTCATTTGTGTCCATCTTCTCCTGTGTGTCTCTTATTACTCTCTGTAGTTGTTGAAGAAATAGGATTTTCTTCTCTTCTTGCTCCACCATAAAAGCATCAACCTGGGGTGTACGTACTAGTCGGGCCAATACTTCTTCATGTGACCTAGCCTCGTGGATGATTTCTTCGTCTTCCCTTATTTCATGTTCAAAGGGGGATACCATCTTCAAGGCCTTATAGTGATTGTACACAAAAATTTTGGGCTCATGTTTCTTTGTTGTTCATGTACACAAAACTAACTCTTTAAGAGCTAAGACCTCCCTCCTTGCACGTGGGAGGTTTGTCGGTGTGAATTTTCCCAACTCGATTGTGAAACTGGGCTAAATCCTTTTCTTTTTAGTTTGCAAGGTAGCTTCTACGCAAACTTCTATTGCTTGGTATGCCACTTCTCGGGCCAATAGTTTGTTTGAAACATATCTGGGTAATAGATGTGGCGGGGCATTACATTCGTAGACACGAATGTAGGTGTAGTTATTTTCCAAGTACTAATATGTTATTTCTTGCAAGGTTCTATCACTTCCATTGATATTCTTTGTAGGTTATGGCCAAAAAATAATTGATATATTGATGCAGTAAAGTAATCACATTAATGATAGAAATACTCTTGATATCAGCTCATCCAGAGTTCAGAGCAATATACATGAATAGGGGGTGAGTCTGGATTCCAATCCCAATTTATTTATGGATTAGGGACATACTCACAAATAACATCAACAAGGAAGGTAGACATATTAAAACCTGATTGAGTGCCTTTGAGGGTCTCCTGGATGTTGAGGTAGATGTTGGTCGATAAGATCAATGCTGAGTTGAACACCACTCCCATTTTTTCCACTACATGAACCATTGTTTTCCATTCCTATTAGAATTGTATGCAATTCTCTTCCCATACATCCTACAAATCATAACAATCAAAAGTCAATATGGTGGCTTGAAATACTTGGTATTTATACTCTACCGATTTTGGAGACTAAGGGAGTTTCCTCGTCCCACTAGTCCTAAATGGTCTCGATTGGCTTCGACTTTTTTGTAGTGAAGTTTTCTAGGAATTACTTGTTCAGAAATACCAACGGCCTCAACATCTTGTAAGTCTTGTGAAAGCTGTCAAGATTCATAGGCATTATAACATTTCCTTTTCTAATGGTGATGGTCTGTGCCTGTGTGTTTATATTCTCATAAGCCCACTTGGGCACATCTAATACTGTTATTGCATCTGCACTGCTTGTTCGAGGCACCATGACTAACTCTGGAGTTCTGGCTCTGCAACCTGCGACTTTTGACATTTCCTCATTCTTCTAACTTGTACGACACACAAATACATAAGCTCCATTAGGTTTATGAGACACGTAATTTAATTTACAAATCTTAAGTAAAGTCTTAAGAGATATGACACATTAATACTTGGAATTTGTATACCCTTAGTCGTTAATACAACTTGTGGGAATGATCAAGTCTCGACACTCTTTCTAACATGTTAGCCATCGAATCATTAATGCATTTAATTTTAATAATTACTTCATAGGTGGGAAAAACACATGATTGAGTGACCTTTTCAGAAAGCAGGTTTGCGGGGAGATGGTTTTTGCGGCTCATGGATGTTTGCAAGATTTTTCCATAGTTGCTAGGTAAGGATCTCCCACATGGGAGGCTTCGCTAGTTCTCGTGAGATGTAGTGTGCAGGTTAATCAACATATGAGTACGATCATGAGATCTGAAATATTTTTGGGGACCCGTGCTACATGTTCGATCAAACGTAGCATGCAGAAACCCTTTTGGCTCATCGAACTTTGGCAAAGGAGAATTGTGGGCAATGTGACCTGGGGGAAGATAGAGAATCCCACTTGGTCATTTCGTGCGAATTGCAACAAATAATTGTACTGCACAGGTATGCGCCTTGTGGGTCATGGGTAATCGTGACATTCGGTAGTTATGTGTTCTCACTGAATTTCCCGCAGAAGATTTCCTGCAAGCTTGTCCTTCAAGGGTTACGAGCGAATAGTCATAATCGGTTAGACAAATTGTTGAGGTATCTCCATGAGGTTCCTTCCGCGAAGCACAAATAGTTAATCGGGGCGCGGGTAAGTGTAAAACACAGATGAGGGGTCTGCATATGGAAGGTTTTGTGGTCAGCTGAATATTTACATTAGATTGGTAGGTTAGGATTAAATCCTTGCAAAAGGTTAGGCATGATAGTTTCCAGGATACCAGAAAGCTATGGTGATCAACAACAAGGCTAGGAAAAACCTCCACTGCTCCTGATAGCCAAACCTTAGAAGAAAGTGTGCCTTAGGTAAGAGGTCGGGTAGAAATTTAGTAAGGGGGTCCCATTTAATTTTCCTAAGGTAGAAAAATTAAATGGGAATTGTTGTAGGTACAACAAAGGGAGGAATTTTGGGTGGGTCTGAGAGGCAATTAGTGAGCAATTAGTTTCTTTCTATGTGATTTGGTTGAGGAGGGGGGTTTTTGGGGTGGGCATGTGTAATGTTCCTTACTTGGCTAGTATAGGAAACACTGATAATGTGTGTGTAGGATCAATCGTTTACAACATATAAATGGTCATACAAATAATAAATGTGACAAAGGACTGCAAAGTTTATATTATGAAATCTTTGCGAATTACAAAGGCCGAATGCGGCTGAATAAAATGACAACACTCGGCTAGATCAAAAGACAAAAGGATCTTAGCCGGAATACAAATAAACAACTAAAGATAATACCCAGAATATGTGAGCACTGCATAACTACTGTTGAAGAATGATGGAAGACCCGTGTGATCTTCCTGGTGACTAGGTTGTGTCTCTCAACACCGAAATCGGCCAACTAGTGTCTTCCTCGTGGAATCCACTGAACTATCTCTCATGAAATGTGCCTCTCTCCTCAATGACAAGTCATAATCTGCATAATGATGAACTAGGTCGTTGACCCTTCCTATATAGCTTTCCAAAACCCGAAATCATGTTGAAACCCTAATTCACTGTTGACTTCCAAAACCCTAAATCACTGTTGAAACCCTAATTCACTGTTGACTTCTATTTTTAGCTCATAATGACTTAAAAGTGCTTTTAACCCTTTTTAGCTCAATGTCACTTTATGAATATAACACCTATGACTGGAGTGACCTCTAGTAACCCTGTTTACCCCTCTTTTGCCCTGGCTATAGTTTAGCGGGGCGGTTTAGACCATTAAGCCTCCTCTCTGGAGCTCCTATTTGGAAAGGGACATTACAGTCCTCCCTTCCCGAAATTGCTTGTGCTGTAACACCTACTCACTCACGTCCTCTACTGGAAGCCCTCTCCATCTGATCAAACACTCTCTGACGACCCTGCTCCTTAGTTTCCGCTCCTGGAACTCCAAAACCTCCTCTGGAACTAACTCCAACTGTCTCTCCTCATCCAATGGGGGAAGCTCCTTGGATGTACTAATGAATTGTCCCACTACCTTTTTTAGGCAAGACACGTGGAATACGTTATGAATCTTGCTCCCCTCTGGAAGCTCTACAAGTAAGCAACCTCACATACTCGACGCATGATCCTGTAAGGACAACAAAATCTAGGCTTGAACTTCTCGGCCCTACTCTTCTTCAGAGATGATTGTCTGTAGGGTTGGAGTCTCACGAAAACCAAATCTCCAACCTCAAAGCTGTGCTCTATCCTGTGCCTGTCCGCACTTATCTTCTGTCGGTTTTGCGCCATCTACAGATTCTCTTTCAACAACTTGAGAATCTCCTAACTCTCTATGATCCAGTTCTTGGCCTTGGGAGCTCTGCTCTCCCTGAAGACCAAGTCTACCAAAGTGGGAGCATCATATCCGTACAATGCTCAAAAGGGTGTCATACAAATGGACATGTGGAAGGTGGTGTTGTAGCATCGTTCTCCTAAATGTAACCACTTTACCCACGTTCTTTGTTGTCCTCCTACATAGTTCCTCAAATACCCTTCAACCCACTTGTTGACAATCTCAGTCTGCCCATCTGTCTAAGGGTGATAGTTGGTGCTAGGTGTCAGCTATGTCCCCACCAACCGAAACAACTCTCTCCAAAATGTCCCTATGAACCGATTGTCCCTGTCACTGACGATGTTCTTCGGCAACCCTTGAAGTCTGAAGACCTAACTAAAGAAAATCTCGGCTACCTGAACGACATTGTACTCTGTCAGTATGGCATAGAAGTGAACAAACTTGGTCAATCTGTCGACCACTACATAGATACAGTCCTTACCCTGGACCTTGGGTAGACCTATGATGAAGTCCATAGATATACTCTCCCATTTCTGCTCTGGAATGGAGAGTGGCTGAAGTAGCCCTGCTGGAAGAGCATGCTCTAACTTGTTCTGTTGGCAAGTCACACACTCACTGACATGCCTCATAACGTCTTGTTTGATGCCCTTCCATGAGAAATTCTTTCTGATCTATCTATAGGTTTTGAAAAACCCTCGATGGCTTGCTAGAGGTGAATCCTGAACTATGGTGAGGATCTTCTTCTTGAGCCCTGAATCTAGCACCAAGTAGACACTATCCTTTCAAAATATGACATCGTCAATGACCCTATACCGGTCATCCTGTATCTTTCCATCCATCACCTCACAAGCGAACTTGTTCTTGGAATATTCCACTAACAAGTGGGATTTCCAATCTGCTGAAATCTCCATCAAAGAACATGTCGCAGGTCTCCTTGATAATGCATCGGCCAAAATGTTCATCTTCCCCTTGACATACTCTATGTCAAAGTCGAATGCATGTACCTTCGTCACCCATTTCTGTTGGCTCTCACTGAGGTCCTTCTACTCAAGGAAATACTTCAAACTGTTGTGATAGGTCTTGACCACGAATTTGCTGCCCACCAAATATTGTCTAAACTTGGTCAAGGCATGCATGATTGCCAACATTTCCTTGTCATAAATGGAGTACAAGCTCTCAGGTTGACTAAGATTCTGGCTCTCAAATACAATGGGGTCTCCTCCCTGCATCAAAACTGCACCGATCCCTTCACCAGATGCATCACATTCTAGTACAAATGGCAAGGTGAAGTCTGGTAGTGCCAACACTGGAGAAGTGCCCATGACTTCCTTCATGTGATCAAAGGCTTTCTATGATTTCTCAGTCCATATGAAGGCCCCATGCTTGGTAAGATCTGTCAGCGGTGCTCCAAGCTAAGAAAAACCCCAGACGAACCGCCTGTAATAGTTGCACAACCCAAAGAAGCTCCTCAATTCTGTCACATTCTTGGGCGTCAGCCAATCCAGAATGCCCCTGATCTTCTCTTAGTGCACCTATACCCCCTGTGAACTGATGATGTGGCCTAATTAAAGCATCTATGTCATACCAAACTTGCACTTGGACTCTTTGGCATATAATGATTGTGCCTCCATGATGCTCAATACCTCATCCAGGTGCCTCATATGCTCTTGCCATGACCGGCTATAGATCAAGATGTCGTCAAAGAAAATCAAGACTGATTTCCTTAACTGATCCCTGAATATATGGTTCATGCAAGATTGGAATGTAGCGAGTGCATTGGTTAGCCCAAATGGCATAACCATAAACTTGAAGTGTCTAAAATGACATCGAAATGTCATCTTCTCTATGTCCTGCTCTCGGATGTTGATCTGATGATATCCAGAGCGTAGATCAATTTTTGAGAAGAAAACTGCCCCATGCAGTTCATCCATCAACTCGTCAATGCGTGGGATAGGGTACCAATTCTTGATGGTTTTCTTGTTCAAGGCTCGGTAATCAATGCCTCATGGTGCCATCCTTCTTCAGAACTAAGACAACTGAAGAAGCAAATGGGTTGTTGCTCGGTCTGATGTGTCCCATCGCCAACAATTCCTTGATTTCCTTCTCTATCTCATCCTTGAACCTCCTAAGATGACGATGGGGGGGGGGGTGATCATAGGTTTTCCCCCCTCCTCCAACTCAATGGTGTGCTCAAACCCCTTGTCAGGTGGTCTCCCTGGTGGAATTGCCTCAAAGACCTGTTGATATCGTTCCAATAAATTCTTGATATCTGTATGGTACTGTTGTCGACCTTCTGAATCCTTCTGAGTAGTGATCAAGCATTATGCGGCATATGCTACCTCCCAATGTCTGAATATTCTCTCCATCCTCTTGGCTGAAACTGTCATGGGTGCTCCTGTCGACATACCTCTTAGAATAACCTTCTTCCCATCCTGATCTCTAAATCCCATTTCCAAGGTTTAGTAGTTGGTAGTGATTTTTCCCAAGGTAATCATCCACTGAACTCCTAACACCACATCTGTGTCTGATAGGTCAACCACATAAAATGTGTCTCTCACTGTGTAGTTGCCTAACTTCATCTCTAAGTTTGGAACTCTGTCTAGACACTCCATTGTGTGGCCATCTGCTACCGCAACATCAAACCCCTCAAACTCCTCTGTCTGAAGTGCCCGTCTCGATACTAGTGAAGCGTCGATGAAGTTGTGGGTGGACCCTCCATCTATCAGGGTGATTGCCCATTGCCCCTAAATAATCCCTCTGATATGAAGGGTATCATACCTGGGAACACCAAAAAGGGTCACCATGACTCCTCCATTTGTTGTTTTCCTCCTGTTAGCCTGCTCTGGTGATTGTGGGACTACTGGAGGATGGGCTCCTGTCAATGTCAGTGGTCTACGGGGAGGTTGTTCCTCTACTAGTGTTGACTCCTCTGAACTAGTGGATCCACTGTCCTGCTCCTCCTCTGCATTGTCCACGTTGTCTACTACTACCTCGATATAATGAATCTCTCCCTTGCCCATGCACCTGTGGCCTCAGACCCAAGGATCTCTGCAGTTGAAGCAAAGCTTCTTCCTCATAAGCTCTCACCTAGTCTCATCATCCAACTTCTCCTTTCCCTTCCATTCTCTCTGGAATGGATTCCTGTCTCGATCCCTCTGGGGCATAAATGGTTTGGAGAAAGTTTTAGTCTTTGGCACTGAGTCTGCCAGATCTCGAGTGCGAAGTATGGCATCCTGCAAAGTGGGAGGCCTGTATGCCTTCACCCATCCTCTCAAAGGCTCTGTGAGTCCTTCTGTGAATAGCATGATCAACCTGGGCTCTGATACATCTGTCACTGCCATGACTACCCGCTGAAACTCTATGATGAATGCCTTTGTTGTGCCAGTTTGTCTCAACTGGGCTAGATGCCTGAAGTGTAACTCGGGATCCTTCCTGTCAAACCTATCCATGAGACTATCTGTAAACTCCCTATAGGAGGTGATGCGACTATGACCCAATGTCACCAGTCCATGATACCACGACTCATGTGCCTCACCCTCCAAGTGTAAGGTCGTGAAACTGATGGCCTCTATCTCGGTCATCTGGTTGAGCTTGTAATACGTGTCTAGCTTCTGTAACCAAGCTCTGGCGGTGTATTTGGATGATCCATCGAAAGAAGGGATGGTGAGTTTTCCGACTTTTCGGATGAAATTGAGGTTATGCCCTTCTTGTTGTTGTGGTCCTCCCCTCTGCGACTCTCGGGGGCGGTTCCTGAGTCTGAGTCCAGAGTACTCGACTAAGATCATGTCCTTATGGAAGTCATGACCCAATGCTGCGTACTCCCTCTTATACTCTGCAATGTCGTCTGCATGAGTGGGTGGCCTCTATGCTATCGGTGGTGGTGCTGCTACCGAGGGTGCCCTCTGGAAACTGGGAAACAAGGGTCTGGGAATCCTACTCACAGACGTGTATGTGCGAGAGGGTCACTGGGGTCTAATGCCTGCTCCTGAGTTCCCCTGTGTTGCATGCAAGACTTATGTGTCTAGGGTGCCCACTCTAGCCAATATATCAACCACCTGTGCCAAGGACTGAGACATGGTTTGTTGACTAGCTAACATATTGTTGATAACCTGCATGAAAGTTGTCTCTGGATCTACGGGGGCCTTGCCACTACCTTTTGGTTTCTCATATCTATCTCCTAGCATCCTCTCTGCCTCGCGCTTAGCCTCACACTCTGCCTTTCTCTCTGCTTCTTTGTGTGTCTCTTCCTCTTCCTCTAAGCTAGGAGGAAAAGGGGGGAAATCGGGCCTATGCCTTCTTTCCTTATGCCTGTTGTAAGTGACTTATTCGTCATCTACATGTTCATATCCCTCTGGGTCTTCTGCTACACTCATTGTCTTTAGTCACGGGATGGTAGGACTAAAGCTCTGATACCATTGTAATGCTTCTGACTTGGCTAGTCTAGGAAACGTTGACAATGCGTGTGTAGGATCAATCGTTTACAACATATCAATGGTCATACAAATAATAAATGCAACAAAGGACTGCAAATTTAATATTATGATATCTCTACAGTTTACAAAGGCTGAATGTGGCTGAATAAAATGACAACACTCGGCTAGATCAAAAGATAAAAGGATCTTAGCCGGGATACAAATAAACAACTAAAGATAATACCTAGAATATGTGAGCACTACGTAACTGCTGCTGAAGAATGATGGAAGACCTGTGTGATCTTCTCGGTGACTTGGGTGTGTCTCTCAACATTGAAATCAGCCAACTGGTGTCTTCCTCCTGGAATCCACTAAACTATCTCTCCTGATATGCGCCTCTCTCCTCAATGACAAGTCATAATCTGCATAATGATGAATTAGGTCGTTGACCCTTCCTTTATAGCTTTCCAAAACCCTAAATCATGTTGAAACCCTAATTCACTGTTGACTTCCAAAACCCTAAATCAATGCTGAAACCCTAATTCACTGTTGACTTCTATTTTTAACTCACAATGACTTAAAAGCGCTTTTAACCCTTTTTAGCTCAATGTCACTTTCCGAATATAACACCTATGACTGGAGTGACCTCTAGTAACCCTATTTACCCGTCTTTGGCCTTGGCTATAGTCTAGCGGGGCAGTTTAGACCATTAAGCCTCCTCTTTGGAAAGGGACATTACAGCATGGGCGGAAAGGGGGGTGTTTTGGGGGGGTCTGAGAGGCAATTAATGAAAATTAGTTTCTTTTCTACGTCATTTGGTTGAGGAGCGGGGATTTTGGGGTTGATATGAGGGAAGGAGTTTGAAAGTTGAGTATATATTGCAGGTGCCATGGATAGAACATGGAGGCTTTTGAAATGGTAGACAAGGAATTCGCAGTAGGCAACTAATTTGGAGTCAAATCCCCTTCTGCACATGTTAGTATAATCTCTATTGGTTTTGGGAATTCTTCATAGATTTGAATATAATCTGTGTCTTTGGTGGCTTTGATGCAGGCTTTGAATATATTATGTTTATTTGGTGGTTTTGAGTATACTTTGTTTCTTTGGTGGATTTAATGGCTTTGAATATACTATGTTTATTTGGTGGCTTTGAGTATACTTTGTTTCTTCTGTGGCTTTGATGTCTTTGACCCACTCTATTTCTTTGGTAGCTTTGGCTATACATTCTTTATCTTTATTTGGTGGATTTGAATTGAATGGTTCAAGGAAGCTTGTCCCCTAAGAAGGTTGATTTCAAGAAAATATGGAAGGGGAGGACTCGAATACATAACATGTAAACATATAACCTTGCAAATCTTTGGTGGTGGTTCTAGCACAAACTTGCTTGTGGAATGTTATAACCCTAATTTGCACTGGACATGCTTACCTGGCATCATGCCATTTCAGATTCCTTCTTTTCCAAAACACTGCTAAACAACTCTTCTTAAAAACACTTTTTATAAAGGCCCATGCACCCTGCTCTATTACTTCACGTGTGTACATGCTCGCTGACCCAAAACAGCCCACGTGTACCTACAAAAGCACGAAAAAAGGAAAGTTGTCAACGGAACACACAGCTTTGGGTGAGTTAACTGAACCTTCCGGCCATGCATGGCCGAGGGTTCGACCAAACACCTAGCTTCTTCTAGCCTATAAAAGAAGGGTTAGGGGTCCCATTTGGAGGAGGAGAATCATAGTAAAGAAACTATACCCAATTGCATATTCCCTTTGTCCCAACCCTTTAGCCTTCCTTATGCAAAGAGAAAGATAGAGCAAAGAAGTTGGAGGACAGTTGAAGAGGAGCCCAGGACTAGGTTCGTGGAGCAGCGGCTGGCTTCATCATTGTAAGTTGATTTGTTGAAGTTAATAATAAAGAGATACTTTTCCCATCCCACCATACGAGGTTTTTATGATTTGTTGTATACTTGTTTATGGAATCTCTAACCCATTAATCTATATATCAAATGCATGTGGAGTTTGTTGTTTCTTTTGTGTGAATGCAGGTCAGCCTTGGGAGGAGAGCTGCAATCAAAAAACGATCAAGCGTAAGGAAGGATCTACATCAAACGCCCGTAATAAGGTATGCACACTTAACTATGTATTTGCTTAAGAATAATGGGGATTAGGTCTGGGACGAAGGTAGAAACTAGAGATCTTTAGGTCTTTTCTACATGCATAATCTAACCCTAAGTGCTAGTTCGTAGAGGGATTTCCCACTCACAACATGGAAGCTTTCTCTACCTTGTCCATCCTTTAGGGTGATTCTTGTCTCTTTGGAGCCACACAATCATCAGATTTTCTAGTTGAACCAAAGAGGGGCCCCATCATTCATGGAATAATGGAAGTCAAGGAAATTGCGCTTGAAACGTGTGTGTTTCTGGACATATTCAGAATAATACTCATGAGATTCAAAAGTAGAAGGAATGGTCATAGTACCACTACAAGCAAGAATATACTGGGAGGTTAGTTCTTTCACTCTTAGCAACCATTTTCATTTCCATTTAATGTAGAAGGTAACAATTGAAATCCCCATTCATGATTTTTTCAACGGTAATGAAACCCTTTTTATTCTATTTATTTCAACTCAAATCTGAGCCATATCTATCACCAATTTCATACCCCAAAAGAAAGAAAATTCCCCCCTTCCATTGTTGTCCATGAAACCCATGTCATGAATTTGATCTGTGATGACTTCACAAAAAGTGAAAAATATTTACAATGATGAAATGAAAGCGGATATCTATGCCATTATTATAATATCGGTGCTAGTTTCTTGACCTAAAAGTGTGTATTTTGACATTGTGTTCTCATTTGAATGCTCAAATCTATATATGGCAATTTTACATTTAGGTGTTGTTGTTTTTTCTTTACAATTAAGGTAGAACTTCTTCTACAAGCCTTGCATAAGGGTATATGTACTGTAAAAAACACCCAGCCTCTAGGATTTCCTACTTCCCCTAACCTAGACCAACATAATCAATTCAAATTGTTAGTGGTTCTCATCTTTGATCATGTATCGACAATTGAATATTCAAACCACAAACATGCACTAGATTGTTGAACCAAATTAGCCAAGGTGCAAGGGAGTAGGTGGTCATTGGGGGTGTTCATTACTTATATGTGTGTGTGTTATGATGTCCTTCTAATAGGTGCCCAACCCCCATAACATTTCTTACAGGGGTCAAGAGCCCCTCCCCCCTGAACTACAAATGTTGTTATAAGGGTCCATGTCCCTATAACAAAATTATAGACATCCACATAATATGGAGTGTGGCCCCACAAGGGTCATGCTATGTAAACCCATTATCTTTGTAAATGTAGGTAGAGTGGTGGGGCTAGGTGGTTTGTGTATCATGGAACTAATATTTTTGTCGTTTGGGCCTAGAATGGTAATGGAGTGTAGGTTCTTTGGGCCCTCTGGTCCCAAAATTGACAAAGCCAAAATCTCACATGAACCCATGGAGCTCATTTTCATTTCAAGGCTTTCCCAAATATTACTTGTTCTAGTTTCTCCTTTAGGCCATTGGAGCTTCATTTAAGGCCACATCTACCTGTTCTTTATAGATGTACTTGTAATCTTCACAATCCAATAATTGAATTCCCTCTTCACTCTTTGCTCAATATCGAATTTGATTTCAGGGATCCTCTTTGCCAACACTTGTGGAAGTGCATTGGTTGGAATACCGTGCTAGTAATCTCTTTCAATAAAGTGTAAGGTTTTCATTTCAAGGTAGTATTTGTCATTCAAGATAAGTTGGTCACATTTCACACGAAGTCCCATGGCTTTGTGCATTGAATTTTGATGATTGGATCACCTCTGTTAAGTTCTTCTTAATCACATAAGCTTACTAAATGGGTTCTAGGTGGGGAGAACCCATTCTCAAATAAGAGTACTAAATGGTCAACTTGGCTAGTGTTTTTAATAAATTATAACTTGTCTCCATGGTTAGCAACCAAACCATTTTTCTCAATGATGTCATTGATTATACCAGGAGACAATTGATGTTTATTTAGATACGACTTCATATACAATTGATGTTTATTTAGAGACATTATTTGATGAGCCAGCATAATTGTGGAAAGGAATTGAAGCAATTCAATTTTTAAGGGATGGTGATTCAATCCAATTCACTTTAAGAGCTTCTTTATTGTTTACAACACATGATCTTCCTGCATATGGCACATTGACCGGTCTCAATGTTCCTGGATACCATGGATGTTTGACTTGCATTTTTAAGGGTCTTGTGAGACACTCAAGTAATTTGCATAAGTGCATTTATCGCAGACATCATGCTTGCCATAAAATGGAGCATCCATATCATCGAAAAAAGTCATGTTGCAATGGTCAAGAAGAGAATCGTGAAGCACCATTGGCAATAACAACTTAATACATTATTAGGAATGTGGAAAAAAGAATGCAATTTATCGATAGTGGTGGCATTTGTGGTAGTAAAAATGATCCACTTAATGATAGTGGTGTAAAACGATTGTGCATATTCTATAAGTTGTCATACTTTAATCATATATTCATTAGGTATATTGTTGACTTTATGCATATTGAGAAAAGTATAGCTTTTGCTATTATAGAAAATTTTTTGGGTGCATATGATACAATGTCATCACGTCTAGACTTTCAAGAACTAAAGATTCGTCGAAATCTTTGGGTTGAAAAATATGATGATGGAAAATATAGAAAACCTATTGCTCCTTATGTGTGGACAATGGAACAATGTGCACAATTCTTAAAGTTGATGTCTCATACTCGCTTTCCTACTAGATATGTAAGTAGTAACATTAGAAGCCAAATTAACAATAATATCTTAAGAGGCCTCAAGATCCGTGACTATCATGTCATAATCAAGGATATTTGATCGATTGTGGTCATATCAAGTTTGGAAAAGGGGCCAAGATTGGCAATTATAAGGTTGGGCCTTATATTGAAGAGAATGAGTTTGCATGTGTTAGATCCTTTAAAATTTGATAATATGAGGGGAGAGGTCATTGAATTCCTTTGTTTATTGGAATGGAAATTCCCACCAACAATATTCAATATCTCTATGCATATTATTATACATCTAGAATATGAACTAGAGCATTGTGGTATGATAAGAACGAGATGGATGAATCCTATAGAACGATGTATGAAGGTTCTGAAAAAGTTTGTTTGTAATAAGGAAAAATCAAAAGGTAGCATGTATGAGAGATATTCAATGAAAGAGGCCACAGGATTTTGCACATAATATATGAAGGATTTTAGTAATGTTAATTAACGTGTATGGGATGATGACAAAGACGAGAAAGTTGAAGGTGAAGTATTAGAAGGCAGTGGAAATTGCTTCAAGCTATCACATGAGGAAATAACTGTAATACATGCCCATGTTCTTCAAAACACATCCTCATTCGATAAGTGGTGCAGGTGAAATATTATTTACATGATAATTTATTTGTTTAATTTCATCTAATAGCCAAATTATAATTATCATTATTACTATTTTGTTTGTTCATAATCTATGTAGAAAATACGAAGAGGAGATTTGAACATGTATGTGTCCATCTCGAAAGCATGGACTTCAAGATTTGAATATTGGAGGTGGTTCTTTTCCAAAATTTGATGATTGGATTGTTGATGCAATAGTGATGCACAACAAGAAGGTCAAGATATAATGATCGAGGAAATTGAGCATTCATGACCTCCACATATATGGGGTTCTCATTTCAGTGGAATGTGGGCCTATGGTAGTCATTTAAGAGTGGAAGAAAAGGACAAAGGAAAGGAAAATTGTGATCGTATTGTGAGTGTTGGATTTTATCATGACACTAAAAATAACTTGTATGTTAGATTCATACAAGAAATTATTCAAGTTGATTATGGTGAAACTAGTCCTATATTATTAAAATGTAAATGGATCAATCCATTCGTAGTACAACACAATGAGTATGGATTTGTACGTGCAAATAGACGTCAAATTTGATAAAATATTGATGAGTTGTATGTTTCCCAGCTTCAAATTAACCAGTCATTTCTAATTGATGATGTAAGAAGCCGAAGATGGTCGTGTGTCATTCAAACATAGTCTCGTTTGAAAAGGAAATTCATAGAAGATGTTGATATAATGCTCGATGGGAAATATAATACTTTACAAGAAATATTGGAAGAAGTAGTTGAAGATGATGATAGAGTATTTGAAGAAGAAACTGTGATTCCCAATTAAGAGACTTAGAGAGAGAATGTAATGCATGATCAAGACAATCTATTGTATGAGGACGAGGAAGAAATCAAGCATATGCATACACAAGTGATCAAGATTGTGATCTTGATGGCAATGCAGATGATAAGGTTGATGACTTGTCACCTTAACTTTGTGGATTAAATTTTCACTATCCAAATGGATTTTATTGTTTTGGCCATGGGATTAGCCAAATGGTTGTACTACACTCTATATCAAATGTATCCTTCATTTCTCACTCTATTGGATATGCAACATTTTCATTTTTGTTTTTGTGCATCTCTATATACATTTTATGTGGGTTATTCTAGTCATGGTCTACTTGTTTTTAAAGTTGTGCAATGTTTTTTTACTTGTCAAATACATAATGTATACTTGGTACCTCGAGAGACAATTGATTGTCTTCCCTTTCCATTGTAACTTCAAAAGCAACTCTCTAGCGCAATCTAGTCACGATCAAAGTCAAATAATCACATGCTTTTAGGTGACTACTACAATTTGAATTCCTCTTCCTCGTGCCTTTATAGCATTATCAACGAGACGTGTCTGTAGTTTCAATATATCCTCTTCCTATGTCCTAACCTCGAAAAACAAACCCTGCTTCACAAAAGTTGCATGCAACCTATAAGTTTTAACTGTGAATAATGTGAAAATAGTATCTAAAAGCAATGTTAACTATCTAGCGGATCAATACATGCTTCCATAGGCCTTTTTGATTACCAATTTTAGGTGCATGCATCAAGCCTTGACCAAATAAAGGAGGCCTAGAATCAAAATCACCTTCCCTATGGAACCTAAAAAAATACAGGAAAATCAACATGACTCAAAGCTCTCAAATTCAAGTACTTTTATCCATATAGAAAGAAAGCTTGAGCTCCAATATTCTGTGCAAACTTTTAGGCAAATCTAGTCACTTAAGAGAATCCATGTCAATAGGGTGTTATAATAAACCCAAACAATCTAAATCTTGAGCTTTAAATACCTATTTAGAGAAACAAACCTTGAAGATGAAGAAGACATTTGAAAAAAAACAGTACAATCAACAATAGGTTGACTTATCAACCTTTGATTCAACCCTCTGGGACTAGCATTTAGTGCACTGCTTGTAGAATCATGTTGACTCCTTGACAAGTTAGTTGGAGGAGGCGTTACATGCTTGTTATATTCAGGTGGAAGACTTTTATGGATGACTAATGTTCCCTATGAATCCACTTGGGATCTATTATCTGGCCACATTTCTTTATCGAAAGTAGGAACACCTCCGGGATCTTCCAAACCGTGTTTTTCCAGAAAAGGAGTACTCCTAACTTCTGAGATGATTTATGTGAACTTGCTTTACGTTTCCTTGAAGCTGCAGCTTCTTGTTTCTGTCAAAGCGCTAGAGAATGTGACAATTTCCCAATGTAAAACATGATTGATCTCAAAGATAAAATCAGAGAATCACAAGCGAAATGATTTAGACATAACAAAATGGTGATTGCTTATATCCTATGTTGCACCATGTTTCCAAGGTAGGGGAATGGGGGGATGGATGGAAGATATCCCTGACTTTCCAAGGGACAGGGGGAAGGAGGAATATATGTATATGTATATGTATATCTATGTATTGAAAGTTCTAGAAAAATGAAATTCCCAAAAACAATTCCAAGGAATTCATTCACTTAAAGTGTAAAATTTAGATGTTGTCCATGGATGCATGGATGCTAATTCCCCAATTATGTATGTATGTATGTATGTATTGAAAGTTCTAAAAAAAAATGAAATTCCTCCCAAAAATTGCAAGGAATTGATTCACTTAAAGTGTAAAATTTAGATGGTGTCCATGGATGCATGGATGCTAATTCCCCAATTTTTTATTTTTTATTTTTATGCATATGCACATACATATGTATATGTATGTATTGAAAGTTCTAAAAAAAATGAAATTCCCCAAAAAAATTCCAAGG
>ML800518.1:126042-138019 GCA_009831015.1 Picea engelmannii
TTATGCATATGCACATACATATGTATATGTATGTATTGAAAGTTCTAAAAAAAATGAAATTCCCCAAAAAAATTCCAAGGAATTCATTCACTTAAAGTGTAAAATTTAGATGGTGTCCATGGATGCTAATTCCCCAATTTTTATTTTTTATTTTTGGATCAACAATTGTTACTACTACTTTTGCAAAAGTTGAGCAAATGGAAGGAGGTTTAGGGTTCCTTGTTATTGAGGTATGCATGCTCCTTTGTTTTTCACTATCACCATTATCGCTTCTCTTGCTAAATAATCTAGCTTGTAGTGGCCCGTATCACCTAACACAAGACCTTTGGGTTGCCTATTAATGGTTTCATTCATCATACTAATTGAGTCCTATCTACATAGACATACACAAACATTATTGGATGATTTTTCCTCCCATGACCTTCCCTTCACGAGTTGGTTGGTTTCCTTACCTACCTATTGTATTACCTATGTTATATCTTTGTCATTTGTCAATGAGTATGTTGATTTCATGAGCTAATGGTGGTATTATGGTTAGATAGAGGTGGCATAATTTTGATATACTTGGATGGTATTGTTGGGTCTAGTAGAGATGGCATGACTCGTGACTTAGAAATATAGAGATATTTTCTAGTCTTTGTGTATCTATGCACCAATGATGTTTTTTATGTGAGATGTTGGACATAAAGGCTATGAAGAACAAGGGATCGAATAATAAAAGTGACACTAGTGATGATGGAAATTTGATAGAATATGAGCATTTTCGTAAAGAACAAATCACAAAAAATGAAGAATATTTATCATCTCTTGGTTTGGAAAATAAGTAAATAGTTGTTGCTCTTACCTTTTCACTTCTATGCATATTTCATGAAAGTTGTATATAATGTGTTTAATGGTGTAGACCATATTTCTTTCTATACTAATTTGATAAATTTTATGTTTTATAAGGGAAAATTGGATTGTATAGAAAATGAGCAGAAACAAAGGGCAAGCAAAGACATATTGTTGCTAATTTGTAGAAGCCAACACATTGGTAAATCAATACATGTATATGAAGTTGACAATACTAATGATCAATGGCATGATTTATCACGTGATCATGTCCAAGAGATTCCCGATAGATTGGTATATGGACCACCAAAATTGCAAGAACTTTATTTAAAATTAAAGCAAAGTTTTGAAGGCACATCTAAGGAGACTGGTGAGCTACCTAGTGTCACACATGTTGTGGCCAATGAGAAACCAATTCATCCTTCTACCATAGAAGGTACATGAATTACATCTCTTCCAAGCAAGGTGCCAGAAGCTACACCTGTTGTATATACAAATCTTAGTGGATTTTCATCACCCATTTATGTTTTTGAAGATGTATTAGCTTTTGTCAAAAGATGAAGAATTAGTCAAGTTGTGTATAAGTCTACATAAAGGGAAGCCAAATAAATAAAAATTAGAAGTGAAGAAGGCTTACTTGGTGGAAATAAAAGATGGCCATCCTACTGGACAAAATGCTTCAAGGTGGGTCTCAGTGTTGGGCAGGAGAATCGAGTCTCATTTGGATGTTACCAAATCGAAATTTTCATATCAAGATCCAAGAAATGTTGATCTAGTGATACAACAAATAGAAAATGTTTTTGAGACTATTGGTGGAAGGATATCCACTAAATATTACAAGCAAAGAATGAGAATTTTGATGAATAATTTCAGACATAAATGCAAAAAAATAATCTTAGATGGAAAAGATAGGGAGAGCAGTTTGACTCCAAATCAATGGGAAGATTTGAAGGCAAATATGTGTTTTGAATATTATTTGGCAAAGAGTACAAGAGGGAAGAAAGTAAGAGATCTTGTGAAGGTTTGATATATTTATGGTTGATGTGTGCTAAGAGCAAAAAAGCACATATTTGTAAGTATATGGATTTTTTTTATGAATATTGTGCATTGTGTTATGCATTTTGATTTGTCTATCCAACTAATTGTGTGTTGATAATGATTTTTAGGCTAAAGAAAATAGTAGAAAACTAGGTGCGAAAGAAATGGCTTAATATATGGCAAACAAAAATTCTAAAGATAATAAGATGACAAAAACAAAAAGTTCCTCGCCATCTGTTGAAGTCCAAAGAAGCCAAATAGGAGTGACATAAAATGTTGAAGACCCAGGTGACAATTATAATCATGTAATGAAATGTATAAATGGGTTGGCGGGGACAATGTCCTCTCTAGTCTCCTCCATGAAACCTCTTGTTGTTGCATGGAATAGGCCCAAGGGATTTATTTATTCAAATGAGGTACGCTAATTTTCATTCCCTTGCAACCATTTCTTCACTTGAATTTGTAATTTGTTGATGTTTTGCTTCCATTTCCCTTCACTCACAAAACATGTTTATTTTTTTAATGGCAACGCCTATCAATCATAGGAAGAAACTATAAATCTGGATGGTGCAAAAATGGTTAAAAACTTAGAAAAGGGCCAAGAATTTTCAACCTCTCGTGTGTTAAATGCACTAAAACATGCAAAGGTATCGTCCTTATAACAACATTGGTATTTTAGAATATTTTAAAGAATGCTTATTTTTAAGACCAAAAGAGTTTGTCTTTTGTTGAGCCAAAAACTCTTTTTCGGCCTAATCCTAGTCAAAGTTGTGATTTAGCTAGTTTGACTTATAATTACTCTGACATTGATTTATAATAAAAAATTATTTCTTATTTTCTTTCTACCATCTTGTTATCACCCAAAGGATCTGCCACCCCCTCAACTCCTCTCACTTTGGGTCTGTTTATGCCAACACCAACGAGGTATCTCTAGATATTGCCTTTGATCTATTGATCAGGTCAAGGAAAACAAGTCAGATCAATAAGTAGATAAATTTCAAAAAAAACTAAATCAATATTAGTTTGGGATGGATTCAGAAAAGCAGTGGCTGCCATTTGGGTCATGGGGTCAGATGAAAACTAAACAAATGTCCCTTTGGTGATGGAGAATTCCAATGAGGCATTCCTTCCCCAAACGAATCTCTCCATATCATAATGTCCTAATCCTAATGTCAATGCTAGGCTAAGAGAATCCCTATGCTAAAGGACAAAATCTGCTCACAACCTTGTCTTAGTTGCTCAAAACCAAATCCAGAGAAATAATTTCTAACCCTATCATCTTTATTTATGTAGTTGCCACACATGCAAGAAACTAAATCACTTAGACAAGTGCTCCCTAATTGAGATCTACCATGTTGGGATTAGATGATTAGAAAATTCAGAGTTTGTATGCTTTGGTGTGCTAAAAACAGCAACAACCTCCCAAACGAACTCACACACATCTATGATAAGTGTCCTTCCTTATGCCTACACTGAAAGGGACTTGTGTGAATTTGCATGCTATTGTTGTTTAAAAGTAGTACTTAGACCACAACTTGGACTAGGGTGAAACTCATAACTTGAAGCGTGAGCTAGAACAACAAGGAACTTTGTTAAGGTTAGAAACCTCTATGCATTGATGCTTAACTGGAACAACTCAGAAATCTCTACATGTTAAGCACACTTCTCCTCATGTGTAAATGCATAAGATGAGGTATAACAATATAATGCATAGGCTCTCTTCCAAGAATGTGCCCTCTCTAACAATGAGAGCACATTACTCTTCAAGACAAGGCAACACAATTCCCATTTCTCACTATTATTCCCTTTAACTCCTCCAAGTAAGTGTTAATTTTCCTGTTGTGGTATTTTTTAGATCTGAACACTTAGTCTCAAGGATACCAAGGTAAGTAAATTTCATGTGTTTCAATTATTTCCGGAACCTGGATTTAGAAGAATTCCAATGCATGGCTTGAAACCCTATAATCTCCAGCTATGAAGTGCCCTCATGCACATGGGAATGATCTAATCCAAGACACAATCAATTGTTGGAAATATGTTACAAGAGTTTAGGCTCTCATGTCATAAATCTACTACAGGAATCAAGCTCCATATGCTATAATAGGTGAGATATATTATCTCTACGATCTTCATCGATTAGGAATAGAAAAAACCTAATTTTCCAAAAGAATATGATAAATTTCAAGGACACCTTCTAGTTAAAACTACACTTTCTAACCCTCATCTCCAACAAAAACACGAAGAAAAATATTCTATGTTCATTCCATATACCATTTCGACATATATAGCATATTACTTTCCCTAACTTATTGGTGCTAGATGAGACATGGAATTGAAAGTGACTTTTGATTTTCAGAAACCATAGAATCCTTACTCAATCTTTGGAACATGACGATAGCTGGTAACATCATAGAAATGGATGCTTCCAACAATTTCATTGTATAAATTTGCATCCTTTATTTCATGATCTGCACCATTAACAACATATTTGGCATCTATAATAATACTCTTTGTTCATACAAGTCCCTTTGCAAAAGGTGAATTGGAATAGTCTATGAAATCAACAACAACCAATAAGTTATGGTTCCAAAATATTTATCCACTTTGCTTCAAAATTCTCAAAGAAAACTTTTTCCCTCCTATACACATTTTTTACTGGCTTATTGTCTTCATAAACCTCTTGTAGTGTGCTGCCCCATGTTGTCACGAGTCTTAGGGAAAATATTATAAAATTACACTGATAGTCTTTCTTGATCATTTTCATATCTAGACATGGGTTTTGTTGTTGTTGTAATTACCAGGTATAACTTAATATTGTTGTTGTTACATGCACCCTTAAAGAACTTAATGAGATTTTGGTACTTGAATGGGTTTGTTTAGTATAATTATTAAGGATTCTCTGTTGCATACTACAAAATTTGATTCTTGACCAATAGTCTAACTTTGTATTAAAATTTCATAGAAAAAGAGAAACTCCATTATACCTATAAACTTTGATTCGCTTTAGTTAGATACAAAGAGTAATATTTGATTTGTGCGTGATGAAATCACATGCAAAATATTAAAGGAAAACACGTTATCGCAAAAAATCTAAAATATGACAACATTGATGCGCCTAAACATTTCCAATCAGTGCCAAGCCCTGATGGCATTTCAAATATTGACTTTGTGGTGAGTGCATTCAATTTTATTATTTCAATAACTATGTATATTTTTAGAATATAATTGTAATCCTCGGATGGGGTGTCATTGCAAGTGTCATGAAAGTACACACAATGAATGCATATCACACCACCCACCAGCTCCTCTCCCAATATGGGCACATGGATGAAATGCTTATTAAATATGGAATGTTTACAAGTCTGGTATGTGTGAGGAGAGCCATGGCAACATTTTAGGGTATTGTCGATGTCGAGAGTAATCAACGCAACAGTCTGCATCTCGTCACTATGTTAAAAGCATATTTAATGGTTGGTACGATGACAATAACTATGATATATGTTGGAGGTCGATTATATCTAGATTATTCACCCTTGTGTTGTATGCCAAACCGACTTTGTTGATCGCCATTGGTTCTCTGCGTGACCATCCACTCTTGTTTCCTTGGATCTCTCTCCTTTCTCATGCCGAGGGTAAGGGAAAGGGGACGGGTCTATTGGGGCAGGGGCTCTTCTTGGCCGGGTGGCACTAAGCTTGGTAGTTGTGCTTCATCAATGGATAATTTGGAGATGGCTACCTTTGATTTGCCTCATTGTCGGGAGGAGAAGAGTGGTCCTCACATGGAGCCTACCATGCATTCTAATTTGGAAGACATTTGGATATGGGGATGCAAAGTAGAATGGGTTGAAGATGAAGTCAGGCTCTAGAACAACTTCGATGGCCATTCAAATGTCCAGATCCCAACCTCAATTAAGAGGGATGATCATCCTCTTGAAGACTCCTGAAAGCTTCAATCTGAAGTTTGTTCAGAGCCAATAGAGTACCGCTTTAAGGAGGAGTAGATGCAACTTATCTTTGAATTGAAGGGGGGATTTGCATACTTGCGGTTCAAAATGAAGTAGTTGGATGCCAAAATTAATATGTTGTTGACTCTATGCTCCCGTTCAATGGATCATCAATTTGCCCAGGATCTGGACCTCCCAACCGCGATCATCTTGGACGTGCCCATCCTTTTTCAACTCTGTCATTCTATCATATTGTGTTTATCTTTTTGTTGCATGTAGCTTGCTTATTGTCTGAGTATTTCATAAACCAATTACAACATTTTAGTCCCACAAGGGCAGCTTATTTTTTGAATTATGTTGAGGCTTGGGTTGGTTTCATTAATGGAAACCCAAGTCTTGACAAACCATGACTGTAATCTATGTGACTATATGAAGGTCATACAATTTCTAACTTACAAAAAAAAAAGAATATAATTATAATAATTTTTTTCTAATATTTATGTATATTTTTTTTTGTTTTTGACAGTGCGCATTAATTCCTCTAGGACATGAAGTACTCCAGGAAGGTGAGAAAGTGAAAGTATTAGATCCATACGAAAGTGCTAGTGCCAGTATTGGATGAATTCACTAACTTTTTGTGATCCACATAGTGGAATTGAGTCATGAAGATGCAAATGCAAATATCATTAAGGTCACAAGTAACATCCCCCTTCCATAGGTCGATAAAATAGATGGATGTAGTCGTTTGAAGGAGAAGGATGAGAGTTTCACTCGGTGGGCAATGAAGTATTTGGAAAAGACGTTGATGTAGATGATTTTCATGTTCTTGTCACATAGCTTGATGTTGTTGAGTATGTTGTTGATGTGAGTATGGACTAGTGTTGGATTGTTATCATTGGGATCAATGATCATCATGTTTCACGAATTAGTGGATATTCAGTTGGAAGCTCAAATTATATATTGTAGTACTTAACGTTTTGTATAATATTAATGTGGTTCAAATTATATATGTTTGTACTTGATATTATGTAGTTGTTAATTAATGCGACTTTGCATGTTTATATAAATTTAATCTTTTTCAACTAGTGATCCACATATGTGACTCTAATTACATGGCCTTGTTCTCATTCTTGGAGGGAATAACTAAACATTATGGTTCAAACTTCATCATCTTGCTTAGAAGTAGCAGCAACATAAATTTATTGTGGCACACAAAAGCTCGAGAGAGATTTGATGTTACCACAATGTCTGTATGAGGATTTTTAAATTGCAATGAGCCAAGAATTTGGCATTAACATACTATGAAGTTCATCTAGAAATGTTCATTATAAACATGCTTAGATCTAGTCCTAATTTACTTCACAACTTGTAGACTCACTTTATAGCCATGTTACAAGGATGAGAGAAAGGATCCACATGTATCCTTGTCGAGATATTTTGTTGTTCATGATTTACTTTTGTTTATTTGCCAAGAGGTCTAACACACAACGTTGCCTCAATGCACACATGCCCATCACATAACTGAGTAGATGATCTGGAAGCACAAGTGGTAGGTTTATTTACATGTGTCGATTGGATATTAATTTTTTTATTTGTTGATTAAGTTTTCTTTTTGTCTATGATAATGCAGTTGGTGATCAATAGTCAAGTCAATTAAATATATAAGAAACCATTTCAAATTTGTATGAAATATTAGTCCACATATTTTGTTTTATTGTTGACCAATAAGTATGAGATTTTATTGCATATCATAAGATTTATTCGAGCTTCTATTTTATTTTAGTGGACATAGTTGTTGCTGAATTTTCCTTTCACCATTCACTTGGACATAAGAATGCCCAAATCCAATGCAAGTACTGCCATTTATGAAATATAAAGACCTCAAATAAAAAGAGTATGATGCTCATGAAGTATCCATCAAAATATAATTATTGGTGAATATTTTGAGGTAAGAAGCACAAAAGAATTTGAGAAAGAAGAGTTGGAAAAGATTTTAAAGTTCAAGGCCAGGCCACTCAATAAAGGGGTAATGGGTTATGTTTTAATGCAAATTGTTTGTGTCTGCACTTACAAATTTGGGGTTTCATAAATATAAATAGTGTAGAGGGTTTTGTATTAATGAGTGGTTGTGTGCAGGCCTAGCAAATGATAATATTTATTGTGCGAAATGATGAGAGCCATGAAAGATTTCGAAGTTCAAGGCCATGCCACTAAATAAAAGGGTAATGAGTTCTATTTTAATAGAAATCGTCTTTGTTTGCACTTACATATTTAGGGTTTCATAAATATAAATAGTGTTGAGGGTTTTGTATTAATGAGCGGTTGTGTGCAGGCCCAACAAATGCTAGTATTTACTATGCAAAATGATGGCAATGCAAATGATAGTGGCGTGCCTAAAGATTTTGATGAATATTTGTAGCACAGGGAACTAGAAAACATAGCACATGCTCTTTAGTACTTAAGCATGGCTAGTGGCCTTATGACATAATTCAATAGTCCATGTTTTTTTGACATAATTCTCATTTGGATATAAACAACTAAAATAGTCCATCGTAATTTCAATAGTCCATGTTTTCTGACATCTCCTTAGGTTTTCGTGATAATTGATCACACTAGTGTGACCCATATTTTTCCAATTACGAAATTCATTGGGTTATTATCAATTAGCATGAACGATACGATTCTTCACCTCGTCTTCCTCATGCTTACCCTTGCCATGTCATCGTGTCAGCTACAGTTGCCAGCACTGTTTATTTTAAAGTTTGAATTCAAAAAGTGTGGCAAATAAACTTATCTAGTTATCAAATGAAGTAAAGTTTTAGTGAATCTATATTACTCCTAAATGTTTGTGGAGAATGTTTGTGGAGTAGGTTATGGTTTCTTGTTAATAATTTGGTGGAGTCACCTTGTTGCATTTTATAAAGTGATTTTTCTTTGTTTAATAGCTGCAAGAAGAAGTATAATTTAACACGTTTTTTTTTTTATTGTTTCCATAATTTTATTTTACAATATATTGTAGCAATAATGGTCTCAGATGAAACTAATTAGACAATATTAATTTTACTTTTAGTGATTCTATGTTAGAGTAGATTTCAGTAATGAGGGAAACAGATGAAGCCAAACTATGTGGGATTTAGTGTCTGTAAAGATGTCAAAGTAAAATCCCATCTGATAGATGAAAGATCTCACCATTTAGTTTGGTGTGATTTGGATGATGAATGATGCTCTAGTTCACCATGACAAATGATATTTCATTTAAACACTCCATGCCATATTTATAACAAGGATACATGTGTGATCTGAAGGTTTTCAAAGAATTTTCAAAAATAGGTCTAGGTAAAGTGGACTATTGAAACTCAAGTGGTTTTCCCTCTTTGCAACTGATGCCAGACCATTGGTCCAACATGCACAAAATGAGGCAGCAGAGTTCCGCTTCAAATGCGGTTATGAAATTCTTATAGATGTGTTAACTAGAAGGTATGACTTTTGTTCAATTGATTTATCTAAATTTTTATTCATTTTCATGTTGAATATTCATTTAACTTGTTCTCACACTAAGAAACAATCTTTGATGTCATTTAAGTAATATATTATGATTCCTTGATGTATCTTGCTTGATACTTTACAATATGTATACACATGGTAAATCTTCCAAAAAATATTCAATATTAACTATTCAATATTCAATATGGAAAAGGACAAAAGTATTTTGGAAAATAAATATATATCATCGACAATGAGTATTGGAAAAGGGACAAGGGACAATAGTATAGCCAATCAAAAATCTTGTATGCTTGCAATCTCTAGACTTGTGGCTTTGTTATTAAAGTGCTTTTAGCTTGTAGTCTAAAGATTTTATTGTTTCCCAAGGTGTATTAGAAATGAGCTTCTTTATGCACATTAATTTTGTTATCCTATTATGCAAATCCAAAAATCAATAGAATACTAGACATAATAGCAATACAACACAAACTTTACACAAGGAATACTGTAAAAAAAAACTTTTATCCCAAGGCCTGTATTACAAAATATTGTTACTTTTACACTGTTTCCTTCAAATCATATAGATACATACATATACAATTTTTATTGTTTAGCTGGAATCACAATAGTAATTGAAGTTGGAAAGCTAAACTTCTTGGTCATTTGACTTCCTCTCTGGCCATCATATCGTATCTCTTTTTCCTTTTTTGTTGTGTGGCCATGCAACCTTAATCTTGTCATGGAACATTCATTACTAATGGTTTTTTGTAGGTCCTATTCCCTCGTAACATTAAGTAGTGGGTCTCTTGATCCCAAAACGTGATCTTCTCTGTTGCAACTTGAATCTTAAGCCTTCTCAACTGCAATCTTTAATTGTTTTCCAGACTACTTCAAAACTTTGTATTGAGGGGATTTTATTGCTTTGACAACCTCACAACTAGGGGGTTCCTATAATGGAAACATCCTACAACTTTGGTTTGTGGTTTAGCACCTCTCTGCAACAATATGCCAAGCAATAAAGTAGTGAAGCTCCATCCGAGAGATGAGAAAGGTATTAACAAGTTCAACATCATAAAAGGCCTTTTGAGGAATTTATGTGTTTTTTGGCATTATTCCCCATAAAGCCAAAACCAAAGTAAACCACTTTTCTCATGAATTCTTATAAGTTAAAACATTTAAAATTGAACAAAGACCTTGGTGCAGATAAAATCTAGTGTAGTTTTTGCAACTAATCTATAAGGAGTGAATTGTTTGAAGTATCACCTTGCCAAAGTCTCTGGCTATGGTAGGTGTTACTCATCAAGTTAAAGCTAATTTCAAGTCCATCTTAGCTTCAAAATGGTGCAGACCCCCTTCTCTCCTAAGGGTTGCGCGACCTCCCAGTCAGGATCTTCAATTCTCGAGTCGGGTGACTCCTTGAAACCTTATTGGCCTCGTTTTGTGTTAAACATTGGTCGCCTCAGCTCCCTGCGCAGGCTTTACAACACCCGCGACCTTCCCTTTCACGCTCTGCGAAAATATCAGAGTATCAGGCGTTAACACCTTTTCTCTCAACCCCTCCTCCGATGTGACCTTGAGCAATGACCACGCGATTGCGGGTGCGGCCACAAGCGGTTTGAAGTCAAACTAATTTTGGGCCCGCAGTTCTCCTGGAGCCTCCACATGTCTTCCCAACGAAACCACGGTATGGATTGCGGTCCGCCCTTGACTTTTTAAAGTTCGCGCAACTCCTGTCCCTGCAATGCGAGATGACCGTCGATCTCATGATCTTGACGGTGCTTCTAGGCGGATGACTAATATCTATTCCTTGGAACCAATGGTCTAGATCTCCCTCTCCCCGATCGACGATTGTGGTCAATTCGGAATTCTGGACTTCGGAATTCTTGAATCTCAAACCATGGTTTCCTTTGCAGAGAAATCTTCCGAAGCGAAATATTTGTTGACACATGTCCCCTTCAATCAACAACTATGATCTCTACGGGCCTCCGGACTTTGGGGTTTTGAAATCTCAACCCTGCTTTCTTTCGTACTCCAATTTCCCGTAGTTGATGATCTTCAAACACCTGTCTTGTTCAATCAACGATTTTGCCTTCACTTCGGGTGTTTGACCTTTCAACTCAGATCAACGGTCCTGAGACCCTCTTCTCAATCAATGGTCAAGATCTCCTCCGGGTTTCAAACTTTGACAATCTCAGTTCTCAAACTGAAAATCCCACGACAAATTTCCCTGAGCTCGCAATCTGCTGACAAGTGTCCACTAACAGATTAACGACCCTTGTCTCTATGGCTCTTCGGGCTTCAGGTGTTTCAACGCCTCACCTTTGCCTTCCTCTAGATCTCACGACCCGTCGTGATCCAGATTTATGTAGGAACACAATGAAATACAGAAATACACATAAACGCAGAGATGCAGTGGAAATAAAGACTTCATTTCATTAATAACAAATGACTGAAATATGCTTACAGACAGAATGGAAATAAACTAGCTAGGGCGCTGGTAGCTTATCTCTGAGAAGAGATGTGGTTGCTACTCGCATTCGTGAGAAGATGATTACAATGAGGCTATAGAGGCCTTTTTACAATAGACGAGAATGCCAAAATTCATAGACATCCAAAAACCTAACCCTAGGAGATGAAGCGCCAAAAGTCATGTGGGCCCCGTTTGGGTAAGTTAGTACATC
>ML800518.1:144094-154588 GCA_009831015.1 Picea engelmannii
AGAAGATGATTACAATGAGGCTCTAGAGGAATTTTTAAAATAGACGAGAATGCCAAAATTCATAGACATCCAAAAACCTAACCCTAGGAGATGAAGCGCCAAAAGTCATGTGGGCCCCGTTTGGGTAAGTTAGTACATCAACTACCCGGGGTCGTAACTTTTGCATACAATCTCCGTTTTAGGCGTGTGATAGCTCGTTAGAAAGGTATCGTTGAGGAAAAAAAATTTGGGGGCTCAATCTTGCCTTCGATTATCATTGAGAACCTCGATCTCAAAAAACCTTCATTTAGGCCCTCAAAATGGCCCCGGAAGTTAAAACCTGCTAAAAATAGTAAATTGCCAAAATTGCTAGAAAATTGTTTTGAGCCAGTCGGAAAAGGTGGGTGGCCACCGATATCCACCTGGATCATGCCGACACGTACCCCTTTGGATCTAACTGTCCAGCTTCGCTTTGGCTCTCTGGCTCTTCGCACTTCGGGGATCTCAAATTTCAAACTTGCTTCCTTCCGAGCTCACGATATCTGATGGCTCAGATTCGCTTGACTGATCCAATGCCTGATGTTCACTTCGGACGATCTGATGTCTTAATTCTGCCTTAGATGATCGAACGACTAAGATTTCACTTTGAAAATCTGGAACTCTAGACTTCAGAAGTTTCAAGTCTCAAACCTTGATGGGTTCTCTCTCCTGTGTGCGCGAAGTGTTAAAGCTCGTGCACCTTGTCTTGAATCTGACGATTGTTGATCCTTTGCGTTGTGATCCAACGACCACTGTCTCTCCTCCTCCTGAGCTTCTGATCTCTTCTAACTTAGAAGTTTTCTAAGTCTCCAAAGGATTCAACCTTTGCGCCTCTTGTGGGTTCGACTCTTGGAACTCGACTATACTTCTGAAAACTGTTATCCCTCCCGAGCTTGGCCCTATGAAGACTTCGACTTCCCGTGCACTCTTTGCGTTCTCGATATTTCTATAAACTCAGTTCAAAGGATTTCTTGAAAAGAAATTCATCACGTCATCTCGACGTCCTCCTTTTGCTCGATGCACACCTTGCAACCGACTCTTACGCGAGTTTTTAAGTTCTTGCGGACAATTGTGCACACCTTGCAACAGTCACTTTGCAGTCCTTGCAAAGGGAAAGTTTTGTGCTATCTCTTCTGAGCTTCAGAACTGAAACAGATCCGGTCAACGCACTCCTTGCGTTTTGTGCACACACCTTGCACCGATTTCAATAGAAGAGAAATAATTGAAACTTATCCTAACATTCACAGTTCCATACATTCATTTACAAAAACAACAATAGCAAGAAATTTTCAAGCAATAACAACATCCACACACATTGGATCAATTTTCCTTTGTTGTATTCATTCAAAATAAAAATGGTTACAGCTACAATCAAACAACAACTACAAACTTAGAAATCTCCTACTAAATTGCAGCTAGCCTCATTTGGACGTACAAAACCTCTATTTATCTCAAAGGGTTCTTAGGGTCCCCCCCGACTACTTGTCTACTCCAAAACCTAACCTAACAACTATCTTAGTTCAGTCGCATTCTAGAGCAGGAGTGGAAACTCCCACTTCGCTCGCAATCGTTCAAGCATGCTTCAGAATATTTTCCGGCACCGAGTTCAGGCGTGCTTCAAAATATCTCCCGACGTTGAGTTCAAGCGTGCTTCAAAATATTCATCGTATCTTCGAGCATTGAGATTCCAAAAATATTCCCATGCACTGAGTGGTCATGCTCTGTGTGCTCGCTAACGATGCTCTTGCATCATACTCCCCTTCACAAAAATTCATGGACTCATGTCCATGAGCTCCTGCACTGACTTTCTATGCTTCTGGATGTCAACTTCATTTTCCCAACTGGCATCTTCTATTGGGTGTCCCTTCCACTTGACTAGATATTCGAAATAGGTCTTCCTCTTGGTCTTTTTGTCGATCCTCTGATCAATGATCTTCTCCATCTGTAGTTTTTCTGCTATAGGCATTTGTTTCTCCCATTTAATCTTCTCTTGATCTTTGGATCCCTCTGTGTCATCTTTCCTGTAAGGATACAGGTCTAAAACGTTGAATATGGGCGATATGCCCACATCATCTGGCAGCTCAATCTCATAGGCGTTTGCATCAAACTTCCTCAAGATCTTACACGACCATATATTCTTCATCTTTAACTTGTTATATGTTCCCCTAGGGAACCTTTCTTTCCTGAGATGTGTCAAAACTTGATATCCAACTTCAAATTGAAGTTGTTTGCGATGTTGATCAGCTCTGCGCTTGTACTCTTGGTTAGAATTATGCAACTGTCTTCTGATCTGGCTATGGAGCTTCTGCATTTCTGCTACAAAATCTTCTGCTCCAGCGCTCTTGATCTCACTCTGTTCCAAGTCTCTCAACTCAGATACTCCCCTGGGTTGCATTCCATACAATATTTGGAATGGGCTTTTTCAGTGCTTCAGTTTGGTGAGTCATTGTATGCAAATTCTGTTTGTGGTAGAATCTAATCCCACTGATTATGATGCTCAGTGACCAAACTCCTTAATAAGTTTCCCAAACTTCTATTTACCACCTCAGTTTGTCCATGCGTCTAAGGGTGATAAGCTGAGCTATAGGACAAATCCGTCCCCAACTTCTTCCACAGTGTTCTCCAAAAGTGACCAACAAATTTTGTGTCTCTGTCCGAGACAATGCATCTAGGTAGGCCATGAAGTCTTACAACTTCCTTGAAAAACAGATTTGCAACATGTGTTGCATCACTAGTCTTGTGGCATGGGATAAAATGTTCCATCTTTGAAAATCTATCCAGCACCACAAATATAGAATCAAATCCTCTTTGCGTTCTTGGCAGTCCCAACACAAAATCCATGCTTATTGCATCCCAAGGCCTCTCTGGTATTGGCAATGGTTGATACATTCCAGTGTTATGTACTTTTCCTTTTGCATGTTGGCAGATTCTACATCTATTCACAGACTTTATCACTTCTATTCTCATACCTGGCCAATAGTATGAACTACTCAACCATGCAAATGTTTTATCATGGCCAAAATGTCCAGCCAAACCTCCACTATGCTTTTCCTTCAAAAGGTTGTCCCTCGTTGAGCATTTTGGTATGCACAACTGATTTCCCTTGAATAACAATCCCTCTTGAATCATGTACTATGTACACTGGCGTCTGTCTCTCAGCACATTATTTGCACATGCTTCATATGCTTCCTTGAAATCTGCATCATCACAATACATATTCTTAAGGTGTTCAAACCCCAAGGTCTTCACCTGAAATTCCTGTAGAATAAAAAATCTCCTGCTTAATGCATCAACAACTTTTGTTAGCATTCCCAACAATATGTTTTATGACAAAAGTAATATTCTGTATAAACTCAACCCATTTTGCCTGCCTTTGATTCAAATTTTCCTGTCTAGTTATGAATTGTAAAGCCTGGTTATCGCTATACAAGACAAATTCATGTGGGACAAGGTAGTGTCTCCACTTCTTCAAGGCTTGAATTATGGCATAAAACTCCTTATCATGCGTGGAGTATTTTCTCTTAGTCTCATTCAACTTCTCAATGAAATAGGCAACATGTCTATTATCCTGGCTTAAAACTGCTCCAATTGTGACTCTACTTGCGTCATATCTCACTTGAAATGTCTTTTCAAAATTTGGCAAGACCAGAATTGATCGTTCTGTTATTTTCTCCTTCAGCACATTGAAGCTCTTCTCATCCTCCTCTGTCCATTTAAAATACTTGTGCCTCTTCTTCACTGTATCCATCATTGGCGCACAAATTCCACTGAAGTCTCTGATGAACTTCCTATAGAAACTTGCTAATCCATGGAAGCTTCTTACCTCAAACATACTCCTTGGTGATGACCATTCTCTGATTGCTTTCACCTTCTCTGGATCCATCTTCAGTTCATTTGAAGAGATCACAAAACCCAAGTAAATGAGTTCTATTTTCATAAAAGAGGACTTCTTCAGATTTATCATAAGCTTCTCCTGTTGTAGTCTCCTCATCACTAGTGTTAGGTGTCTCAAATTCTCCTCTTTAGTCCTGCTAAAAATCAGTATGTCGTCCAGATATACAACCACAAACTTTCCAATGAAATCTTTCAGTATCTCATTCATCAGCCTCATAAAAGTACTCGAGGCATTGGTTAAGACAAATGGCATAACAAGCCACTCATACAAACCTTCATTTGTCTTAAAGGTTGTCTTCCACTCATCACCTTCTCTCATTCTAATCTGGTGATATCCACTTTTCAAATATATTTTAGAAAAGAAATTTGCTCCACTTAAACAGTCCATTAAATCATCCATTCTTGGTAAAGGGAATCTATACATGATGGTGATCTTGTTAATGGCTCTTGAGTCTGTACACATTCCCCATCCTCCATCCTTCTTTGGACTCAACATAGTTGGTACTGTGCATGGACTTAAGCTCTCTTTAACCAAACCCTTGTCTAACAATTCCTGGACTTGGTTCTTCACTTCCTCATTCTCTCGAGGTGTCAATCTGTATGCTACTTTGTTTGGCAGACTTGCTCCTGGTATCAAGTAAATATGGTGATTGATACTTCTTATGGGCGACAATGAGTTAGGCAGCTCATCCAGTACCACTATGTCAACAAAATTATCCAATAATTCTTGAACTTCTTCAGGCAAATCATCCATCGAAGTACTTGTAAGAGTAACTCTGGGTTTCCTCACCACAACAAATTGCATCTCATGTTCTTTCTTAACTTCTTACAAGAGTTCCTTCCCACTCATGAGAAGTATGCTTGTGCTGGCTTACTCTTTCACTTTCTTCCCCTCTAGTGGCAGCAACATGTGTGTTCTACCATCATTCTCTAAGGTGTATGTATTCTTCCTCCCATCATGAATGACATTCCTATCAAACTGCCATGGTCTTCCCAATAAAATATGGCATACATCCATGGGAATCACATCACATAGAATTTCATCTCTATATCCTCCTATCTTAAGTTCAACCAAGCATTGTTTAGTAACCATTACCTGGTGTCCTTTCTGCAACCATGAGGCTTTGTATGGCTTTGGATGTTCAGTTGTCTCCAGCTCCAATTTCTCCACCATCTCTGTGGATATAAGTTGTCAGTGCTCCCACTAACAATTATCACCTTGCATACTTTTACTTTAGTCTTGCAAGCTGTTCTGAAGAGACTATTCCTCTGCACTAGCTTTTCAACTTCTGCCTCTGGTTTTAAGAAAACCTTCCTCAACATCAAGGATCTTCCATCCTCTTCTCCTTCTGCTTTAACATTCCCTCTCTGTGGTTCTAAAATGTGAGCTTTGCCTCCTCCTTCTTTATTTTTCTTAGGAAATTCCCAAGACATGTACCTTATCTCTCTACAAGCATAGTGTCTTACTTCTCCTCCTCTGCTTCTTCCTCTTCCTCTAGAAGAACTTCTTCCACCACCCTGTCTTCCTCGGGAACTTCCTCCTCTTTCCGAGTGACTGTGTGATATCTCAGTCTTGTCCTTAGACTTGTGTGCTTTGTCATGGGTAAATCCCTTGCCTTTGTTTGGGGTTGGGCTTTTACCTCTTCCTCATTGGCTTTGTTTTTTGGCCAACTTCTCCTCTACCTTCAGTGCAAACTGATAAGCATCCTCCATTGTCCTTACTAAAATTATGTTGAGCTCATCCTGGATTTCATACCTCAGGCCATTTATATATCTGACAACTTTTTCTTCATTTTTCTCCCTTTGTCCAGTTCTGATGTTCAACCTATAGAAATCCTCTGTGTACTCCTTAACTATCATACCCTTCTATCTCAGGTTCTACAACTTCCTGAATAGATTGATTTGATAATCTTTGGGCATGAACTTAGCCTTCAACTTGGCTACCATTATGTCCCAATTATTTATCTTATGTTTGACTTTGCTTCTCCTCTTAGCCTGCAGTTCATCCCACCACAGTGTTCAATGTCCTTTTAGCCCAGTGACAACCTGTTTCACATTTTTCTCTTCATCGACATCTTCATAGTCGAAATGTTTGTCCATGGATCTTACCCAATCCAACAGTTCTTCAACATCTAAATTGTCTTCATACATCAGGACCTTTATCTTGGCTCTGCCTCCCAATCTAGTAATTGCTCTCAGCAAGCGCCCTTTGGCAACATCCTCTCCTACAACTTCTTCGGCTTCTACTTCTTCGCTCTCTGCATTGTTGATGTCTCCAGCATCAGGTGCTCTCCTCTACACTGCCTCCATCGCCTCTAATCTTGCATGAAGTTCTCACATCTCCCTTTCTATAGCCCGATTGGCTAAAGGTGGTTCCACTCATCTCCTTGGTGGCATTGTGTTGACTGTCTATTACACATAGAGTACAACTTCGAGTTCTTTTGTCTCTCCTCATTTACCTGTTGTCTACAAGAAAAACTTTGCTCTTATACCACTTGGTGCAGACCCCCTTCTCTCCTAAGGGTTTCACAACCTCCCGGTCAGGATCTTCGATTATGGAGTCGGGTGACTCTCTGAAACCTTATTGACCTCGTTCTGTGTTAAACATTGGTCCCCTCGGCTCCCTACGTAGGCTTCACAACACCTGCGACCTTCCCTTTCGCGCTCTGCAAAAATCTCAGAGTATCGGCCGTTAACACCTTTTCTCTCGGCCCCTCCTTCAATGTGACCTTGGGCGATGACCATGCGATTGCGGGAGCGACCACAGGAAGTTTGAAGTCAAACTACTTTTGGGCCCACAGTTCTCATCGAGCCTCCACATGTATTCCCGACGAAACCACAATATGGACTGCGGCCCACCCTCAACTTTTTAAAGTCCTCACAACTCCTGTCCCTGCAATGTGAGATGACCGTCGATCTCAATATCTTGACGATGCTTCCAGGTGAATGACTAAGATCTATTCCTTGGAACCAATGGTCTGAATCTCCCTCTCCCCGATCGACGGTTCTGGTCGATTTAGAACTCTGGACTTCAGAATTCTCGAATCTCAAACCTTGGTTTCCTTTGTAGAGAAATATTCCAGAGCGAAAGATCTACTAACACCTTTCCCCTTCAATCAACGCATGTGATCTCTGCGGGTCTCCAAACTTCGGGGTTTTCAAATCTCAACCTTGCTTTCTTTCGTACTCCATTTTCCCGGAGCCGACGATCTGCGGACACCTGTGTTGTTCAATCAATGGTCCTACCTTCACTTCGGGTGTTTGACCTTTCAACTCAAATAAACGGTCCTGAGACCCTCTTCTCGATCAACGATCGAGATCTCCTCCAGGTTTCGGACTTCGGCAATATCAGTTCTCAAACTGAAAATCCCACCACAAATTTCTCAGAGCTCACCATCTATTGATAAGTGTCCATTGACAGATCGATGGCCCTCGGCTCCTCGGGCTTCAAGTGTTTCAACGCCTCACCTTTGCCTTCCTCTAGATCTCATGACCCACCGACAAGTACCCCTCTAGATCTAACGATCTAGCTTCGCTTTGGCTCTCTGGCTCCTCGCGCTTCGGGGATCTCGAGTTTCAAACTTGCTTTATTCCGAGCTCATGATATCTTATGGCTCAAATTTGCTTGATTGATACAACGCCCGATGTTCACTTCGGACGATCTAACGGCTCAAGTCTGCCTCAAATGATCGAACGACTGAGATTTCACTTCGGAAATCTAGAACTCCAAACTTCTGATGTTTCAAGTCTCAAACCTTGATGGGTTCTCTCTCATGTGTGTGTGAAGCGTTAAATCTCGTGCACCTTGTCTTGATTCGATGGTTGTTGATCCTTTGCGCTGTGATCCAACGACCATTATCACTCCTCTTCCTTAGCTTCCGATCACTTATAACTTAGAAGTTTTCTAAGTCTCCGAAGGATTCAACCTTTGCGCCTCCTGTGGGTCTGACTCTTGGAACTCGATTACACTTCTAAAAAGTGTTATCCCCCCTGAGCTTGGCCTTATGAAGACTTCAACTTCCTGTGCACTCCTTGCGTTCTCGGGATTTCTTGAAAATAAATTCTTCTCGCCCTCCTGGCGTCCTCCTTTTTCTCGATGCACACGTTGCAACCTACTCTTACGCAAGTTTTTAAGTTCTTGCGGATGATTGTGCACACCTTACAGTAGTCACTTTGCACTCATTGCAAAGGGAAAGTTTCATGTTATCTCTTCTGAGCTTCGGAACCGAAATAGATCCCGTCAATGCACTCCTTGCGTTTTGTGTGCACACCTTGCACCGATTTCAACAGAAGAGAAACAATTGAAACTTATCCTAAAATTCACAGTTCCATACATTCATTTACAGAAACAACAACAACAGGAAATTTTCAAGCAATAACAACATCCACAGACATTGGATCAATTTTCCTCTGTTGTATTCATTAAAAAAAAAATGGTTACAGCTCCAATCAAACAACAACTACAAACTCATAAATCTCCTACTAACTTGCAGCTAGCCTTATTTGGGCGTACAAAACCTCTATTTATCTTAGAGGGTTCTTAGGGTTCCTCACGACTACTTGTCTACTCCAAAACCTAAACTAACGATTATCTTAGTCCAATCGCATTCCAAAGCAGGAGTGGAAACTCCCACTTCGCACGCAATCGTTCAAGCGTGCTTCAGAATATTTTTTGGTGCTGAGTTCAGGCGTGCTACAAAATATCTCTCGGCGTTTAGTTCAGGCGTGCTTCAAAATATTCGTCGTAACTGTCAGCATTGAGATTTCGAAATGATTCCCACGCGTTGAGTGGTCCTGCTCCGCTAACGATGTTCCTACATCACAAAAGCTAAGAGATAAAAATTAAGGCCTGGATATGATAATGTTAGTCTTCTATTGTTGATAGTGTTTGTACACCTACCAACTATGATATTGTTGTTCCACACTTTTCCTTCTCCCACTCCCTCTCCTATTAATTGTATGGGTACTGGTACATTTTTTTTGCAGGCCTTTCTTGGTCCTCAACCCAACTTGGAGAGTATCAAACAAAGAAACACTATACATGAGGTAGTTGAGAAATACATAGTTTTGGTTTTGTTAAGACTTGCCCTTTAATCTTGTTAGATCCCCATATTGGTAGGCCATGGTTGATGTTATTGCTATGTGTGGCTTGTGCAACGTGCTTGGATGTGAATTGGCATACTAGTATTGTAAAATACAATTTTGAACCGAAACAACAATAAAAATATAACAAGAGTGGAGCTCAAATAACAAATCAAAGAGACAAGAATAAAGGAGTGGTTGTACTTGATTTGCAACGGTAAACCAATCTATATCAACAATAAGTAATTTGCTACAACAATAAGAAAATTAACACTGAAAATTAGCAATTGTGTCTTAGAATTTAGCCCTTAACAAGTATAACAATATCTAATTACTAAACAATGATTATGAGCAGTTTTTGCCACAATATTAAGTAAATATTCAACAATATTGCAAGCCCCGATGGTTGTATCATTCATTTATGACAACAACAAGATCATCAATGATTCTTCAAAGCATTGGAGTGAAATTGGCTTGCCAATGATGTCATAAAAAAGCTAATCTAGGAGAGAGTTTTGAGAGAGTGTATTCTAGCTACTACTAAGGTTTCAACCATCATTTGCAATCAACGAGACTAGTGTCATTTTCTCTTTTCTTGGGCAAATGGAGTCAAGGAAAACACAAAGAAGGTTGTTAAAGGCAAGAGAGTGGTGTGAAGATTAAAACTTGGAATTATACCATCATAGAACCAAGCCCAAACTCCTTGAAAACAAACCTTAGGGCATATACCCTCATAAACCCTAGATGTTATTTTCTTCTCTAGATTCTAGCAACAAGGTCTTGATTGAACTAGGTTAAACCCTATGGGGATAAGCAATCTTAATCCATAGGAATTGAACTAGCTAAGACAAAACCCCGGGGTATAAACACTCTTAATCCCTAGACTAAGTCATAAATGCTTTAACAAATTAATGATAAATAAAAGTAGATAGGAGGATAAACAATCTTAATCCCTCCTAGGGTTTCTATCATACAAAGTAACATGCAACAATTAACCATCTAAAAGAACATCCACCACAATACACCATAAACAAGCATAAACCTTGAAGAAGAACACTTACTAGGTCAAGCGTTATGCATGAGGAAACCCTAACTCAAAGTTCATCCATCGAACAAGAGAAAAGCATCCAACAAGATCCGCCTTCAAAAAAGTGTGCACAAGTACTCCAAGTGAAGAGAGAGAGAGAGAGAGAGAGAGAGAGAGAGAGAGAGAGAGAGAGACTAGTAGTGATGATCTCACAAGTGTGAGAATGGTGAACGATAAAGTTGAGCGCTCCCTCTATTTATATGAGGTAACCAAGTGCTAATGCCCAAAGTAATAGAGTAAAACAACAACAATCCATGATACAAGTGGAGCTAACCCTCAAATAAGCTCTAAAAAGTGATAATACATGCAAATACACCAAAATAGGGCCACACGTGTGGCAGTGTCAAGCTCCCAAAGGGTGAAGAGAGCCTCCCAAGGCCACGTGTCATCATCATATGGTGCAAGCAAGGTGG
>ML800518.1:154688-178396 GCA_009831015.1 Picea engelmannii
TAACCCTCAAATAAGCTCTAAAAAGTGATAATACATGCAAATACACCAAAATAGGGCCACACGTGTGGCAGTGTCAAGCTCCCAAAGGGTGAAGAGAGCCTCCCAAGGCCACGTGTCATCATCATATGGTGCAAGCAAGGTGGAAGATCCTCATCAAGTGACATGTCACATCTCAAAGCCAACAAGTGGTGTCTAATGACAAATAAGCCCCATCATCATCAACAAACCCTAGCACATGATGTCATTATCAATATCCCAATGTCCAATGTGAGGACGACAAGTGTCCAAGTGGAAATATCATACATCATCTCTCTTAATGGTGTCTAACCATAATCGTGTGCAACGTCCTCCATCAAAAGTTGAATAAGGTATGGGTGATATGTCCAAGGTGTGGGATTTTTTTCCATTTGTCAGTCGGCATGTCCATATCGAATGCGAGCTCATCTGACCATCGTACAGGGTCCAAGAGGTGTGAGAAGGTGTACTGAAGGGGTTCAATCACCAAGTGACCCAACACTCTACATCACACATGTTGTATCATGTCCAAATGTGCACAATGTCTCGGGGTGAAAGTACCAAAACGTTCTCCAAAGACCATGTTAGGTGCACTCAAGTCAATCAAAACCGTGGAATCAAATAAAACCAACAATCATAAGATACAACAGTCTTAAGAAGCATATAAAGTAAGCCATCAAGTAATACCGAATCCAAATGAGCAATTCTCATTAGGTATCCTCTTCAAACTTCACAGAAGCCCAAGACTTTATGCAATTTGGCAAACTTAAGTATGGGAGGGCCATGAAAGGAACCTATTAAGTGTGCCAGTACCCAAGTAGAGAGATATTTTCCAGAAGAATCGATCAGAGACATGTAATGAGTATGAGGTGGTCACGAGGTTTACTTATGGGCATGGGGTCATTAACATGCAAGACAATGTATGGACTCACCTCCACGAGTGCCTTTGTAGAGGGTGCTCTTGGCGATTGAGTTACCCTTTCCTCGATGCTTTTTGCATTCCAAACCGCTTCTTTTTTTTTCCTCTTGCTTTTACTTTATATGATTTGTAGGTCCCCTTAAAAAAGGTTTCAAGCATATCACTTCCTTTGCTGTCATTTGGGATATATTCAAGTCTTTCATGATAGATGAATGTGTTTATTTGCATTAGGAATGAGGGTGATCGCCACTAGAGAGGGTAGACCTCAATGGTGTACTCATGGATTTTAACTGTCCTTATAACCCATTTCTTTCTTTTTTCTGCTAAGTGCAATATATCTATGGGCCTTTAGCCCCTTCTTCTCATAAGAGAACGAGATACATGCCTTTTTGGTGTACATGTAACCACATTACCCAAAAGGTGGAAGAACAAAAGGATCAAGGATGAAAAGTGGTAAGTATGATCGAGAATAGTATATTACCTCTTCCAAGGAACCACCAGTAGTACCCCTTTTCCCTGGGAGTGACAACATGGGAATAGGATGCCCAGGATGGCCACCAAGGAGAAACAAGGCAAAAATCATAACCTATGGGTTCATGATTCATTATCCAACTACCTATGGTCATTAATCAAATGTTGTATGCATTAAATATGGCGCTTTACATGAAACAAGGACTAATGTACCTTATAATGTGTCAGGCCACCATCTCCTAATGAGCCTTGCTGATTAAGTGTGATGAGTTGTGCTAGGAGGAAGATGTATTTGAGGGGCTGTTGGGTTGAACTCTATGGACATGTTGATCATCATGATCGTCGAGATCATTGTCTTCATTGTGGGCCATGAGACACGATCTCCTCTAGTTACCCCTCAGTGAGGGGGGTAACATGTAACATGTCCTCATGCAATTGGGACAATATGTTGAGTACATTAAATAATGTCCTTGATTTTCATAGACAAATATTTCAAAGCATACAAATTGCAGTAACATTCCATTATATTGAGTGTCATTCATCACTTGAACAATTGTCATTGCTCGAGTAGTGTGCCTCATTTCTTCATCACTTGTAGGCGATATTGTACTTTGAGAGAGAGAGAGAGAGAGAGAGATTTTACATGATTGTGTAAATCAAATAGTGTACCATAGCAATAACTATTTCAAAAACAATACACATTCTTTCAAAGCCATGCTGCATGTTGTCTCTCAAAATATCTTATGTTGGATGGACTCCATACTTTATTTCATGCATGTTTGATACATCATGACAAAACACAGTTGATATGATTAATATAAAGGTTTCTTGTCGTTCCATTAATTATAAAACAAGGGAAGTTAAAAAACATAGCTACTTACAAATTGTTCAATTAAACCTTGATACTTCAACATGTACTCACAATACATACTTAACCCATTAATGTCTATCAATTCTTCAGTTGGCTCTCTTTGTACGTTAGCACCTATTAGAAGACATCCATGGATGAGTGTAAATTAATTATTTAAATATAAAGATCACAATAAACATGAAATTTTAAGTAAGGCCAAAAATGTAGGTACTCACAAACTTTGAGATCGACGCTTTTATTCTTCATCCCGTCTTATGTGCTAATTGGGTTCCATTTTTTTTCCTTTTCTACAACAAAACAATAAAAAATTAGTATTTCATGCGATAATTAAATCCGATGTACATAAAAGAATACATGAATGATCACATACCTCTGATGCACGTTGTTGTTGGGATGGCTCCCTATGATGCAATTAATAACGTTCATTTATTTTATCATCTCTTTATATACTTTTTTGGACATCCCCACTAGCATGTATTGATTTTCCCCTCGTTTGTGCCTTGAAGTTTGCATGACATGCCTTGACCAACACACATCATTAATTTAAACCTACATATAATTAAAATATATTAAATTTGTAATACGACTTAAAGAACTTGCCTTGTTCTCTTGTTCGGATGAGCTACCATCATGCTTGTTGCAATAAGTTGTTTTCTTAGAACTTCTATCGACCATCTTCTATAAAAAAAAATAAGCCAAGAATCATCATATATAAAAATTATGAAATGTTTTTTACAAAATAAGATTTTCGTGCATATAATAAAATAGTATGCACTAGTGCATTAAACATATGTATACGCACCAGTATATGATAGTCGTGTTCTTACAAATTCGAAAATGTTTTGTTTTCAAATTTTATATTTGTCAGTGCTCTGTAAATTAATAGAAGCACATGTGCCTCATCATTCTTTATTGCGCATCATTGAACCCATGAACAAATTTAAAACATGTCAACTTTGATATTAAAAACAAGGTTATTTTCATTCTAAACTCAACAATGTTGTTGATAGGAAAATGTGCATCGGTGCGCTACTCCTGTAAAGTGTGAACCGCTAACCACGAAAATATTTTTTTAAATAAAATTGACAACGACAAGGTTTGGAAACCAATGCAATGAGTGGTCCCATTGCAACATATACCAAACACTCCATTTACAAGTAAGCAAACCCTATAAAAATCTATTGCTTAAAAAAAAAAAAACTAGTTGTGAAATATAGAGAGGGAAACCAAGAGAAACAACAAGGAAGCTAGTGCTTCCAATACCGAATGTAACTATGAAACCCCTTTATTTTTTTGAGAATGCATTGAAAATTGTTTGAATCAAATAAGGGAAAGATTGAGATGATCAATAGAATAAAATTACATACCTGAAATTTCTCCTCTGCAAATTTGTATGTTACCTATGGTGATCCCTTACAAATTTGGCTCTTCTGGAAAAGTCTACCCACTCCAAAGTCTTTGCTCGTAAATCTTTCTTGCACAAATATCCCCTCTAAAATTTGGTAAAATAATGGAATAGTGATTAGGGTTTTCATTTATAAACACATACATTTAGAACCATTTATTTTTCATTGTATATTTCGGTGCATTCATGATAAACATGTGCATTTTTTTCTTTTTTGTAACTTACTTTTTCAGCGCTTTATACAATTTATAGCGCACCAATGTGGTTTCGACGTAAAATCACACTAACAAACAATTCAACTGACAAAGTACAAATGCAAACCTCCATAATTAAAGTTTTGCAGAGGTTTTGCTTTGTAGAGGCAAAATTGGAGGTCACTCTTCGACACCTCTCATAATTTAATGCACAAACTCAATTCTCTACCACTCCCTCGACACTTTGGTTCACATCTCCTCCTCCACAGGTTGCTCGACTTTCTCCAAGATACCATCCTCGTCATTCATGTAGCCATAATAACTGACGTTAATTCGCTTGTAAATCTCATACCTAGACCTCCTCTTCACTTCAAGGGGGCTTATCGAATAACTCTTTGATGTCGGAGAGGAATTTAGTGTTGATGTTTGGGAAACATCGGGAAGACATTATCCTAGATTAATAAGTAGTTATATAATATATATAATAAATAAGTAGTCATTTATTATCCAAGGGACGCATCCTTTCATGGATGGTCATCGTATGTTCTCTATATATGGAACACTCATCATTGTAATAATATATCGATATACAATATATCATCTCATATGAAAAATCAACATGGTATCGGAGCGAGACTGAGCTTGACTCCCTCACCGGAGGACCCATGTAAATGAAAGGGAAATGGAATCCTAGCTTAGCTTCAAAATCGTCATACTCAAACTCGTTCGCTTCTTCATTGGATATTCCTGGGCAACTCTGTTGATCAACAACAACTACCCTTCCTCCATTGATCTGATCATGGCTCTCCTGCTTACTATTCATATTAATATGCATTGGGATTCCTAAGTTTACGTCATCTCTGGAATTTTGATGATCCTTCCAATCATCCACAGGATGAAGATGGTTAGATTGGTCATCAACCCACCTAATTGTTAACGCATTAAATCGTGAGCCTGAGATGGAAGTAAGCAGTGGGCATAATTGATGGGTAATATTCTCATGATGATGCAAGTTCTTGTAATCTTCTACGACACTAATTCCCAATAGTTGATGATCATCGTGAGTGGTATAAGAAGTGGATCCTCGATCCACGACGTGACTTGTGCAATCTGCTTCATTTAAATAGAAATTGCTAGTGCTCCATGCAATGCTTATTCCACAAGATGCAACTGTGAATGAGGAATAGTCGATCATGATCTGATTATCATTTATATGGCTATCATTCTCAATTGATTCTTTCAAGCACTCGCTTTCAACGACAACAATCACGGTGATGCTGGTGGAGCCAACGGAGTAATTGACAAGGGCTTCATTAGATTAAGAGATATGAAAACTGCATGACTTGAGACGCTCTGATGGGTATGCGAATTAGTAGAATCCCAGAGCTAATAAATGAGGTGAAGTCCCGATTAGCATGAATGTTTATGATTTATTGCAACTGGATCACCCTGATTGTTGTATGGCGTCGGAATATGTATCAAGTGGACATATCACTATCATATCGGGTTGTGTAAAAGATGATACCAGTGGTGAATGAGATCAACATTACAATTACAATGCCCTTGTCATATGAGTGGACATCACCATGGTTTAGGTGGTTCCATTAGTCAAATCAGGGGTGAGAGCCCATGTGACAACATGGCTAGAAGAAGCATGCCTTGGAGGATAACAATGGCATCTACTGAAGAGTCCCATGAATACTGAAGATGTGGGCATCATGTAAAGGCATCATGCACTCGAGAGGATCGATATGAAGCACGAGAAAGAGCGACATTGAGTTCACCACACACTATTTTATGTGTTATTGGGTCCTTTGTCTAAGAAGAAGTGTTGGTTTTGATTTCTCTTGAAAGTTTAAAGTCATGGACCCGATGGACTTAAATATAAGTCAAGCCATGTTAAAGTGGTGGATACGGTGAACCTGAATATAAGGCAAACCATGTTAGACAAAGAAGAATCTCAATGATATAAAATGATCGATGGATATATGGAGTTGCTTGGGGAGGTGCCCATGACATTGTTGTTGTTTTCCCAGAGCTATAGATTTGATGCACATTTAAAGTAGTTTTAAGGATCTGGTCGAAATTGGTGATATGGTCAAAGAGTAGAGAGGGAGTAGCCAACAAGGTCAACTAGACAACAGGTTTTTCTTCAGTGTAAGAGGGAGCTAGCCTATGAATTTTACACGAAGGATCTTGGTCTCATGCATTATTATTTGGGACCAGAAGTATGACAGAAGCCTAGTGAAATCTTCCTAGGTCAAGGGAAGTATGTTGTGAAGATCCTTCGGAAGTTTGGGACAATGGATTTCAAATCCATGGAAACTCCCATGGTGACAAACCTGAATAAGTTGAGAGACTCTAATTCTTACCTGGTAGACCCCTCCACGTGCCAAAAATTGATTGGCTCATTGATGTATTTGGTTAATACCATGTTGAACATTTGCTTCGATGTGAACACGTTGAGCCACTTCCAGGTGGAATCGAGACATGACCATTGGATAGTTGCAAAGCACATTTTGAGATATTTGTGTGGCACGCTAAATTATGGCTTAAGATATGTCTCAAACAGTGACATATAGTTGTAGCGATTTATGGATTTCGATTGGGCAGGGAGTGCAAGTGACAAAAAGAGTACTTCTGGTGTATGTTTTGGTTTGGGCTCTGTTATGATATCTTGGGCTAGTAGGAAACATAAGTTTGTCGCGGTCGGCACTATAGAGGCAGAGTATATTGTAGCCAGTGACGCAAGTCGTGCAAGCAGTGAGGCTTCAGAGGATTCTCGCAGGATTTCATCTAAGACATGGCGTAGATGAAGCAGCCAGGCTTCAACACACAGATGAACAAATTACTGACATTCCGGGCATCTGACAAATGTTTACCATAATCCAATTGCTTAGTTGGTGAACTGCTCTGTTGATGCGAATGTCTTCCCTCGTTGAGAGGGAATGCTGATATGATTACATTATGGATAGTCATTCTCCCTGTGTCTTAGATAGTGACCAGGTTGGGGAAAATGGTCTAAGACAATGTTGATATCTTCTAGAAGGGAGAAGTAAAGCTCTAGTACATCTCCATCGATGATTAGATAGTTGATATTTTGACGGATCCCTTGTCCAAGGGAAAGTTTGTATACTTCAAGGACAAGTTGGGGCTTATGGAGATTACTCCCTTTGTTAAGAGGGAGTGTTGATATCCTTGCATCATGGATAGACAGTGTGTTGTTGGACTGACATTCTCCCAGTCGAGAATCGTCCAGGTTGGACATATTGTTGATGTATCATGGACTGACATCTATGTGGAAAATGGTCCAGAAATGACATTCTCATGTGGCACAGATGGTGACCGGATGGAAATTTTCTCTATGGCACATATGGTGACCTGATTAGAGAAAATGGTCTGAGACTGACATTCTTCTATGGCACATGTAGTGACCTGATTAGAAGAATGGTCCATGTATCCCATGGTGTGGTTTTCAACATCTAAGAGAAAAGACATTTTCCTTATGGCACACATGGTGACCTGATTAGGGAAAATGGTCTGGGACTGGCATTCTTCCTGTGTCACATATAGTGACCAGATTAGGAAGAAGGGTCCTTGTAGTCACAAGGCACTCCATTGAGTGTGTGACAACTACGAGACACTCAGTTGAGTGCTCAGGTTTCAACACCTGACTTATTCAACATCATGCTTGATTACTCAGATGGAGTATGGCCTAGAAAATTGATGCTATATAGATGAGATGTTATGTGTCAATATATTGACCAGGTTATGGCAGGTTGTTGATGTTGCAGATTATGATGTTGTGAACACTCTCACCAAGCCTTTGTTTAGAGTGGCATATGAGTACTTCATAGACAAGCTTGGCATGATGAAAAATCTCCACCCTCGTTGAGAGGGAGGTGTGTTGTTTCTCCTCCAATCGGCTAACCCCTAGATCTGTCACGTGAGGTGATTGAGGGGGTAATGCATTGTCAGATCCTAGGAGAGGAGAAAACATCACAAGAGTAGACGTAAGACTATGGTGGAGACTATGTGTCTCTGGACAATAATTGTGTGCTACTACGGTGGTTGTGTACCACTGACGAAGACTGTGTGTATCTAGACAATAATTGTGTGCTACTACGATGGTTGTCTACCATTGGCAGAGACTGTGTCTCTTTGGACAATAGTTGTGTGCTACTACAGTGGTTGTGTACCACTAGCAGTGTATGTGTGTCACTGGACGATAGTTGTGTGCTACTAGCAGTGGTTGTGTACCACTAGCAGTGATTGTGTATCATCGGACAATAGTTGTGTACTACTATGACTTGACAATAGTCGTGTTTTATTGGATGGCATTGTAGTAGTTGTGTGCTACTAGCTGATTGCCATGGAGACTACCAGATCACTTGGGAGAAGTTGTGTGTTGCTTGATCGTAGAGATTGTGACATATGATTTGAGCTACCAATGGCATGGTAGTAACTATGTGCTATTAGTTGATTGCAGATTAATTAGTGAACTACTAGATGAAAGACATCGTGGAAAGATACCTCCCTAACTAAGAGTGAGTGTTGATGTTTTGGTAGTTGCGGGAGGAACTTTCCTCTAGACAACCTTTCTTATAAGAGAAGAAGATTTTGAAAGTCCAAGAAGACCATTGAACAACCAGAGAATATTTCAAAGATAGTCGGTTGGATCAAAGGGAGAGTCGCAGAGGGATTTCCCCCTCAGTTCATGTGGGAGATAGACATCTCCCAGGACTGTCATACATGTGTCATGAGTCTAGGGCGAAGTTTGCATACTTTAGAGACAAGCTTGGCATGATGTAGAATGTCTCCCTCACTGAGAGGGAGTGTTGATGTTTGGGCAACATCTGAAAGACATTCTCATAGATTAATAAGTAGTTATATAATATATATAATAAATAAGTAGTTGTTTATTATCCAAGGGACACATCCTTTCATGGATGGTCACCATATGTTCTCTATATATGGAACACTCATCATTGTAATAATATATCAATATACAATATATCATCTCATATGCAAAATCAACATTTAGCAACCCTGGAGTATATGTAGCTAAGGATCTTTCCAGTGGTACTGGTCACATCAACTTCGTTCTCTTCCAAGTCCATCATCTTGGCCCCTACTTTGGGATAATCATGACCGCCAAGCTCTACGATCTAGGATTCCTAATGTCCTTTTTGCCTGATCAGCAAGAAATGAATCCTAGTGGATGTCTTAATTATAATACTTTGTCAAACTAGAGAATGACCTGAGGCCTATATTATATATTTAATAGAAGTTAAGAAGCACATTTGAAAAACATTTGATGATCCATAAGCTTCACCAATATAACTTATCGTTGAATATTAAGCTTTGACTTAGTTTCGAACTACTCCTCCTTCAGATCCTCACTCGTGTATTTACTAAGAAGCTTTCATTTCTTCTTATCCACAACCAGGTGCTCAATCTCTTTCTCATCTGGAAGGTGCACATGGGAAACAAACTCTCACTCCCTAAGCTGCTAGTTTCCCTTGTCCTACTCTCCCATTTTTTTTTTCTGCTACATCCTCATCTTCCCTGAACAAGACCAGGTCAATGAAGTTGACCTCCCCACTCTTAACCATCAACCCAACCTCCCTCTTGACATATTCGATCCTTTACCACTCCCTCAATGCTTTAGCCAACATCTCTTCCTTTGCGGGCCGCTTGACTTTCTTCATGATACCGTCCTTGTCATCCCTATAGCCATAATATCTGACATCAATTCACTTGTAATCTCATACCTAGACCTCATCTTCTTCGCCTCATGGGAATTATTGAATAACTCTTTATCGATAAGCCCCCCGGGGCGAAGAAGAGGAGGTCTAGGTATGATATTCACAAGTGAATTGACGCTAGTTATTATGGATATAGGGATGACAAGGATGATATCTTGGAGAAAGTCAAGCAACCCGTGGAGGAGGAGATGCAGGTCAAAGCACTGAGGGAGTGGTAGAGGATCGAGTCCATAAAAAGGGAGGCCATGTTAATGATCAAGAGCAGGGAGGTCACTACCATTAAGTTGATCCTATTTGAGGAAGAGGAGGATGTGGCAAAAGGAATGGGAGAGCAGGACAATGGACACCAATAATAGAGAGAGCGATAGTTTGTTGCCCATGTGCCCCTTCCGGATGAGAAAGAGATCGAGCGCATGGTTGTGGAGGAGAAGAAACAATAGTTTCTTAAAAAATACACAAGTGAGGATCTCATGGAGGAGAATGTCAAGACGAAGGTAATGCTTAATATTCAACAATAAGCTATGTTGGTGAAGATTTATGGATCATCAAATATTTTTTCAAAAGTGCTTCTTAACTTCTACTAAATATACAATATGGGCCTTAGGTCATTCTTGAGGTCGACATAGTATTATAATTAAGACATCCACCAGAGTTCATTTATTCCTAATTAGGTAAAAGGGGCACCAAGAAGCTTGGATTGTAGAGCTTGGCAGTCCTAATTGTGCCAAAGTAGGGGCCAAGATGACGAACACGGAAGGGAACAAAGTTGATGTGCATGGTGCCACCTACAAGGGCCCTAGTTATAGATACTTTGGGGCTACAAAATTACTCCTCGATGTCAAAGAGCTATTTGATAAGCCCCTTAAGGTGAAGAAGGGGAGGTCTAGGTATGAGATAATTTACAAGTGAATCGACGCCAATTATTATGGCTACAGGAATGACGAGGACAATATCTTGGAGAAAGACGAGTGGATTGCGAAGGACGAAACTAAGCCAGAGCATTGAGAGAGTGGTAGAGGATCGAGTCCATGCGCTAAATTATCAGAGGCACCGAAGAGTGACCTCCATTTTTGCCTTTGCATTAAAGTAAAACCTCCGCAAAATTTAATTGTGGAGGTTTGAATTTGTAGTTTGTCAATTAAATTATTTTCCTTTTGGCCTCCCACTCACGTACAAAGTTGTACATGTCGACTTGCTACTATTGCTCATGCTTCTATGCTTGTCGTCGTCCTCTCTAATTCACATACAATTATTTTTAGGCACATATATGTAGATAAAACAAATTGAATTATAACACACACCCACACACACATGTAAACCATGTTGTATTTATCAAAAAATTGAAATTAATTTATGTTTGCAAAAAAGATGTGGTAAAGTAATCGGTGCACCTTTAATAAATAATACGCACCATGCACGATGCACTTTAAGTTGTCAAAATGCACCGGTGGGATTTTTGTGAAGATGGTGCCTCTTCTAAGACAAAGGCACCGTTAATGCACAACCCCATCCCGATGCACGATGCTTAGTGTTTAGCGATGCGTTGTGTAGTTTTAAACATACCATTAGTGGTGATTCCTGTTAATTCATAGAATGCACTATGAGCAGTGCTTCCTATAAATTCACAGGTTGTATTGCGGTCCGGTGTGAGCCGAATGTGTGAATTGCATCGTGCATAATTTTTTTTTTGTAAATGCAAAATTTAAATCCAATTTTAAATTTTAATCCGATGAAAATTAAAATAAGGAGGTAACAAATAATTTACCTAGTCTCTTCTCACCCGAGGAGGCATGGTTGGACCATGAGGGAAAATGGAAAATGAAATATGGGACATCTATATCACTATAGCTATTGATTTCATTCGATCAATTGGATGGATGGTCTAGGTTTTCTAGCTGTTGGATTTCATCAATTGCCAATGGATAATGAAATTTTGAGTGAACTTAACAGATCTATGGCTAGAAATGGATTCTCACACCATCAAGATAACACATGCAACAATTAAATATAAAGGCTTGCTTCCATCAACTTACATATTGAATCCGATGCAAAATTTAACACCAATGCCACAAATATTTTACCCTAACAGTCTATTGAATGCAACTATACATGAAAGTCCATCACATAGCAATAAATTCACAAACATAATTGATATAAAGATTTTACCCTAGAAACCCAAATGGGAAAACCAACATTCAACTGGTTGCTCAGTCTTATTTCAACATTCTTTGGTTTACAATGCATGTTGTAGGCTCATGGGCCATTCAACAATTTACGCTTGCATCCTCACCTCTTGGCCAATGAAAAGAAAAAGCCCTTCGAGATTGAAATTACAAGAAGAAATAAGGAGTGATCGGGTAATAGGAAGGCCAGGTTGCACAACCTTTGATTTCCCATTCCTCATTGTTTATCTCCTATTTCCATTTTCCATTTTCCATTTTTGTTTAATTTTTTACTTTTCTTTTCATTCGTCTCGTTTACTTTTACACTTGCAGTGCCCTTATTCTTTTATATAACCTCATTCATTGTTGAATTGCACTTGTGGCATCGAGAGTAGAAAGGTGCTCTACAACCCATTATGGGGGAGATGTTATCACATAATGTTATGCGTCACAACAATGAAAAAAATTAAATACAAAATAAATAATTACATATGTATGTGACAACATCTAAAAAATTAAACCAACGTAGAGCCATCTTAAACCCAGAGCTATCAAGCACCAAGAGGGATCAAATTTCTTAAGGTGTAATTTTTTTTATTAGTTAATATGAAGGAATCAATACATGACAACATTAAATGATAAAAAAAATTACACCTTAATAAATTTGATCCCTCTCGGTGCTTGATAAATCCAGGTTTAGGATAGATCTATTTTAATAAGTACGGAGTCTTACAACCATTTGCTTGTTTAGACCCATTTCAAATAAAAAACAACACAATACACATAGATAACCCAAAATGAGCATTTGAATGGTAGCCTTGCTTGTGAGTAAAGGCTAAAGAGAAGAAAACACAACCAAGATTAAGCACCAGGAACCTACAACAATTTGACTAATAAATGAACACACCAAAGAATAATTTGACATATAGGACTCTCAAAATGTATGAGAGTTTTGCGATACTCTTGTAATAGAAATTGAAGTTCTTTTTGTGATTTTATTTCGCTCATAGTTCCACCATACCTAAAATATTTTAGTTGTCTCCAATTAAATTGTGAACCTTAAAAATCCTAAAATACAACAAATTAATCAAAACAATACATTTTTTGAGTTCGTTTTTAAAAACGATGAAACTTTGCACAAACATAAGACAACGTCCTCAAAGAACATTAACATTCATTGTGTAGAAATCCTGAAATACAATAATTTAATCAAAACAATAAAAAAAATTAGTTCTTTTTTAGCAAGTGTTGCGTGGCAGCGTAGTCCCTGCCAAGTAGTTTATAAGGTTATTTTTGGAAAATGGGGAGAGTCGTGTAATATTTTTAAGAAAACTTGTATGGCAAGTTGTGACTAAGCAAAGCAGTGCCAATCTCTTTCGAACATTTGTGTTGAGTTGTCGCTAGTAAGAGCATAATCCATGTGCATTGGGAAGGGTGCAAAGGTAGTGGGGATGGAAGGCAACGATAAATGGTTTGAAATATTTGTGAAGCCGGGTAGAGTGAAGCTTGTGAGTTGGAGGAATTGTATAGCACGGAATTTTTCAGTGGAAGATGTGCATCACAGAATTGTAGATGGAAGAAGTTTTGGGAGCAAGATCTATAATAGTGTCAACCCGGAGATCGACTGCTATAAAGTTGGCTAAATATGGAATTATAGATCATTGAAGTTTTGGGTGTAAGATGTATATCACGGAAAAGGGGGAAGGAAAGTTCGGTTACGACAACCTGACAACTAGGTATGAAAAGAAACGATAGTGGGTCGGACTCTCGTATACTTGAACACCTTTTTTGCTTATTAATGCCAATGAGTGAACCTGTATGCTCAGTTGTCGATAGTAAAAGCATAACGAATGTGCATTGGGAAGGGCGGGAATGTGGTAGAGATTGAAGAGATTGATAAATGGTTTGAAAGTTTTGTGAACCAAGGTCGAATTGTAAATGACGGAAGTGTTGGGTGCAAAATGTATATTACGGAAGTGTTGTGTGCAACATGTATATCACAGAACAGGGGCATAAGAATTCGATAGTGCTAAGTCGCGATGAATTGTAGAGTACGGAAGTTTTGGGTGCAAGATGTATATCACGGACTTGTAGATGATGGAATTTTTGGGTGCAATATTTATAATAGCGCTACCCCGGGGGTCGACCGAACTCCCGTAAATCGTTGTTGAAGGTGTTTTTTTCTTATAAATGCCAATAAGCGAACCAACATGTATATCACAGAACAAGGGGCATAATAATTCGATAGTGCCAAGTCACGACCCCGCGAAGAGATAATTGGTTAAGTGTTGAAAGGAACTGCGGTCGGTCGGGCTCATGATGTGATGATATGGGACCAATCCACGAGTTCGAAAAAAGTGAGGTTCAAGTTTAAATATACTTATTTAAATTGTATTTATATTAATGTACCTTAATAGATTATTTGTGGTCCAAATGTAAACCATGTTCCAATGTGGACGAATTGTAGACCACGAAAGTTTTGGGTGCAAGATTTATAATAGCGCCAACTCGGGGGTCGGTCAGACTCCCGTAAATCGCTATTGAATGCGTTTTTTGCTTATAAATGCCAATAAGTGAACCAACATGTATATCACAAAATAGGGGGCATAAAAATTTGATAGCGCTAAGTCGCGACCCCGCGAAGAGATAATTGGCTAAGTGTTGAAAGGAACTGCGGTCGGTCAGACTCGTGATGTGACGATATAGGACCAATCCACGAGTTCGAAAAAAGTCAGGTTCAAGTTTAAATATATTTATTTAAATTGTATTTATATTAATGTATCTGAATAGATTATTTCTGGTCCAAATGTAAACCATGTTCCAATATGTGGAGGAATTGTAGACCACAAAAGTTTTAGGTGCAAGATGTATATCACGGACTTGTAGATGACGGAAGTTTTAGGTGCAAGATTTATAATAGTGCCAACCCAGGGGTCTGTCGGACTTCCGTAAATCGTTGTTGAATGCGTTCTTTTGCTTATAAATGCCAATAAATGAATGTGCATTGGGAAGGACGAGAATGTGGCGGGAGTTGAACATAGCGATAAATGGTTGAAGTTTTTGTGGACCGATCGGCTATTGGAGTTACTTCACACACACCTAGGATTTCTTTTTACTAAGGTTTTTCCTTGTTTATTAGTCATAATTAGTCATTATCCAGTCTCTTATATTTTAGGGGAGAATATTCCACCTGGAGAATATTCTCTTTCAGTTAACACTTCAGTTTGACTATTTGAGTTGAGTTTAGATGCTCCATTGGCTTTGTCACCATGCAACGTTGGGATCATCACCATGCTAATTTGACCTTGCCTTGGTATCATCACCAGACTAGCACATTAGCCTTGATTCCCTAAGTTAACTCCTCACTACTCTTTGTTCAATTAGTTAACTGAAGACTAGTTGACTAGTTAACTTAACTAGGTGGAAGTTCACTCTCGTAACTGCCTGAGAGACTATACTAGGTGGCAGTTCACTCTCGAATTGCCTGAGAGACTAGACTAGGTGGCAGTTCACTCTCGTAACTGCCTGAGAGACTAGACTAGGTGGCAGTTCACTCCCGTAACTGCTGGTGTGTGTCCAGATCACTCTAGACCACCGCCATGGTGCATTGGTTCTCCTCCAGTGCGCACTCATTGAGCTATATAGAGTATATCATGTGTAAATTATTCATTATTCACAACGGTTAATGAGAATTCTTTCTCTCCTTCTTCTTCTTTCTCAAATTCTCTCTGCAAATGTGTGTATTATTGTTTAGCTAGATCTATTTTGTGTAGGTTCAACACATTTACAGTAACGACCATAGAATTGGCTAGGTATGAAAAGCAACGACGGTTGGTCGGACTACCGTAAATCGAAGTTGAATAACGAACCTGTGTGTTGACTTGTCGCTAGTAAAAGCATAATGAATGTGCATTGGGAAGGGCGAGAATGTTGTGGGGATTGAAGAGAGTGATAAATGGTTTGAAACTTTTGTGAAGAGCGAATTCCAAGAATTCGGGGTTGAATTGTAAATCACAGAAGTGTTGAGTGTAAAATGTATATCACAGAAGTGTTGTGTGCAAGATGTATATCACATAAGTGTTGTGTACAAGATGTATATCACGAAAGTGTTGTGTGCAAGATATATATCACGAAACAGGGGGCATAAGAATTCGATAGTGTTAAGTCGGGACCTGACGGTGAGATAATTGGCTAAGTGTTGAAAGGGACGATGGTCGGTCGGGCTGATGATGTGATGATATAGATGGAGATGAGCTAACTCGGGAACCCGCGACCAATCACGGAGCTGGAGAAAGTGAGGTTCAAGTTTAAAGAGATTTTGTCTATATTTATTTAAAATGTATTCATATTAATGTATCTTAATAGATTATTTGTGGTCCAAATGTAAACCATGTTCGAATTTGTGAATGAATTGTAGATGACTGAAGTTTTGGGTGCAAGATGTATATGGCAGAACTGTACCCGGGGGTCAGTTGAGCTCTCGTAAATCGTTGTTGAAAATGTTTTTTGCTTGTTAATGCCAATAAGTGAACCTGTGCACTGAGTTGTCACCAGTAAAAGCAGAATGAATATGCATTGAGGATGGCAGGAATGTGGCGAGGATTGAAGAGAGCGATAAATGTTTTGAAAGTTGTGAACCCGGGTATAGTGAAGCTTGTGAGTTCCAGTGGTACGGAGTCGAATTGCAAATGACGAAAGTGTTGTATGCAAAATGTGTATCATGGAATTGTTGGGTGCAAAATGTATATGACGAAATTGTTATGTGCAAGATGTATATCACGGAACACATGGGATAAGAATTCGATAGTGTTAAGTTGGGACATCACGATGAGATAATTGGCTAAGTGTTGAAAGGGACGATGGTCAGTCGGGCTCCTGATGTGAAGATATAGATGGAAATGAGGATTTGGCAGTCCGCTAACCGGTCAACCCGCGGGCAATCCAGGAGCCCGAGAAAGTTAGGTTCAAGTTTAAAGGGATTTTGTTTGTTTATTTAAAATGTATTCATATTAATGTATCTTAATAGATTATTTGTGGTCCAAATGTAAACCATGTTCGAATTTGAATGGTGTTTTGGGCTCACAATTTTTGCTCAAACCCGCAAGCAATAGAGAAAAAAATATATGACTTTACATTTTGTATATTGAAGAATATTCTGAAATATAGGAAGTTGAAATATATGCACAATATAGAACAAGAACATGTACAGGGAAATGAGTTAATTTTAAGAATAAATACAAATTTCAAATAACAACACCAAACATTGAAGACCACCATAGAACAACCTCAAATATTTATATTCAAAGCTGGGTCACAAAATGCATTTGAGAATATTTCCTAAAAATAGTTGTCTTCGAATTTGTAAAAAAATATACAGTTCAATACATATTTTGTCAAATAAAAATGTATTTGCCAGAATGACTGAGATTGGGACTGTCGCGGACTACAAAGCAAAGATGTACAAGAATGAAGTTTGCAGAAAGAAGAAAGTTGGTGATGGAAAACAACAAAACCTGGCAAGAAGAAAGAGAAAACTGTTAGACCTCGATTAAAGCTTTGTTAGAGTAAGTGGATGAAGACATAAGAATGTAATCAATATCAACTTACTATGATGGTGTCCTATGCCTTGTCATTTGCTCGCTGATGTCCTTTTATGCCTTTGCTCGGCTTTGCCCTTCATTGGTAATCTGGTCGACGGCCTTTTTGAACCATTCTTCGATGTAGCTCCTCATGGGCGCCACGTTGATTTCATTTTGGATTTTTATATTGAAGAATTCACTTTCCAAGTCCCTTGGATCAATAGACAAGTTGTGCAATGCTTCTTGAATATCTTGGTTTTTAATAGCATAACCAACTAGCCAGGTTTTCACGCCATCTTCACCATATTCAATAATGCCATAGAAATTTTCAAATGACAGTCTTTTATAGATATGAACTTAATCATCAAATGCTTGCTTGGTTAAAAACAACGAGTTGAATATCAATTTCGGGTCATGGACTTCATTGGTGCTCGCAGCTAGATCTATCTCAGTTAACTTCTTGAATAGTTTGTCTTTTCTAGATATGGTCTGGCTACATTCTTGAACAATACCATTTAGGTTCTTTACCTTTTCTTTCCAGCATGCGTTTAGCTGGTCTATTCGATCCAGGGAAGGGAGATCCTCCTGTCTTCTTCTGAATTCCATCATACCGGTAACTTTAACAACAAATGTTAAAACTGCATCGAGGAAGAAACCTTGCTCGTTCTTGAGATATGCTTGTAGATACTCATGAAAAGCATGCGCTCTTGTTCCAAAAGAGACCATATTCTTTGACATCTCCCAAGCTTCTGTTATTAATTCCATTTTTCTATTTATATTGTTTTCCACATAGCCTCGGGCCGATGTGAGAAGGCTTGTTGATCCTTTTAACTTTGTCGCAGGTGCAGTGGGCCCGACCATTGCCAAAGGAGTAGCAAACAATGGAAGAGGCATTAGATTTGCCTCCAATTCTTTGATTCGCTCCTTTAACATGACGTTTTTCGTTTCAAGGCCGCTAATAGAGTTGTTTAGAGAATCTCTAGTTGCTTAGTGTATCTGGGAGATATAGGAAGGGCGCATGTTGCATAGGTTGATCTCTAAATGAGATTTCCCTTTCTTATTCTTTACATATCTCTTTTCAATAATCAATTATTTGGATTCGATGTAAAAAACAACGCTCTGAAATGCAAAAGACTCTTCTTCGTCCAATGTATCTATGCCAACTATTTCCATCCCAGGATTGTGCGGAGCAGTGCTCTCTAGGTGGTCATCATCAGGGAACATTTTGTCAATGTCAATTTCTATTTCCATATCTTCGAGGGAGAGATCGTGGATATCAATTTCTCCCCTCGGTCCCTCCTATTCTTGGACTATTGTTTTTCATTTTTTGCTCGCAGGAAGTTCGTGACAACTTTCAATTTTTCCAGAGGAAGGGTTCTTATCTCCTCCTCTGCCTAAAGAACTATGTGTGACTTTGTTACTTGGGTAGGCCATTGGAGTACTGCTACAAGATGTTGTGGTCTTGGGTGTGGTGGTCGGGGATTGGGCACTTTTTTCACTCGGGCCTTTTCGGTTCTGCTTGTGTGAATCATTGGTATTGGCACCGAGTTCATTCATGATAATGTCGGTGAAAGAGCTGTTGAAGTGGTTTCTGACCATGAAATCCCCGACTTTCCAAGGCAGAGAGATGAATTGACCCTTATTTTTCACGGAAAAAATGCAACCAGTAGATGTACTCCCTTGTTGTTCTAGAAAAAAACATTGTACCAGATATGTGACATGGAAGGAAGCAAGGATTTTGTTTATACCCAAAAATACTTATAACATTATAGTTCTCCATTTCTTCTAGTGTGCCCTTCCTATCCACGAAGATTGTCAGTTGGCCAGACAACCAGGGAAAATACTTTCCAAATATCGATGCTTTAAAAACTGAAACAAAATCATTAAAGACTTTATAAAAATGTTGGCAAGCGTCGTGTCTTCATAATATCAGGGACGAGAAAGTTACTGGGTCAAATCATAGTTCAACTTCTTACACATAGATAATCCAGGAAATGGATAGCAATTCACCACGGCGAAAATTAAATAAGATGACATAAAGAATTTCTTTCGCCTTCTGTATTGCAATAACTGGGAAGAGATTTCAATGGAAATCAACTTGCCGCAATGGAAGATGGCTTGTTCCTTGACCATAAAATCTAAAATATACAGAATCATCCGAGAGATGCCGACTGCACTTTCTTGTCTCGTTATCCTCATGAAAAGCCATGCAATTTGCCGAAAAAGGTTTTTAAATGCACTAACCTGTAATATGTCCATGTCGTGGGGAGCGGGTGTTGGGTCTTGTAAGAACTTCGACAAGAGGTCCAATTCATTACCATGCTTCTTTAAGAATTGTCTGCAATTCTCACCCTTGAAATTAGGCGTTGGGTTGGGAAGTGTTAACATCTTTAGAAATACTTGAGGCGATAGGGAGACTTGGGAATGGTTGCCCATCTGGATAATCCACTGGTTCGAAATATAGTTCTTGGCACAGCACGTGACGAAGTCCTTAAAGTAAAAAAAATCGGGGACACAATCTGTCGCTGCAATTTCAGATGTTGAGATAACTTTCTTATGGGCAGAAGTGGACGAGTAGTAGTCATAAGCTATGGACGACTGAAAACTCTGGTCCTCGTGCCCGAAAATATTCAGGGTATCTCCACAGAAATGTTGTCGAGCTGAAGCCATAAGGTGATGAGAACATTCCTTTGCTCCTCATTGTATTTAAAATGGACGCTGCAACATCATAATATAATCTCCTGTAAATCTTGGTTCAATGTGTTTTAATGGGAGATGTCCTCCACCTTTTTGCCTTTTATTGCCAATCTTTTCAAAGCTAATAAAATCGTAATCAATTTGCATTGGGAAGGTGTGTGAAGATGGCAGGGAAATTGAGAGAGTATGGAAAAGCGGGGAAAACATTGCCAATTGTGTAATATACCTGGATCTTGACAAAATCAGGTTCAATTTAGAAGATAATTTGTTTATATTTACTTAAACAATTTTCATATTATTTTATTTTATTAGTGTTCTTTGTGGCCCAAATGCAAACTATGTTCAAATTGGAAGGGTGGAGCAACATTTTCATATGCAAGCATACTCTCAAATATGTGATTCTGTAATAGATGCACAATACTAGAGAGGGGCATTATGTCAACACCTTTGTAGATGACAGTGGGCTAGCACAATATTGCATTCTTGCTATGATGACGCCATAAAAAAACTAAAATAACCAACATTTATTTGTGAATTCAAGATTGACAGAAAGAAGCTAATTAGATTCCATAATATTGTCCCATTAATGCATTTTAATGGGATATGCTTTCCACTTATTAATGCCAACTTTTCGAACATTTGTGGTGAGATGTCACTAGTAAAATCATAATTAATGTGCATTGGGAAGGGGCGAAGGTGGCGGGGATGGAGGGGAGTGAAAGATGCTTTGGTACTTTTTGGGACCTGGGAGTCAGTGGTGGAATTGTAGATCACCCAAGTTTTGGATGTAAGATGCATACTCCGAACACGGAGAATGAGAGTTCGATAACGCCTACCCGGGAACCCGCAGCCACAAAATTGGCCAAGGAAACGAAAGTGGTCGGTCGAACTTGTGATGTTAATATATAGATGGATATACAATTTGTGAGTCTGCCACCTAGAAACCCGCTATCATAGAAATGGGACTAAGTATAGAAGAGGAAAAAAAGAAAGGGAGCAAAGAACTTTATGCTTGACAGAAGAAGACTTTGTCTGATAATTATCAAGCGATAGAAACACATCGACTATGGGGCATCAGAGTTCCATAGGGCCTAGCTGGGAACCGATGGGCATAAAATTGGCTAAGCGGGAACCCACGAGCATAAACATACGACTATGTATACAAGCAGAAAGGGATAATAGAGGGGAAGAAGAAAAGGGAAAAAGTGGCAAGTATAGAAGAGAAAAACAAAAGGATTAAAGAACTTTATGTATCACAAAACAACACTTGGTCTTAAATATGGAAAGGCGGGGCGGTCAAACGAAGTTATCATAGGCAGAGTGAGGCTTGCAAGTTCGAGGAGTCTGGGGTCGAATTGTAGATAACCGGAGTTTTGGGTGCAAGATGTATATCTGAACACTGGGCATGGGAGTTCAATAATGCATTGGGGGGAACCCGCGGCCATAAAATTGGCTAAGTGTGGAAACAAACTGCGGTTAGTCGGACGCGTGATGTGAAGATATAAACGGATGTAGAATTTCTCAATCCGCCACCCCGGGAACTCGCGAGCATAAATATGCGACTAAGCATAGAACCAGAAACGAATAATACATGGAAATAAGAAAAGGGAAGAATGGGTAAGTATAGAATAGGAAAAATAAAGGGAGCAAAGAACTGTATTCGTGACACAAGAACACTTATTCTGATAATTATCAAGTTATAGAAACACATCAACTATGGGAAAAATATTTTCAGCCATGGAATATAGCTGGAGCTCAATAGACCCTGGTTCAAGATAAAAGAGATGTTGTTTATATCTATCTCAACAAGCAATAGACAAAATATATGACTTGGCACATTTATATGCAAGCATTCAGAAGGAGTCATCATAGGTAGACTGAGGCTTGGGGGTTCGAATCCGGGGTCGAATTATAGATCAACGAAGTTTCAGGTGCAAGATGTATACCACGAACACGTGGCATGAGAGTTCGATGGTGTCTACGCAGGAACCCACGGCCATAAAATTTTCCAACTATGAAAATGAACAACGGTCAGTCGGACTCATGATGTAAAGATATAGATGGACATGGAATCTGTCACTCTGCCATCCTGGAAACCCACGAGCATAGACATGGGACTAAGTATAGAATCAAAAACGGATAATAGAGGGGAAGAAGAAAAGGGAGAACGGATAAGTATAGTAGAGGAAAAAGAAAGGGATGAAAGAACTGTATGCCTCACAGAACAACACTTAGTGTGATAATTATCAAGCGATAGAAACACATCAACTATGGGAAAAACATATAGCTGGACAAATTGGACAACGTATGCAGATCATAGTTTTTTGTAACCATACCTGTTAGTCTCAGGCATACGCATTGTATTTGTTGCGGCACATTGCACTCCAGCTTTTTCAGATGTGGCACATATGGCTCCATCCTTGTGCTCAATTACTGTGTTCTTGTTTCAATGTAGCAATACAGAGAATACAATGGACATGAAAGCAAGTTGCTAAGTAGGAACACATGAAAAAAAAGATGGAGTACAAATTTATTTATTTCAAGATAGCAGCACAAAAAATAGAATTTACATGAAGACAAGTTAATGTACACGAAGATATGGAGTATCCAAGGAGAAACAAAACAAAGCTGCAAGCCAGTGCAACAAATACAGACAGAGTAAACAAAAAGCTATTGGATATGGAACATGGGTAGAAATATGCACCTTTACATGGATTCTTCTACATTTATGGTTGAGAGTTCTTTGCCATGTCCAGTTTTTCCTATGTGTTTCTATGAAAAAAAATACAAAACAAAATGGACATGAACATAAGTTGACATGTAAAGAAAAAAGCCAGGGATATGTACATAGAGTAAATAAAATAGAAATATAGTATAAAATAGATGTGACACGGTGCAGGGTTGGCGGACTCACGGGTTCACATTTATAGTCATGCTTATGTATCACGAGTCCGACCGACTGCAACATGAGATTTAATAATTTATAGAATATTATAACATTTTACCAAGATTTATAGTAATTTATATAATGCTATAATTTATCACGAGTCTGACCGACCGCTTCCTCATTCCATGCTTGTGTACAAATAGAATAAATCACATTAGTGAATAATTTTTGAAATTAAATTTTTGTCTCCACTTGTCAAACAAATGAAATAACTAATTTTTAAAAACTAAATTGGACAACTTGGACAATGTATGTAGATCATAGTTTTTTGTAACCATACCTCTTAGTCTCAGGCATATGCATTGTATTTGCTGCGACACATTGCACTCCATCTTTTTCAGATGTGGCACATAAGGCTCCATCCTTGTGCCCAATTAATGTGTTCTTGTTTCAATGTAGCAATACAGAGAATACAATGGACATGAAAGCAAGTTGCTATGTAGGAACACATGAAAAAAAAGATGGATTACAAATTTATTTATTTCAAGATAACAACACAAAAAATAGAATTGACATAAAGACAAGTTAATGTACAACAAGATATGGAGTATCCAAGGAGAAAAAAAACAGAGCTGCAAACCAGTGCAACAAATATAGACAGAGTAAATGAAAAACTATTGGATATGGAACACGGGTAGAAATATGCACCTTTGCATGGATTCTTCTACATTTCTGGTTAA
>ML800518.1:178446-194436 GCA_009831015.1 Picea engelmannii
GTATCCAAGGAGAAAAAAAACAGAGCTGCAAACCAGTGCAACAAATATAGACAGAGTAAATGAAAAACTATTGGATATGGAACACGGGTAGAAATATGCACCTTTGCATGGATTCTTCTACATTTCTGGTTAAGAGTTCTTTGCTGTGTCCATTTTTCCTGTTTGTTTCTATGAAAAAAAGTACAAAACAAAATGGACATGAACATAAGTTGACATGTAAAGAAAAAAGCAAGTAATATGTACATATACTAAATAAAATAGAATAAAAGGAATAAAGTAATAGATAGTGTTAGAACCCCGGATGGGGTGCTTTCGAGCCAATGGCGTGCTCACACCACGAGGAGGCCACCTGGCCAGGCAATAAGCCACCTGGCGTCTGATTAAATCTGTCACCCCACTCCAGTCACTTCATGGGTTTAAACCTTTCGTTGCCACCCTTCATTCTTCATTTGAATTCCGCAAGCCACAGGAATTGGAAGCTCTGCGGCATGGGAGTCTTCATGGCGCCGTGTAGGATGCTTCCTCAGTCACATCTGCACCAGACTGGCTCTCCTGCTCATAAAGCTGAGCTTGGGCGCTCTCTTCCTCATTCGCCCCCTCACAGTTCGCAGAACCACACCTCCTTGGTTCACCTCTTCTTCAGGCTCGCGAACAGTCTCTGGTGTGACCTCCACTCAAACTCGAGCTTTCGTTTGTGCTTTCGTTTGTGCTTCATTTGTGTTTTCCCCCCCAGGGCGCCGCTAGCTCTCGTCATGCCCCGAATCAGAGGCAAGGCCAAATGAGGTGCCGCTTGGTATGTGGCCAGGGGAAGGAAGCCGCCCACCCCAGACTCTCCTCCTTAAGCCGAATTCCCCCCAGTCTTGGCTCATGTCGCTGCGCCCGCCCCCGCCCAACCACTCTGCAAGCTTTCCCCTAACCTCTCCCCTCTCTCGAACCCCTACGCCTATAGGGTCGAGTGGTTTGATAACCTTGGCAACTCGCTGGGTTTCGCACCACCACCCCCCCTCGACGTCCTACTTTTCATCCCTCCCCCTTTCTTCAGCCCCCCACCACCTCGGGTCCAACCTTCTCTCCTTCCTCGTCTTCTTATTCTTCGTTGTCCACCCACCCCCGACCCTTTTATGAGAGGTGCAATGATCGAACAACGATCATGGATACACTGAATGACCTAAAAAAGGACCCGGGGGAGATCAAGTCGTCTATGCTCGACATGCAGAACAGGGACGCAGACTGCTCGAGCTGAGTGGACACTCTGATGTCCTTCCTTCAAAACCTTCAGTAGGCCATAGCGGACCGCGATAAATGAAAAGCATAGGCACACCAAGTCTATGTCGGGTCGCGGCTCGGACAAGGTTTTTAATGATTTCTTGTTTCAGGTTTAGTCCTCCTCTTGTATCCTGGCAGCTATGGAAGGCTGGCCTATGTTTTTTCTTTAAGTTTAATTTCAGTTGTCAGCACTCTACCCTGCGTGGCTGTGTAGCTTTTTGTTTTTTCATGGCACAATTATTTTCTTGGACAAATGGCAACGGTGGTTTCCCAGATGGGCACCGTGGCCACCTAGAACTATGGATAAATGGCAGCGGTGGTTTCCCAAAAGGGCGTCATTGCCACGTCTGAAAATGATCTACAAACAATTGTATCTTTTTAACATGATTTAATACAAACCCTAACTTACAAAAAAAAAAAAAAATAGTGTTAGAAGAATGTATCTTTTTTTTTTTTAGTTCATCAGTGATTGTGTATATATAAAGAAAATTTGTAAAAAAAAATTGTGCCCAAAATCAATTAGAAAGCAGGGAAAACTAAGAAGTTGGATATCTCGATTTTCTGCAACAAGATAGACATATATGCTTTGAAGCATAGAAATATGATTTTGCAAAATGTTTGATGTATATTTCATAATTCAAGTGCAATACCAATTGTATGGTGATCAGACCAATATGTGTACAAACCAGGGAAAACTAAGAAGTTGGATAATTTGCTTTTCCGTAAGAAGCTAGACAGATATGCTTTGAAACATAGAAATATGATTTTGCAATATGTTTGATGCATATCTCATAATTCAAGTGCAATGCCAATCGTATCGTGATCAGACCAATATGTGTCTAAGATAAAGATGTTGTATTGAGAAATGAGCACATTCGACCATACATGGTCAATAAGTGTGTTTTGTACATGGCTTGTGTTGTTCAAGAGAGAGCGGAGACTGTATTTGCACATGTAGTTTTCCAATTCTTTTGTTCTGGCATTATTTTGTAGCATGTCAATATTGAAGTCTCCTACAACGACAATGGTTTCGTTCAGATGCAAATGGTCTAATGCATTGGAAAGAACAATTAGTATGTTGGAGAATGTTGCATGGGGAGCAGCATACAGATTCGGTATTGCAATTTCTGATCCATGGAAAAATACTTTTGCAAGCACCATCTCCACATTCTTTTCTTCGAAATGTATATGCTCCAAAATTGTTGCATGTTTTTTCACCAATATCATCACCCCATGTGTAATGTAACTTGATATGCAATTGTGATTTGGAAATTGTTTGTTTTGCATGCATAATGCCATGTATGTTTCCTGTAAGCACAAAATATTGGATTGCATTGTGTCATAGTCATTGAGTATATCATCCATGTGTGCATGTAAGTTGCGTGTGTTAAGCAAGAGAATTGATACATATGAGTTTGTTTGTATGGATTGGTAATCATACTGCAGATGTCACTTTGCGGTAGTCCTGAGGCGTTGCATTTCAATATCAAGTTTTTGTTTGACTTTGAAGTTATCTTTTGTAAGAGGACTTAGTAAATACAAGGAGTCTATACTTCTGACATGGGACAATGTTGTGTATACCAGTCCATGTATTCGAATTCCAACAGGATGAAATGCAACACTATCAAGTGTTAGTCCTTGCGTTCTGTGGACTGTACGTGCACATGCAAGTTTAATTGGAAAATGTTTTCGAATCTTCAGTCGACCTATCTTTGCTGATGTCGATACTGGTTTTGATATTCGCAAGATAGGTGTCCAATCGCTTGCAATGTTTGAATTATATAGATAAGCCAACTTGTTTGCTTGTTGGTGGCCTATATGCGGTTCATGGAACTTAATCCACAGGACATCAAGTTTTTCTGTTTTGGTATAGCCTTTGAGTATTCCATCTGCACCATTGACCAAGCCATCCTGTGAATCATAGTTTCATGCATATATTTCAACCAACATGTCTAATTTCAGGACAAGTTGCAAGGGTAAAGTGGTTGTATGTTCATGACGTGGCACATTTCCATGGTTGTCTTCTTCAAGATCAATTGAATTTATGACGATATCATCGTCGGGCATGAGCGATATCATGTACCTGTTATGCATTGCAACATCCCTATTTGTGTATAACATGTAAGGGAAGGTTGGGTCTGTTGGTGCAGGTCGCAAGCACCTCGAATTGATATGTGTTAAGTCATCATGTGTTTGGTTGTTTGTCTGCATTCTATTCAGAATTGCAATAAATGTTTCATCTATATAGCGCATTGTAGTATGCAATTCAAAGCATTTACTATTGTCTCTCCAGAAGTCATGCATCACTGTTTGCATGTTAACCATAAGTTATTCAAATATCAAAGAATCTTGGATGGGCTGTGCCTGGTAAAGATCCCCACAAAATATTATGTCAATGTTTCCAAAGTATTTCGTGTGCACATGTTTTATGCTTCTTATTCGGTTGTCAATGGAATACAAGAAGCGACTTCCAATCAAAGATGCCTCATCTATAAAGACAAGTTGCAATTCATCATAAAGCTTAGATAAGGTATCTAACATTTCCTTGTTGAGTGGAAGAAACCGTGACTTGTTAAAAGGCATAAAAAATGTAGAGTGGATTGTTGTTCGCCTGCATTATATGCAACTTTTCATGTGTATGCAACTATTAGGCCCTTTGGTTTCATAGGATCAGAGGAATTGTTTGAATCATAGATTCGTATAATCATTTGGAATAGTGCTTTCGTTGTGAATGTCTTGCATGTTCCTGCTCCACTTGCAAGGAACAAGTGCACATGAGTGTGCATGCTCAAGCGTTTTTTAAGCGCAATGTCCTTTAGAATTATTTGTTATTCTCGATTCAACATACGTCTGATTCTGTGGTATTCATTATTTACAATAAGGAAATGATGTTTTGTGACTTGAAAACCAAGGTTGATACGTTTTTCAATGCTGTCTACTTGAGGATGAGGCAAATCTGCTTGCAAGTCATAGGACTCGCAGGGAGTTCTAGTTGTTTTTCGGTTTGTGAATGTCTCATCAAGATTGTCAGGGTTTTCTAGTTCATTAATTGCACTTTCTAGATCACCCCATGTTGGATTAACATTGTAAGTAAATATAGATTCATTGATTTGCACTATAGTCTTAGAGGCAACATACGCAACTTCCCATGTAGGGAAGTTATGTTTTAATGTGTTTTCGTTTTCATCGAACACAACGTATAACAATAGTTTTCATTGTTAGTATGTTTGTTGTATTTGACAAACCGTATCACAGAGGGTTTTTTTCTTTTTGATATGGGTGCACCATTTTTTTTGTAATGCGATACGAATTCTACTAAGCAGATATGCTTAATAGGAGATGGACGTTGGATGTAATAATCAATAATATAGCGACATAGCACGTCCTCTAAATTGTCAGGCTCTTGTTCTAGCAAAGACGGTGGTTTAAGCACAAATGTGTGTTTCTCAAGTGGAGATGTGTTTATGAAGACACATTTTCTTGAATTACAATTGAGGGGCAAGGGAAGTGCAATGTGGACTGCTTGTTAAGTAGACATTTGTTGAAGATTAAGTAATGTATTACCAAGCGCATGTATCATTTGTATAGCATCAATATGACTTATTTCATGTTCTTTGTGTATTCTTTTGAATGCACTTGTCATAGATTTGTCAACTTTTGTCATATACAAGGTACAATATGATGTTGCATCATATGCATTGAGGACATACTGCGCATCTGTATTTGCATTCCACATAACTTGCATGTTCTTGGAGAAACTGTTTTTCCAGATATGGGAAAGTTTTCATTTAAGGAAAATTGTTGGTTGTTTAAGCGTACATTGTATGGCTTGGATGTACTCATCTTCTGTTAGATCTAGCTCTGTCAAGAAGTCATTGAAGCTCATCAACTCATCAAAGTCTCGTTGTTCTAGAAATGCAAACAAGGATTTAGATTTCTCAATGACAACATTGTCCTCTAAAATAAGTGGCTCTATGATTCTTGTTGTACTCATTGGTGGCACGGGGAAGTTGTATTTGCAATGTGAGTTTTTTTTTTCTCGTTTTTTACAACTTTTTGTATGATAATGTCTATGAAATTTGGCAAGTTCTGGATCCAAATGATCTGTGTTGCATGTTATGTATTTGTCCACAAACTGCTCGATCTGTGAATTGTTGTCAGCTCCATAGACCGATGCACCCTCTATCCACAACAGTGTGTGGTCATGCTCATTCCCCCTATTCTGGAATTCAGTGACAAAAAAATAGTCCTATATTTTTCCAAAAAACGTTTCATCATGGCATATCAATTGTCTCAAAGCATTTATTCTATGTATATAGTAGCGAGTACATGTCACCGGGTCTTTTCTTATGAGGTAGTCAATGTCATTATTTTCTAGTGTATCGGTTTCTTTTTACATTTCATGTTCCCACGTAAGTCAGATATGGCAACCACCAATGGATCCCAACAATGCTCTGCACTTGTAAATGTGATGAAAAATGTTGTCGGTCCCAATTGTCGTATCATTGCAAAAATAGTTTTCTTGTTTTGCTGCAAAAAGTCAAGAGAGATGCAAATGTTTTTGAAATCTATGTATCCAATATCAGATTTTAGGATTTTTTCTAGGTTTACTTTGTACTTGACATCCTTGGCCAACAACTTTTCTTCCTTGTAACTGGCCTTTTCTCATTCGCACCCACATGCAAGACAACACTTGCTTTATTATTATGCACGTTGTTTTGAAAAACAAAATTCTTATGTGACAGAAGAAGTCATCGCTTGAATGTAGCAGTTCCCATCGAACTATTTTATGGTAACTGAATCGTTCCGTAATGTCACTGGGACGTGGATCTCCATAGAACAATGTTGGGAAGTTCATTTCCTCAGCAAATTTGTCCTTGAATATTCCAAGTGGACATTGCCCCTCAACAGGTGCAATTTCGACAATCTTGTCTTGCAAGTCAGGAATGCATTGTGAATCAGTGAATCCATGTACCAATGTCTCAGCAGGTGTTTCATTCTTCGATTCATTGCTTGTATCAAATTCACTAGCAGTTTCGAGAGTCTGTGCAGAGTTGTCATCCCCTTCTCCAACAACACTATTCCAGTTCTCATTTATACAAATGTTCTGTGCTTTGTACAGGGTCTTGGAACATAATTCTTTTAATGCTTTCACGACAACATGCACACACACTTTACTTGTCTGATATGCATTTTTGTATTGCAAGCATCTTTTGAGAGCCACAACAATTGCCATTATATCGCTAATGAATTGTGGCAAGGATTTTTGCACAACATCTAGTTGGACAGGCACATTAATAATTGATCTTGTTAAGCCCATTTGGGGTTGTTTATAGCCCCAGGGTATGATTTGTGCAAATGCAATTCGCAGAGACACAAGTCTCTCTTCAAGTTCTGTAAGTGCACTTACATCTGGTAGTGGTGTATCGCATCTTATTTGGTCAGGTGTTGCAAACTGTGGTAGTTTTCCATTTTCAAGCGACTGTTTGCATGGAAGCAAATTTTTGCCACTGGAAAATGTTTTATCATTTAGTGTCAAGCAGAGGTATTCTGCTTCCAAATCAAGCATGAAAGACTTAATGTTTTTTGCGAAATTCAATTGATCACAAATTGCACATGGAATGGAAGGAGTGTCTTTGATTTGTTTCATATAGGTCTGCCTTGCATCTTTCTTCCGTAGGGAAGTATGCGTAGAAAGTGTTTGTTGGTTTTCATTGGTTGTAGTGCATGGTGTTGGTTCTAGCCCACAAAATGTGATTTTTTCCTCTCGGACAGTGCTATGACCATTGTGGGATATGTGACCATACCTTTTTATGTTGTGTTGTGCACGAACAATTTTTTTTAGGTTGTGATTTGTTAGTTTCTTTCTAGAAGGAAGCGTAGTAATGTATTTTTTTCTCTCACGTATGACCTTTTTCAAGTTGTGATAACTTAGTCTATGTTTCTTGTTCAAGGCCAGGATGACCTCATGACAACTGTGATGAGTTTCATTCTGATTAAATAGCATGCGACGCTTATGTAGATTCCATATGGTTTGGCTGGCATTGAAACTGGACCCTGAACCGACAGTATTTCCTATACTACCAATGTATTTTTTTCTCTCGTGTATGACCTTTTTTCAAGTTGTGATAAGTTAGTCTACATTTTTTGTTTAAGCCTTGTATGGCCTCATCACAATTGGGACGAGTTTCACGTATGACCTTTTTCAAGTTGTGATAAGTTAGTCTATGTTTTTTTGTTTAAGCCCCGTATGGCCTCATCGCAACTTGGACGAGTTTCATTCTCATTAAATAGCATGCTACGCGTATGCATATTCAATGCGGTTTGGGTGGCATGGACAGTGGACCCTAAACCAGTGGTATTTCCCATCAAAGGTTGATAATGGATATGTGTCGTATCTGTTTTCAATGAGATGATGTCAATAGATCGATCGTAGTTTGAATCAATAGACCATGAATGGACAATGTCATCTGGCAGGGCCGACCAGACCTGGATATTTACTCTGAATATGATAGATAGCCATTGCAAACAAAATCTGCCACCCTCTACATTTCCTTTTTCATATGGCAGTGCCATGTTTACAAGGTATTCTTGCAAACTTCCAATTGCCAACATATTTTCTAGGAGATATGGCGAAAGGTGTTGATGCAAGCAACTAAAAGCCCGTTGGCTGCCGCCTATAATTGCATTGTAAAAGGATTGTACAATGTAAAGCCACAACGACTACACGTCGAACTATGTTGCTACCAAATAACAAATTGCATTGAACATACTATCTCCACAACTAGATGTAACAATTGTTGCTATCTGCAAGCCATGGCAGTGTATACGATGCATAATCTATTTCCATTGCGATTCAAGGTCTTTGCAAATGAGGGAAAAGTAAATATGAGGTCCTCCAATATTGCACATGGATATTTTTCTATACAGTAGTGGTTCATAATGACCACTGACAGGATTGGCATCATGGAATAAGGTGCAGTATGGATCGCTAAATGCAGTTTTGTTGAATAGTAGATATCTTGTTTTTCTTTTCAATGACCATATTCCAATTGATATATTGAGCCACTTAGACAACCACTGTATACAAAATGTATCTCCCCAATGTCCCCTCTCATGTGTAGGCAAAATTGCAGATGCAGACAACCACATCTTTGAAAAATATGTAGTGACATCATGTATTCCATGCAACTGCCAAAGAAAATTAGATGCCAATTTGTATTCATACAACTCCAATGCCTCAACACCGCCATTTTTTAAACAGCCCAAGAAATAATCTATCAATCCATTGCGCAGGTGAGTCGAGGAATAACGAAAATGCAATAGAACCTGAAATGCATCGAAAAGGCAATCTCCTACAGTATATGAGAATGCATCTAATCTAAAAAGCTGATTGTTATGCAATACATCATCGATGTTGTCATGTACAATGGAGTCTGTATCTATTTCATAGGACTCAACATCTATTACTTGTTTCATCTCTTAAACTGTGATTTTCAAGTTGTTTCTTAGCTATTTTCAGTTTGTATGAAAGCAAAGAAAAGAAAAGAAAAAATGAAAAACGAAAAAAAGACAAATAGAAAATTACAAGTGCGGAACTGCATACCAATTCTGCTATGTATCCTTCAACCTTCTTCTTGTCAAATTCAATCCCCCCTAGTTGCCACAACATATGACAAGAAAATAAACGTACAATGAACAATGAACCAAACAGAAGAGACAACACAAATAAATAACACTATAAATCTGCTGAGCATAAAGACCGAGTATTCAAGGTATATCATTTTTGAACATATTCATCGCGTGCATCCTACAAGTTTCTTAAAGGCAAAAGATGCTTTGCAAGACAGAAAGGACAGGACAAAGGCAACAGGTGGACGAAGTTTTTGACTCAGAGAATAAAAGCATTTCCTATCACAAGACCCTGGCAGATGCTTGCCCCCTTGTGACAACTCCAAATTCGTTTTCTAAACCCCTTTGCATTGCTATTTTGGAAACAACTATGGCACGATATCCAAGACGTGGAAGTTGGCATATGTGATTGGAAGGGAACAACCTGGAAAAAATGCATGAAACACATGGTTTCCAGGAACAAAAAATAAGAGGAGAACATCCAGTTTTCTTTTTTATGTCACCACAACTGTGACAAAGGCGGGTTCTGTATAGAACATTGATATTCAAGAACAAGGAAACGATTCTGGTAGTAATAGCCACACAGAAAGATGTTCTGCAACAGAATGTCGAGGCATGGACTCCTACTATTGAAAATTCTTGCTTGCAAGGTGCAAATAGCAAGAAACAAAAAAGAATAGCAACAAAACGATGGCACATAAACTTACCCATCAACGAGGGGTGACAGAAGCGCAGCTCCAAAAACTTGCAAACCGCAACAACAAGTCCAACTGCTTGCAAAGTTGAAGAACAACAAACCAGTGAACAACCACAAAGAGATCCAACTGCAACTGCAGGACCTCAACTTTGCAAAGTTGAATCGAACAACAACAAACAACATCGAACAAACCAACGAACAAGCACCGACCAGTGAACCAGTAATGTCGGTGAAGAACAATATTGCCCAAATTCACTGCAGACAACACTGTATCAAAAAATGGAATGAAATTGTATTGTAACACATCTGTAGAATAACCATTTATGGCTGCGAGGCTTGTTAGGAAAACACTTAAGACTGTTAGAGCCATCGAAGGGCGTCGCACTGTGCAAACATTTAAGAAAAAATGCAGTGTGGCAGGCCTGTTTACGTACGCAACAATGACTAAGACTCTCGAAGTACGCAACAATAAAGAAAAATCAAACATAGTAATAGTAATAAAAATAAATAACAACAACAACAACAACAATAATAATAATAACAATAGTTCGAACACTGGGCACTATGCCAAAAAAATTCACTGAGACGATAAAGTAATATGAAAACTGACTATCCATGCTCAAAACTTTGGATATCCAAACATTTCAATATGAATAGTACAAATTCAAAAACACCGTAGATGATAAAAACTTTGGATATGCCAACATATAAATCATTGGGAATAACAAAGTTAGCAATAGGACCTCAAATCTATTATCCAACGAGATCATGACATATATGGGTTTTTTTATTATATAAATAATAAAAAATAATGTTTTTAGTTCTGTAGTTCGAACAATAGAAATTATGCAAAAATTTGTAGTCATACGAAAAACTAATATAAAGTCAACGAATTGTCAATCGTTATAAACTTTGGATATCTAAACATTTCAGTATGAATAGTACAAATTAAAAAAGTAACGTAGATGATAAAAACTTTGGATATGACAACATATAATTCATTGGGAATAATGAAATTGACAATAAGAACTCAAATCTCTTATCTAATCAAATCATGACATATATAGATTTTTTTATTATATAAAAATAATGTTTTTAGTTTTGTAATTCGAACAATAAAAAGTATGCAAAATTTTATATCAACCTTCGAAAGAGATTAAAAAAAATGAAACTTTACACAAACATAAGACAACATCCTGAAAGAACATTAACATTCATTATGTAGTAGTGCTCTTTTATAGATAACATTCATTGTGTATTACCGCTCTTTGCTCTTTTATAGATAAGATTCCTTGTGTAGTACCGCTCTTTTATAAAGACTTTTAATTTTTGTTGTGAACTTCCTTTTGGTAGGTGGGTATGACGATATAGAGATTTAATCCATATATCAAAATAGAGATTTAATCCATATATCAAAAGATATGTATATAATATAGATATTTAATTCATAAATTTAATTGAATTTTTTACCACCTATATCAATAGGTTGACAAAACCCTAAGGGCAAACTCTATTCCGATTGAGATTTCTGACGGTGAAACTTTATTCCTACGGGAAATTATTAGGATTGAGATTTCTGACGAAGAAGAGAATAGGAATATCATCTCAACACTATTAGTTTTTAAAGTAATTATATAGATACAGGGTTTAGAGAGGGTTCTGTTGGTTAGCAGCATAGTGACGCAGAGAGAGGTAGAGCAGTAAGCGAGAGGCAGCATTCCAGCCATGGGAAAGAAGAAAAGCTTCGTGAACAAGAAGAACTCTGCAACATTCCGTCTGGTTTGCAGAGATTCATCGTCAACACCCTCTGATCCATTCGGGTTTTTAAGCGACGGTGACAGGGTTTTCACACGGGTCGACGATGGCACAAGTTACGTTCCGGGCTTCACAGACGATGACCCTCGCGCCAATTTAGAAGAGGAAGAGGAAGAGGAAGAGGAAGAAGCCGACTCCATCTTTGCTGACGCCGACGAAGATCCAGACGAAGAACCCAACGTCAGGCCCAAGAAAGATAAATATAAGAGCACTCATCCGAAGCCCTATGGATCGAACAATGGGCAAGGGCAAGGCCCTCTGCCTGATCACATCAGAAAAGAAATCATAGAGCTCGGTTTTCCCGACGATGGCTACAATTATCTTACGCATTTGAGGGAAATTAGGGCTTCCGGAGGGGGTTCTGCCTTTGTTCCCTGCAGGAAACCTAGGTTGGAATCCATACCACCAGATGTCAAGGTAATCCAAATACCTTGTTTTAGTTGGGTAGCAAAAGTTATTTTTAGTTTTTAATATTTTTACTGGAACTGATACTTGTGCTTCGGCCTATCCGGAGCAAAAATATACAGAAATTTCAAAAGATGGAAGGTGTGAAGCACCCAGTTGAAACCAATATAAAGCAAGTCTGATTCAGACCTATCACCGCTGTCCCTAATTTCCTGTGTTTTTCTACTACAGTATTGACGGACATATTGTCCTCCTAAGAGTAAACCAAAAACATACATTTGCTGACTGTTTAGACAAAAATTCTTCATACTTTGCTTCCTCGTGTGCTGTTTGGTTCTCTACCTCTTCGTCTGACCTGGAATCCTCGTCCATCATGTTTTCTTCTGGATCAAGATCAGCTTTGCCTTCTGGACCAAGATCAGCATTGCCTGCAGGAGTTCCCTGAGCTAGAACATTTATCTTTTAGCTAGACACTCTAGGAGGTGCTTTTGCACTCCCATTTTGTACCTACTCTGGATGTACTTTTCAGTTGCGATGAGCTACTTTTTTGGTCATTTGTTGGACGTTAATCAAATTATCTTATTTAATCTTGTAGCTGATTTGTCTAACAGTCCCTTGGGTTTACTGCTCATAGTGTTGGATTTCAGGCCTGCAAACAGAATTCATGAACAGAGACAAAAATAGAGAAATATAAAACATCACACACAGCAGAGACAAATAGATGGGGGGCAATGATAATATTTATTGCTCAGCCAAGTAATGGATAAATGAATGCAAGTCTCAAGAAGCTCCTCACGGGCTTCTTCATTTAAACAGGAGATTCTCAAGCGTTTCCAGGCATATGGAAAGCCCGACGCTTGAGAAACCTCCGCCCAATCAAATGTAACCTCAAGGTGTGTTGTCACAACTCGACAATCTCCACCTTGACAACAATTTCCTAATACCTTGCCCAAGGAATCAAACATCACCTTCCTGCAAGCCAAGAGAAACCAAACACCACCGAAGCTTCTCTAACAATACTGGTTGCGTGAACATGTATGCACAGTTTGCTTAAATATCGACACTCCACCTCCACTGAATCAACATAACTACAAACTAAATCCCTGCAACCACTGTAGGTGATACTTGTGCTTCTTAGATACCGAAGCACCCATTTCCATGCTCTTTCCCTGGTTTTTCCATGTGTTCACAGACAACACCAATTGCATGTGAAATATTTGAACATTCCATTGCAATCATCAACCATCGTACTGCATTTGCATAAGGTAAACGAGACATAATCCTTTCTTCCTTACTATTAGGACATACACTCGAAGAAAGCTTACAATGGAAAACTACAGGGATATTTATCGGTTTCACAAAGTTCACACCGAACCTCATCAGCGACAACCACAACTTACCATTTTTCCCGTTTTTGTATACTTCTCTGCCCAAGATTTGTTTTGCTGCTCCTAGATCCTCCATCAAAAGTCCTAGCCAAGGTTACCAGAACTCGACCGGTCATTGAACCGGTCGACCAGAAAAACCGGAACCGAACCGGAACCGGAAAAAAACCAGATCAAAAAACCGGTCACTAAAAATACATAAAATATTCAAATTTTGAAAAAAAAATACATATTCATGTGCATCCATTTGAATCCAAACCAGTATACACAAATTTGCAAAGTTTCTCATATACATATGTAACATGTAACATTGTATAAAACCAAAATAGCACTAACAGTAAGTGGCAAGTGCACTCCATAGTCATATGAATATCTGGATTATGAATCAAAATACATCATCAAAAAGGCTTTAAATGGCCAATAAAGTCCAAAAATAACTCTAGAGTCTAGGCTAGAGGCTAGAGAGTAGAGACTACACAATCTAATAGTCTGAATCTGCATACTGAAACTCAGACTAAGACTCAGACTCAGAGTCATCATCTACATCCTAAACATGAGTAGACTCAACAGCGGGATTCCGAGCCTGGCTTGATTCCCCTGGTGCAGAAGGCAAAGATACAGTTGCAACATCAATGCACACATTCTCTTGATGTGTCTGGGGATCCAAATCCATCCAGGAAAGGTCTTCATTGTCAAAAGGTGTTGGTTGAGTCTCTTTTTTTTTTACTTTTTAAAAAAAATTTGCAAATCCCCTCACTTTTCCAGCCGTACGAAAAAAAAAAAAAAACCCCGAAAAACCGGTTTTGTACAGAACCGGTCAAAAGCGGTTTGAATGTCCGGTTTGAACCGGTAAGCCCTGTGAACCGGTCGGACTGGCCAGTTTTACCGGTTCCGGTCCGGTTCTGGTAACGTTGGTCCTAGCCAACCTGTTGAATTTTTAATGCTTAGCTCAAACACATGTAGTTTATTTCAATTTAGCATGAACTTGAACCATAAACAATGCAACAATACAATATACAATAGCTACAGTAACCAAGATCACAACAAGAATAACCATGCACAAGAACACAAGAAGTTATCCTGGGAAAACCCTTCTCAACCAAGGGAAAAACCCAACAATCCTTTGCTATAGAGTCAAGAGAAGATCACCCTTTCACCACAAACCCTAGTGCACACAAGAGGGTGCTTTATGACCAAGAAAGATTGCGCCCAAGAGAACTGCACACTTCAACCTTACAAGTAGGTGTTGAGATAATGAAACAAGTGTGAGTGAGTGATCCACAATGGGGATCTAACTCTCTTATTTATACATGTTAGTTTTAGGGTAAAATTACAAAACAATAGTCTCTTTTAAATTTCAATGACCAAAACAACTTAGATTTGTAGTTTAATCAGAGATAAAACATATAGGAGATAGATCTATAAAAGATATTAGCAGCTTAAGAAAAACAACTCAGAACACATATGAATATAACTCAGATCTAAGGCAATAATGAACAACTCTCTGAATACAACAACAAATCTATATGATTAAACAAAGATCTCAATTCTAAAACTCTGCCTAATCAGTTTACAATGAGCATATCTAATAGATCTATACAATGCTTACTCTATAAAACAATTCTATAATCAGATCAGATCCAAATCAAAGAGAGATTAGTAGGAAGCATACCTGGAACAGCAACCTACCTCTGAAGATAGCACAATAAACACAATAGGTATAGATCCTGATTGTATGCTCAGACAAAGGTTCAGTTCATGGATCAAGTGTGGATCTCTATGCCAAAGACTGAAGGAACTTTCTTGCCACCAAGCCCAAAGGTCACAGGGATAAAAACACAAAAAGAAAAGAGCCCAAAACCCCCACAACAAAACCCTTGCCCAAGAAACCTTCAGATTTGAAAACACTGGACTGTGTAAACCCTTATCTCAACAATGATGTAAAATGAGCAGTTTAGAAGCTTTACCAAACAGTAACCCCACAGAACTACCCTAGCTAGAGGGCCGCACAACAGACTTAGTATAGGGGTACCAACACGCTGCTCATACACTGAAAAACCAGCCAACGAAAACAAGGGAAGATGCACTTACACAGCAGATCTGAAGAGAGCCGCACCTATACCTACTTCCTACTCAGGAGTGGACGCACCTATGCCCAAACAACAATGAACACAGCGACAGTTTGAACCCTCATACACAGCAGCTAGAACAAAGTAGTAACCAAGGCTCATTCCCAGCAAGGAGGACGCGGCAACCAGGAGTGAGGACGCGACACACAGCAGAGAGGACACAACAGCCAGGTGAGAGGACGCGACACCTAGTAGAGAGGTCACAACACCTTCAGGCATCAACAACAAATCAAAAGGACTGAGGCCGCAGACTTAGAGAGGCTCCACGCTATCACAAGAAGAAAGAATGATAGGTGAATAGGTGTAGGGGGGGTTTCTTATATAGTACTTAGGTTAGGGTTAGGGCTAGTTTAAGTTAACTAAAAAGTCACATGTTTAAATTTGGAATTTAAACATGTGACAATAATATTTAGTATTTAACTTTAAAACATTACCCCTAATAAACCAACAAAACCCAAACCAATCAACCAAGGGTAAAGGAGGGTTTGCAAGGTGGCATTACTTATTCCTTCATATCGCATGGTGAACCTATTACTTTATCATCACTGCATATGGGACTTATCCCTCTTGTGGTTATGTCCTTCTTCAAGGAAGGTCATGTACCATCAAGTACTTGATTGAGAATCAAGTAGCCCCAGGACTTTTCCTGGGGTCTTATCCA
>ML800519.1:14809-43332 GCA_009831015.1 Picea engelmannii
TACAAATGTGATGTTTAGTTTTATCTGAGTGTTCTGCGAGAGCTAAGGGACGAGTGTGATTGTGTTTGATGTCAGCGGCATGTTCTTGAATCCTAATTCTAAAGGAACGACCTGTTTCTCCTATGTATTGTTTACCACACGAATACGGGATCATATAGATGCCTTTATGTTTGATGGGATCAGCAAAGTCTTTGACTGACCTAAGGGAATTCCTAATAGTGTTTAGGGGTTTGAAAGTTGCCCCAATGTTTTTCTTCTTTAAAATCCTCGCAAGTTTGTCTGTTGTTCCTTGTATGTAGGGTAAGTAAACCTTAGACACATCATTATTTGTTTGTTCTTTATTCTTGGGTGTTTTGGTGGCATTTTGAAAGGCTTTTCATTACCTGATGTTTTTTATAGCCATTATTTTTAAAAACATTGAGGAGGTGATTTTTCTCTTCCTCTAGGTGTTCATCATCAGAAATTCTGAAGGCTCTAGTGGCTAAGGTGTTTAGAACACCTAGTTTTTGGGAGGGGTGATGATGGGAATAGACAAAAGTCTTAGAATAGAAATTCCGCAAGAATATTAGTAGAAGTGATTTTGTATTTAACAATGGCATATAACTGTTAGATCAGGAGAATCTCAGGAAATACTTAATTTGTATTGAAAATTTCTACATGATATCAGATCCATGGAGCCACGGAAGTGAGGTGTGAAAATAATAGTATTTTCGTAGGTCCCATCTCTATCGGGGTGTGACGACATAGTACTGAAAACTTCGCGCATTTTTTAGAGAAGAAATTCTCACACCCTACTCAAAGGAGAGGTGTGAACTTCCTTAGGATTCTCACAATCTTCTTAAAGGAAAGGTGTGAACCTCCCTCACCCCATAGTGCATTACAGTGTGAACTCTCTCATAAGGTTCACAGGCTATACACAGGTGAGGTGCGAACTTCCCTCAGGCTAGTAACTAATCAGGTGCGAACCTCCCAGGGCAAGAAGGATTGCAGCAGTTGAGTTTGTGGTTGGATAAAATTGGAATTTGCAGAAGGATTTTCTTGGTGCTACAGTTGATTCAAGATCAAAATGGCTTTCAATGGCTTGAGGTTGGAGTACGCACTCGAGGGCAGCTCGAACTACATTTCTTGGAAGGACAGGATGGAAGCAGTACTCGAAGACAATGGCTTGAAGGAATACATTGACAAATATTTTCCTAAGCCATATGCGACAGACACTGCAAATCTTGATGCATGGCAAAAGAAAGTGGCAAAGGCAAGGAGGATCTTGTTGGAGGGAGTACGAGACCATATTGTCTCATGTCTCCATGGGAAATCCACACCACATGCAATGTGGAAGGTTTTGATGGATCTATTCCAAAACAGTAACAACCATAGGAAATCGACGCTCAAAGATAAACTCAGGAAGATCAAGATGGAGAAGGGAGAATCCATTCCAAAATATCTCACGAAGTTTGTCCAATGTCAGGATGAGCTTGGAAGTGTGGGAATAATAGTCGCTTCTGATGATTTGGTGAGCTTGGCTCTCCTAGGACTTCCCAAGAGTTGGCACAGTTATCAAGACTCTGTCAATGGAAGGGAAAAATTTCCAGATTGGGAACGACTATGGTCGGATCTAGTGCAAGAGGAGTTCAGACGGAACACCAGAGATGGATCTTCATCAAAGCGTAATGATGAAGAGGATTGTGCTTTGACTGCCAAGGCAAGGAAAGGAAAAGGGAAGAGATTCCATTCAAAATTTGAATCTAAAGTCAAGAAGTTGGATTTGTCCAAAGTGAAGTGTTTTCATTGTCACAAACATGGGCATCTCGTTACTAACTGTCCGTAGAAGAGGAAGAACAAAACGGTTTTTGGAGCTGCAACTAGTGAGGCTCTTGTCTCGCAATTTGAACTTGACTTCTCTTTGATTGCATGCATGGCTTCAAGTGCATCGGGATCGGTGTGGTATTTGGATAGTGGCGCTTCCTTCCACGTGACAGGAGATAAAGAGTCTTTCAGTGACTTGAAGGAGAAAGATCTCAGAATGCATATAGAGATGGGCGATGATGGACGATACAGTGCGACTAGTATTGGTACCATTACCTTTCAGAGGGATTCAGGTAAACCATTTCAATTGAAAAATGTTATGCATGTTCCAGGTCTAAAGAAAAACCTGGTCTCAGTCGCAATGTTGGAGGACAAAGGCTATGATGTTGTTTTTAGCAGTGGAAAAACTTTCCTGCGACATAAAGCAACGGGTCAAGTCAAGAAGATAGGGATTCGAGTTAAGAATGTTTACATGCTGGAGGTAGATGGTTGCGATGCCATGGTGGGAAAGGAAAAAAAAGTGGTGAGCCTGGATGAGGGTGAATTATGGCACGGGCGATTGGGCCATCTTCATCATGGAGCCTTGAAGATCATGTAGCAAATATCTACTGGACTTCCAAGGGGAACACTTGCTCAGTTAGATCAGTGCAAGGGGTGCACCCTGGGGAAGTATGTAAAGTCCACTTTTCATGAAAAGGAGAACCATGCTTCGGTGATCCTAGAGAAAATTCACACAGACGTGTGTGGACCATTCTCGATTGCTTCAACAACAAAACATTGGTATTATTTTATTTTTGTTGATGAATTTTATCGTAAATGTTGGATATTCTTCATGCAGAAGAAGGATCAAACATTCTCAAAGTTCTGTGAGTTTAAAGCAATGGTGGAGAAAGAGTCAGGGAAGCAAGTGAGGGCTCTAAGGAGCATTAATGGTGGAGAATACATCTCTAACGAATTCAAAGACTTCTACAACAAAGAAGGAATTCGAAGAGAACTCATAGTGCCTCATAACCCATAGAAAAATGGGGTCGTGGAGAGAAATAATAGAACGATCATGGGTGTTGCACGAGCGATGTTGCATGATCAAGGCATACCAATGCATTTGTGGGTAGAAGCATGCAATACTATGGTTTATTTGCAAAACCGTTGTCCTCATAGAATACTTGGCATGAGTACACCTGAAGAAGCTTTCACTGGTAAGAAACTTGATGTTTCTCATTTTAAAATTTGTAGCTCATCTGTTTATGTGCATGTGACCAAGGATTCCATGAAGAAGATGGAACCGAATGCTGAAGTTGGGATATTTGTGGGGTACACAGAAACACCCCATAATTATCATGTGTATTTTCCTAATAGTAAGATGATTGTTATGTGACGAGATATAAAATTCGATGAGGGGAAAGCCATGCGGTTGTCGCTTGAGAGGGAGCTAGAATTGCATGGAAAAGAGGAACTGTTGGTTCCCAAAGATGAGTCTCAAGATGTGGATCAACCACATGAGGAGGTTCATGGAGTGGAGGAAACCACTCAAGCAGAGACATCCATTAGAAATGGAAGAAAGCACACCATGAAAGCTGACAGATTGAGACTAGATCCTGCACAGAATGTAGGAGCCCCTACTTCACAACACAGATAGAGACGATCTCCTGATCAATTTGCTGGATACATGGCTCTCATGAGCAAATGTTTTGTGAATGAACCATCTTCCTTTTAGGAAGCAGTGTAGGATCCCACTTGGGTTGATGCTATGGTAGAGGAGTATGACTCCATTGTAAAAAACAGTGCATGGGAAATTGTCCCAAGACCGATCGACAAATCAGTGGTAGGTTCGAGATGGATCTACAAGGTAAAGCAAGCTACTGATGGGAGTGTGGAATAATACAAGGTCAATTTTTTGGCCCGAGGCTTCTCACAGATCGAGGGGATAGATTATGATGAGACCTTTTCACCTGTCGCAAGGTACTCTTCCATAAGATCCATCCTTGCACTCTCAGCGCAGATGGGTTGGCGCATTCATCAGATGGATGTAAAAACTGTGTTCCTCAATGGGATCATTGAGGAAGAAGTGTACATTGAACAACCTAAAGGTTTTGAGACCTTTGATAGGGATTCACATGTGTGCATACTCAAGAGAGCACTGTATGGGTTGAAGCAAGCACCCCGTGCTTGGTACACTCGGATAAACAACTATTTCACCAGATTGGGCTTCACCAAAACTGAAGCGGATGCAAACCTATACCAAATTTTGGTGGAGGGTAAGATCTGAATCATTGTTCTTTATGTTGATGATTTAATACTAACTAGTGATGAGAAGATGATACACTAATGCAAGGATGACCTTGCAAAGGAGTTCGAGATGAAGGATTTGGGATTTCTTCATTATTTCCTTGGATTGGAAATATGGCAATGAGATGGTGAACTTTTTGTGTCTCAAGGAAAGTATGCAAGGGAGATACTGGGTGAGTTTCACATGGAGGGTTGCAAACCCATGGATACTCCTCTTCCAGGAAACTGGCGGAAAGAGGATGCTACTTATGGAGAGGTAGTGGATTCTACTATCTATCGACAGTTAATAGGTTCGCTAATGTATTTAGTGAACACGAGACAAGACATTTTCTATGTGGTCAACCAGCTAAGTCAAGCGATGGTTAAGCCTACCAAACTCTTTTGGAAGGCGAGTAATAATGTCCTAAGATATCTGAAGGGAACATCTGAGTATGGATTATGGTACAGACAGACAGATGAGGTGAAGTTGCATGGCTTCACGGAGGCAGATTGGGCGGGCTACCCAACGGACAGAAAGAGAACATCAGGGGGGATCTTTAGTATCAGATCTACAGTTGTTTCTTGGTACAACAGGAAACAAATATCCGTGGCACTTAGTTCAGCCGAAGTAGAATACATGGCAGCGAGTCAAGCTGCATGTGAGGCTATCTGGATGAGAAAGATATTGGTTGGTTTGTTTGATTCTCATTTAGATCTGACAGTGATTGATTGTGATAATCAAAGTTGCATTAAACTCTCAATTAATCATGTTTTTCATAACATATCTAAGCATATAGATATCTGATATCATCATCTCAAAGATTGTGTGCATCGGAAGATCGTGTTGCTTCAATACATTCCTACGGAAGATCAGGATGTAGACATTTTGACAAAGGTGCTCACTAGGAGAAAATTTGAATATCATAGAGATAGGATTGGGGTGAAGGATAATCCCTTTCTTGTTGAGAGGGAGTGTTGAAAAGTCAACAAGAAACATGCGTCTAATTTACCTTTCCCTTAAATAAACTGGATAATAAATATTAATCTATTATCTCATAATTACTTGAAATAAGTAACTGAAATGGAAAATCAGTTAACTATGGGAAATTTGAGTTCAAAGGTTGGTTGGTAAGACATGGAGGTGACTTGAAGTTGTAACAGAGTTATAAGTGTAGTTATGAGCGTTGTGAAGCAGTTTAACTCAGTTAAGTGAGTTAAGCCCAATTGTACTAGTTGTAACTAAACTTACACTAGTGAGAGTTTAGTGAATTAATTATTAATTAATTCAAAATCAGTGAACTCACATGCAACTGAAGATTCACCACAGTGAACTGCATGCATGTCAAATCTAGTGGATACCCAGTTGAGATAATAGGTGAAATGGATAGTTTGGCTATCAGTTGTGATTTGAGTGAAGTGCACTCATGCAATCACACATGCAGTGGATATGCTCATGATCATGTGCAAACTAGGCTATTCAAATTCATTGTGAGAATTCTAATTGCAAGGATTGTGCAGAGGAGGCAGGCTGTCTGGAGACAAAATTGGCACATGTATTTGTTGAGTTTTTTGTATGACAGTGTGAGACGATTCTATTGTACTAAGAGATCTTGGATTAGAGTTGTGTATGAGATTGTTTCATGATCCATGATATACATAATATATGATAGTGGGGTTTTTAGCTTTACGCTTTCCCGGTAAAACTTATGTGTTATGTGTTCTTGATATTTCACTTTGTGATCGTGGTTTAATTTCCACAAGAATATTAGTAGAAGCTATTATGTATTTAACAGTGGCATATAATTGTTAGATCAGGAGAATCGCAGGAAATACTTAATTTGTATTGAAAATTTCTACATTAATAAAGGAACAGATGAAGTTGTCTTAATTACTTAAGTCAAACCAAATTTTGATTGCATTTAATTTAATTTAGGTATTGATGTTTATGGAGAGCCTATGTTTGTTCATGCCATTGCAATGAATACAAGATGAATAAATGATAAGGATTTTATCTCGTTGATACCACAATGCAAGTTCATGTTTCTTGTTGCGCTATGTACATCTTGTAGTCAAAAATTTTGTGGCTTCAACGAAATTTGCGAATCGAAGAGCATCCTACAAATTGGGAGATCATTTTCATTTGAAACAGAAACAATCCATTAATATATATTAGTATGAATACGATTCAGATAAATATGAAAACTTTCTCCACTGATAGATACTAGTATGAATACTTTTGAAATAGATATCAAACCTTTCTCTTGGCCAATACTTAGCCATTTATCTGGCCACCGGGCCCCGGGTTCATAGTACCCAGCACCTATGTCCCATGTTCCGTCATAAATATCTTGCAGCTAAAGAACTTCAGTGATCTTCAGTTTATTCTTTTACTAGTGAGAACACAATAGGGGTTCGAAAACATTGCCATTTATAAACGAAAAAAAAAAAAGGTTTTTTCGACTGTCAGAGAGTTATCCCTTTTCCCCTTTTGCTTTTCTCATCCATTATGGATTTGTGGTTTTATACTTAGTCATATTTCTATGATGCATAGTTGTAGGGTTCGCGGGCTGACATATCTTCATCTCCATTTGTATCTTCACATGACGAATCCGACCGACCATTGTATCTTTCCATACCTACGCAATTTTATGGCCGTGGTTGCCTGATCAGCGCATACAAACTGACCTTTTCTTCTTCCCGCTCGTTATATCTTTCTGGATAAATACTTAGTTACCTTTCTATGGCATCCGGTTCCAGTGTTGGTGGGTTAACATGTATTTATATCCATCTATATCCTCACACGAGGGATCCAACCGACCATTGTTCCTTTCCATACTTAGCCAATTTTATGGCCGCCGCTGAGGGGTCGGTGCTTGCGAACCCAGCTGCTTATTGTTCCGGTATATACATCTTGCACTCAAAACATCCATGATATACAATTCCACTATTGGTTCCAAGTATACATTAACTTTGTTCAAAGCATATGTTGCTTCTTTCCATCCCCAACAACTTCGCGTCATTCCTGATATACATCAACAATGCTCTTACTAGTGACAAGTGGACACAGTGATACGAAATATACTTTCTTGATCTGCAATTTATGCCTTAACTCGTGAGAACTCAGCAAGGGTTCAAAATCATTTTCATTAATAATCAAACACTAGATGTTCTTCTATGAGTTGGCGCAGTTGAGATCTTCTACTTCTTGTTCCGTCATATACATCTACCACTCAAATTTGTGTGATCTACAATTCCACTGCGAACTCCTCCATCCTTTTTCCCTTATTTTATTTCCGTGTATTATGGGACTATAAAATATGGACATGATATTTTATAGATCATGTACAGATTCTGCATTCCATACCTAGCAACATTTTGGATCGCGGGTTCTCAGGCGGGCAGGCTCAAAATTGGGCCTCCATTGTTCTGTTCCCTACAAATAACACCCATAATTCCACGATATACAAATTGACAAGCGGACCTGCGGACTGGCTGACTCAACATTGCACTTCTATTGTTTTGTGTCCAAATAGTGCTCCCAGTTCTGCGATATAAAAATTGATACACAGAATGCAGGGCTGGCGGGGTGGAGATTGCCACTGTTTATGGATGCTAATCCCTATGAAGTATCTAACAGTATCTAAAAAATTATTTTCAATACTAAATTAGCTCTTAGTAGTGACAAATGGACACAGAGGTATGAAACAGTTGGGATTGCACCCTCAGCAATATACAAATTGACTACTAGATTTCGACATCATCCACTCTTACATGTTATAGATTATGCATTCAAATGTTCAAAGCGATACAATTTGAACATCGGGGCCTTGCATCTTCTGTAGACACCTTCTCAGCCTATTTTGGATCCTCCTGTTGCCAGATTCACGAAATGTGTAACTCCAACATTGGCGGGTTGACATATCTTTATCTCCATCTATATAATCACACGACGAATCCGACCGATCGGTGTTGCCTTCCATACTTAGCCAATTTTATGTCCACGGTTGTCGGGTTGGCACCAATTTCATCTCCATATATATCCTCGCATGGTGAATTGGACCACCCGCTATTCCTTCTCATACTTAGTGAATTTTGTGTCCGCGGTTGTCGAGTTGACACAATTGAAATATGTTCTTTTTTGTTTCGTTATATACATCTTCCACTCAAAATTTATGTGATCTACAATTCCACTGCGAACTACTCCGTCCTTTTTCCCTTTTTTTATTCCCATGTATTATGGGACTATACATTATGGACACAATATCTTATAGATCATGTATGGATTTCGCATTCCATACCTAGCGACATTTTGGATCATAGGTTCTCGAGTAGACGGGCTTAAAATTGGGCCTCCATTGTTGTGTGTCTTACAAATAGCACCCAGAATTCCGCGATATACAAATTGACAAGAGGACCTGCTGACTGGTTGACTCAACATTGTACTTCTATTGTTCTGTGTCCTCTAAACAACGCTTCCAATTGTGCGATATACAAATTGACACACAAAATGCAGGGCTAGCAGGGTGGAGATTTCCATTGTTTACGGATACTAATCCCTATGAAGTATCTAACAGTATCTAAAAAAATATTTTCAATACTAAATTAGCTCTTAGTAGTGACAACTGGACACAGAGGTACGAAACAATTGGCATAGCACGCTCCTCAATATACAAATTGACTACTAGATTCAGACATCGTTCGCACTTCCATGCTACAGATTATGCATTCAAATATTCGTAATGATACAAGTTGAACATCGGGGACTTGCGTCTTCTGCAGACATGTTGTCAGCCTGTTTTGGATCCTCCTGTTGCCTGGTTCATGAATTGTGCAACTCTTGGATACCATTTCGGGTTGGCATCAAGATTCAATGTACCACGGTTAACAAATGTTTCAAAGTATCTTTCACTGCCTCAGTTTTCATCCGGCCCTCCGCAATATACAAATTGACTATCGGGTTCACATCTTGTACTCAAAATTTTCGTGATCTACAATTCCACTGCAGACTCCTTTGTCCTTTTTCCCTTTTCTTCTTCCCCTATATTATGGCTCTCTGGTTATATACTTATTTGTTTTTCTATGATCACAGGTTGCAGCATTGGCAGGCTGACATCTTTATCGCCATCTATATAATCACACGAGGAATCTGACCGACCACTGTTGCTTTCCATACTTAGCCAATTTTATGGCCGCGGTTGTCGGGTTGGCAGTCACGAACTTTGCTTCTTCTTGTTTCGTGATGTACATCTTGCACTCAAAACTTTTTTGATCTACAGTTCTACCATGAACTCCTCGAACTCGCAAGCTTCACTGTACCACAGTTCACAAATGTGTTTCCTAATATACATTGGTTATGCTTTGACTAGTGACTCTTACAAGTGACAGTTGCACACAGTAATATGAAACAGTTTGCATCCAACCCTTCGCAATATAGAAATTGACTACCGAGTTCCAACATCATCCCCTCTTCCATGTTACAGATTATGCATTCAAATGTTCTGAATGATACAATTTGACCCTCGGGCCCTCACGTGTTCTGGGCAGACCTTCTGACCCTACTTTGGATCCTCCTATTCACGGGTTCACGAAATCTCCAATTCTTAGTCACTGTTTCAGGTTGGTGCATTCGAACTTTGCTACTTCTTGTTCTGTGATATACTTATTGTACTCAAAATTTCTGTGATTTACAATTCCACCAAGGACTCGTTGGTCCTTTTTCCCTTTTCTTCTTCCCTTGTATTATCGCTTTGTGGTTATATACTTAGTCACTTTTCTATGATCAAGGGTTCCAACGTTAGCAGGTTGACATATATTTATCTCCATCTATATAATCACACGATGAATCTGACTGACCGTTGTTGCTTTCCATACTTGGCCAATTTTATGGCCACGGTTGGCAGGTTTGCGGTTTCGAACTCTGCTTCTTGTTGCGTCTTGTACATCTTGCACTCAAAACTTCTATGATCTACAATTCTATCACGGGGTCTTCAAACTCGCAAGCTTCACTCTACCATGGCTCATAAATGTTTCAAAGTATCTGTCGCTGCCTTCCATCCCCACTAACTTCCCGTCCTTCTTGATATACATTAGTTATTCTCTTATTAGTCATATACAAATTTCCCTCTAGGCTGTCCTACCATACCCTCTTCGTTGTTATGTGTATTGCACTCAAAAATTTCCGAGACATACAATTTGACCCTCGCGCCCTCACCTTCAATGGTTGTACCTTGTGACCCTATTTTGTAGCTGTTTTTTTCCCGTTCCCGCGACCTCCATACTTTCTTACTATGCAATTAGAAACCTTTCATGCTAACAGTTGACCATGCAGGAACCGTCAACATTGTCATTAATGGGTGAAACACTCGAGGAGATCTCCCATTATTATTCATTAAACTAAGATGTGCTGAGAGTTATTTTTTCCCTTGCGATTGTTCATCTCGAACACACGTCGTCGTGTTGGGCCTCTCAAGAAATATACAATGCTTAATTGCTCATTGCAATATCCTCCATGTTCGCATTTCTATGTATGCAATTACTAGTGTTTAATGTTAACAACACATCATGCAACAGTCGTCCAAATTGTCATTAATCAACAAAAGTCTCGAGGACATCTCCCATTCACACGCTTTGGACCAAAATTTGCAAAGGGTTATATTATCCCTTCCAACTTTTCATTTCAATCATCGTCTGGAGAAAACAAACGTTCTTGTAGACTTATGGCAGCAGGTCGACAACAGTATTGTGGAGATACAGTATATATGTTTGCACATGAGGACCAGAACTTCTAGTGCTCTAGGGCATACTTTTATTATTCATCCCTTTCTGCCCAGAATGAAGTGATTTGGACCTCTAGAATCACTCGTGCAGGTTGTGTCCCTGAGGTTTTTGACTGTAACGAGGTGGTCTCTTAGTGTGCCGAAAAATATATTCCAGGCCAAATAATTATTCCACTGCGCGACCATTCTCCTGTTTCTTTGTCACCTCAGGTCTTCTGCGAGATGTTAAAATTGTCGGAGCCAACATTAACGTTCAGAGGACAAGACTGCAAGCAATTTCTAGAAAAACATGATAATGGGTTGGACATCTTAGCCAACTTCCTCGAACACCCAACAATAGTTCCTGAAGATATCACAAGGTTGCAGGTAAGTTCCTTTAGAAATCCATTCTTGGAAATTGCTTGGTTGTTTACAAGAATAACGAGACAGGCATCCACGACAAGCATTTCCCATATAATTATTTATATTTTGTATTTCACAGTCAAGGAATAATACATTTTTGATTGGGGGAAGCTAATTTCCATTGAGATTTGTTCCCAGCTGTCATGATTCAAAGAATCGAATAAATTTTATATGTCATCCTACTTGATTTTCACAATTGTGCATTGCTGCCCATTTCCAAAACTTTCTCTTTCCAATAAAATAAACTGTGGATTCAACCCACTAGCATTCTGGTATGAGGCCTTGTGGAGGCACAAGGCCTCCCATTGTTTTTATGAAGTTTTTAATGGATTTGTCTTAGTTTTCAAATATTTATTGTTAGGCAAGGATACTCTGTGGATGTCTGGCCAGGAAACCAAGTTTTTGAATAGGAAGGGAACACTTGAGCAAGAGGAAAATCACAATGTCCTCATGGTATTTGGCTCTAAGGAAAATCATGCCTTCCTTCCATGCCACATCACGAACAAGATGTTTATTGCAGAAGTAGCAAGGCAATACAACCACTGGTTGCATTTTTTCGATGACAAGAAAAAAAAATAGTTCATTCCTCTGCTCTGGAAAGTCGAAGACTTTGTGTGCAGAAGCATCAATAAGATTGATGAGTTTTCCACCCATTTCAAGAAATTGAACCTAATGTAACCTGACAGGCTAAAAGGGTTCGACCCTAATGGCATTTTTCGAGAACATTTACTGGTTGTTAGCTTTAACACCTCTTTTATCCATAGACACCTGACCCAAGACAGGGACAGTGTCGACAACAATCCTTCTTTTGTCGATTGTGATGCATATACATTGCAAAGCGTGACTGAATTGTATAGACAACATGGAAAAGTATCCGGTGAGAAGAGTACCCAGTCCCCCACCAGCACTCCCAAGAGCACGACATCACGAAACATCGCTTTGACGGTCCACCCCAGTAAGAAAGAAACCCAGAAATATTCAAATGGAAGAGGAGATAAGAACCCTCCTCACATAAATATTGATAGTTCTCACAAAATTCCACTGACGAAGAAGAGAAAAAACAATGCAGGGCATGCAAAGGAACCCAAAATTGAAAGTGGAAAACTGCAACTTGAAATTGAAACTTAGCACATGCAAAAAATTGGGTTGTCCACGGTGGAAATATCTGAGACCAAATTTTTTTACGTAGATGAATCCTTCGTAATCCAGAGCGTTATTTTTGACAGCCAATCTAAAAGTATGGTCATTGAAAAGAGAGATGTAACAAAAAGGAAAGGAAAATATTGCACAGAGATTAACTTTAGGGAAATGCAGCCATCCCAAATCTCCTCATTTCACCAGGTAACATGCTTTCATTGCAACCCTAGAATTTTCCAGTCCTTTGGAAAAAGTCGTGTATGATACCACTGCAGCCAAGATGAAAGTATCCTCTACCCTCCTTACATGCTCTAGAACCCTTATAGAGAATAACATCAACAAAAGAATGCAGCTAGTTACTGAAGCCTGGGAAACACAAAATTTAGTTTCCTTCGGAAAGAAGGCCAATGATTTCCTGCAACATTTGGAGGCGAATTTTAAAAATGAACAGCATTTATGTGATCAGGTGCTGGCCCATTTTTCCAACTATTCCATCAACATATTGGAACTGAAAAGAAGACAAGAGAAACTCCCCTCCCCAAAGCAGACCAAAAAAGTAAAAGCATGCTGGCAAAAGAAAGTTAACAACCTGGAGCTCATTGTCAAATCATGTAAACAAGTCATATTAGAAAAGGAAGATTTATTCACAAGCCCGCTCCAGATGGACTTAGTCAGAACTACCAACGAGGTTCAAGATCCAAACTTAATTCTCAAATCCTTGTCAATCACCAAAGAAGCCTTCCAGGAACAAGTTGATATTTTATAGGGGTTTTCTTTCGAAAAGTTTTACGTCATACTTGACCATCGTCTAGATGAGCATGAGCGTTGGGTACTGGACTATGCGACACACAATGGAGAAATTGAGCAGAGTCTGCATAGTATTTTAATGGATCTAAGGAAATTAGAAAACGAGCTTTACGACATAGAAATATGAGATGAAATCAACACACCCCCCATGAAAATATACATCGAAGAATGGTTCCAATAGAGAATGGACAACCTCATCCAGGAAGGGCTACTACCGATCAACAGGATTCCACTGAACATTGACAACAGCAACAAAAATGCATCGGCTTCATAGTAAGTCTATACTGGCATATTGTTTTCTTTATCAATTCAGTTTAACTTTATGATGTCATCTTGTTTTCTTTATCAATCCACTTATGACCTCTTTAAATAGAAAACTGTAACCAAAGACTCATAACTTCCAATTTCTTCTTTTCAGGTCTTCCTCTCTACCATTGTGCACTTCTTCTTTTGACATTCCTAATTCTTATACTTATTTCTTTTTATGGTCTGTGGGAGCCCCAATCCCAGTCTATATGAAAAACACATTTAAATTTCCAGAAACATGTAACATACATTATTATTTTTTTATAAATTCCAAAGAAAATTGATTCAACAATGCCTTTATTGTATACTAAATTTTGGGTTTCTAGGAACCTTTCTTGTTTGTTCCAAAGAAAACTAATTTGGATCTACTACATTTCTTGTGTCCTATTGTATGCTAATTTTTTTGTCTTGAACGACGTTGTTACTATTCTATTGTATGCTAACTTTTTGGGTGTCCAGGAACATATACTTTGATAGATTTTTATTTCTCTTGTGTCCAGGATCCTTTGCTTTAAAGCAAACTAGTTCAGGAATGCTAATTTCTTTGTGTTTTCCTCCACGAAACTATGTAACAGACGTTATTACTATTCTATTGTATGCTTTTAAATGTTGATGTAATTTTCAGAGATATGTAACAAACATTATTTATTTTATAATAAGTTTCTATAGTTCACAAGTCCGCTTGTCAATTTGTATATCGCAGAACTCTCGGTGCTATTTGTAGGGCACAGAACAACAGAGGCCCATTTTTTACCCTGCTAGCCTGAGAACCCGCAATCCAAAAACTACCTAAGTATGGAATGAGGGCTCCATTCATTCTCTATAAAACGTGTGCAAAGAAAACTAATTCGACAATGCTATATTTTTTTTGTCCAAGAAAAATCTTAGTTTTAAAGAAAACTAATTCGGGAATGCTAATTTTTTTGTGTTTTTCTCCACGAACCTATGTAACAGACGTTATTACAATTCTATTATATGCTTTTAAATGTTCATGTAATTTCTAGAGATATGTAATAGACATTATTAATTTCTGGTAAATTTCTATAGTCTGCAACTCCACGTGTCATTTTGTATATCGTGGAACTGTCGATCCTATTTGTAGGGAACAGAACATCAGAGGCCCAATTTTGAGCCCGCCAGCTCGAGAACCCACGATCCAAAAAATGGCTAAGTATGCAATGAGGGCTCTGTGCATTCTCTATAAAATCTCATCCCCATACTTTATAAAAGTACAAATTTCGTATGTATAAAACTAAATATCTACTTTATAAAAGTACATATTTTGTATGTATAATTTATTAATTTCTAATAAATTTCTATAGTCTGCAACTCCGCTTCTCAATTTTTGTATTGCGGAACTGTCGGTGCTATTTGTAGGGCACGGAACATCAGAGGCCCAATTTGGAGCCCGCCAACCCGACAAGTCGCGATACATTATAAAAGTACATATTTCGTATGTATAAAACTAAATACGTACTTTATAAAATTACATTTTTGGGATGTATAATTTATGTTGTCTAGGAACCTATAATTTCATAAATTTCAATTTATTTTGTGTCCAGGAGCCCTTGTTTTAAAGATAACTAATTTCATAATGCTAAATTTTTTCTGTCCAACAACCAGAGAAATGTTGATAAATTTTTATATTTTTCAGGAAGAACTAATTCGGGAATACTATGTTCTGCATGAAAACCACATGTATTTCAACTTTCTAGCCACGTGTCTATACTAGGTCGCATTTACTCCCATTCCAACCTGGCAGGGACTACACTGCCATGCAACACTTGTTTAAAGATAAAGGGGAGATTGGAGATGTATATATTCAATGACTAATTAAGGGGAATTTAATAAAGTATGAATAAATAGAAAAAAAAAAAACATTATAGTTTGAAGGAAAATACACATAATAGTTAATTAATGATAGTGTGTTAATTGATAATGTACAAATCATGTAGAAGTCATAACAAATTAAGAGATTATTGGTGACTTAATAAACCATGTATTTTTATTCACAAGTTATGAAGAATATGTGAAGGAAAAGAATGAAGAAGTTATGAAGGAAAAGAATGAAAGTGAAGGTGAGTGGATGCAGGTGCAACAAAACAAGTGTAGTAAATATATCTTGGGTAAACTTCCACCAAAGTCCCTAGCTTCGACCAAATAGGGTTTGACCTTGAAGACCCTAGCTTCCACAACCTTAACCCCACGTTGTCTTTCACAACCCATGGCACCTAGATTATCATAGCTAATGGAACCTAGCTCTACTATGATCTTGGCCATTATTATGGCCTTTTAGTGGTGAAGCAATATTAGGTATTCGTGTTCTTGGTTGTCTACGTCTATGTCTATCGATGACATTTTTCATGGTACCTAATTATTTTGGTGCACTCAAAAACTATCACAAACATTAATTTTTACTTTTTTTTAAATAACATAATTGCAATCTACATATCTTGAAACAATGGTAGGTTGTACCTTAGGGTTTCTATTGATCTAATAGGTTCATATTTATTTATCAAAGTAATCAAACCTATAGTTATTTCTAAGATGTCATATTCATTCTTGATATTAAGGACTTACATAGAAATCTCAACAATTGGAATAAACTTGTTAACATTATAATCCTTTCAATATGCATCCTAAGTCCTTCAAATATATATATATAGTCAGTCTTTATGAAAATTCACGCACACTATATAAATATAGAAAGGAAATTATGGTATATGAAGTTAGTTTTCCTTATACCAATTTGAGATAATTAATCCTTATCCTCTTAGGACATAAAGTGCGTTAAATCAACACTTCACTCACATTGAATTTACCAAATGTATGATGTTAGCAATTGTTGTGATCGTCGTCCTTTGCAAGGGTAAATGGAAAACACTTGGCAATTGTTTGGTGAAGTCCTATCCAGTTTTAAATGAGGTTGAAATACGACATGATCTTAGTCATTGCTCTTAAAAAAGTGTTGCCCCTATCCACCAGCACATGGAGGTAGTACCAAATTTTGATTTTAACGACAACTCGGTATTCTTATGAGGTTTTTTTGAAAACCCTCAGGAAATCATTTCTCAAACCTGGTTTGATCTGTAAGAAAATTTCGTTGTTTTCAACAAGCTCTCTGGAAGATTGTTGTGATGTGTCTTACTGTGTGATGGTTATCCTGTGCGAGGAGCTACCCTGTAGGCTTACTTTGCGCAAGGAGTCACCTATTAAAATTACTCTGCGTGAGAGGTTTCCCTGTGATTTTTCTCTACGCGCAGATTTCCTCTGTAGGAATTCTGGTTTGCAAGAAGTTGTTCATTCCTCAAATTTTTTCCACGATAGGAAAGGTTTCCATCCGAATATTATCAACTTGTTCTTCTACTATAAGTACATTATAACTCATTTTTGTTATGTCTTACCTCTGTCATATATATTGTCTTCCTAAACTTTGATACTAACATCGAATCTCTTGTTACAGGTTGGGTTTAAATCTAAATGCATGTGCGTTCTTTGATGAAGGAAGTATATCAAAGGTCATTCTTGCGCTTCTAAGTATTAAATTATCTTAAGTTGGTCGCAAAAGTTTAATTCCTCAATTTTCTTCAGATTTATCTTAGAAGATTGAACAGACACTACTAGCATTTATTTGTTGCTTTTATTTTTGGATTCAAACCAAATGGTTTAATGACCATGTTCCAATTTGAATTCGTGGGTAGCATTATTCTTAACAGGTATGTGTTTTCCTCATGGTTTACTCTCTAGGAGTCGTTGCTATAGATTTCTATCTCAAGAAGTATATCTAAGTTATATATTTTATAAGTATCAGATTCGAAAATGGGTTGTAATGTAACAATAGTCCTATAAGGATTATAGTTTACGCTTCTAAGTTCCTTTCGAACAAAATTTTAATAATTATGTTGAGTCTGGACAGAGATTTTCGAAGCTATTTGATTACATAGGCTGCAGGATTTACCATAGATAATGTTTTATGGTATTTATGTACAAACATATGTAAGTTGTTTTGAACAAAACCCTACGGGTTTCGTATGTCCTTCTGGGTTGTTAACATGGACTTTGTTTTTCTCCCTAAATGAAGTTTCGATTTGATCTTGTAATATTCTTTTAAAAAGTGTTATTACATTATTATTGTATAGTAAAGAAACCCCTTTGTAATGGTATTTACTATCCTTAGTAAAAAAAAATTACAATTTCAAATGTATTGGAATTACGTTTTTGTATTGATTTCCCTTAAGAATATTTGCATCGAATTCATATTTATTTACATCTAGTAATTACTTTGTGTGTAGGAAATGCATGTATTTCCATGATTGTTATGCATATATTAAAATTACCACTATCTCATTAAAAAAAAAGATGATATGCGTCTCTCTTTATTTTCTTTTGACTGATATGAGTTTATATATAACTGTCTATATGCCCAGAACCAATAGATTCACCTATGGAGGTTGGAAACAAAAAACCCTATCTATTGCATATGAATCATAAACAATATATATAATATACCACACAATATATAAATTCACATCCAAATTCTTATTGTCTATATTCATTTCATAACTTTGTTTCCTATTTCAACATTCTTATTAGCACAATTGCGAATAAATAGAAATTAGAACTTGTGTAAATTTTTCACTAAAGAAATGGAGATGGAAAAAATATGAAGGTCGGTGTTCCTCCCATCCTTAATCCAGAACAACCAACACTACTTTCTCTTAATACCCCTAAGCTTGATTGCTAAACCACAAGGACGAAGACTAAAGTTCTTATTCCTACAAAACTTCTCCTCGAATGTCACACATTTTGATGTTATGGTATCCTTCCCAGTCATGCGATCCTCCTGCTCAATTCATGTGAAATATTTTTATTCACTTGCTTATGTCTTTTGATCATTAATGAGCCACCTTCTCACACTAACTCGCACTTGAGTTTTGACCAGATTTCCTGGGAAGATGTTCCTTGCAACACTTGAGTCAGACCCAAGTTCCTGCAACTTGATCTCTTATGAAATGCCACTTGTCATTCCTCCTTGTGGGTCAACAATCACTATTTTAACAACTACCTTCATATTTTTATTGCCTTCTTTTTATTAAATAATATTTAAAATGTATTACAATTGTTTCGACCACCCTTGGTCAAACTTAAATAATTCAATAGTTCAAATTCATAAATAAAAATAAATTTTTAATAATTCAAAATCTAGGATATTACATACATCCCCTCTTAAATTTTAACATCAACCTCGGTGTTACTCAAGTTCCTTCAAGTCCTCTCGAAAAATAATTGGATATACATCTCGCATATGACTCTATGATTCCCAAGTAGCTTCCTCAGGACTAAGGTGCCTCCATTGCACCTGTACTTGCCCGATGGTACGGTTCCAAAGAATAATCTCTCTTCTATTGAGAATGTGCTCCAGTTCCACTTGGAATTCTCCTTTGGGTTCCAACTATATCACATCCCAATCAACCACATGACATCACACACATATTTTTTAATAAAGAAACGTGAAAATCATTATGTACTTTTATTAAAGAAGGAAATGCCATCTGATAGGCTATTGGCCCCACTCTTGCTAACACTTAGAAGGGTCCACAATATCTTGGAGCTAACTTAGTACAATTTCCCAATTTCAAAGAACTTTTCTTGGATTTTACTTTTACATAAACATGATCTCCAACTTGGAACTCTCTTGGAGTTCTTTTTAAATCTGCATAACTTTTTTGTCAGTCTTGTGCCACTTTCAAGTTATGTTGTACATGTTTCAATGTTAGTTCCATGTCTTTTAACATATCAGGACCTAACATTAATATGTCCACCGGACTACTCCAAGAAATTGGAGTGTTACATTTCCGTCCGTAAAGTATTTCAAAAGGACTTAATTTCACTGAAGCCTAAACATTATTGCTATAAGAAAATTCAAAAAGACGTAAATACTCTTCCCATTTACTAGGCTTATCCATTACATACATTCTGAGCATAAATTGTAATACTTGGTTTACCCTTTCATTCTCCCCTTCTGTTTGTGGATGATAAGCGGTACTAAAGTTTAATTGGGTATCCAAACCTTTAAACAAATCTTTCCAAAAGGTACCTGTGAACTTATCACCTCTATCATAAATTGTAACTTTAGGCACACCATGTAATCTAAAAATTTCCTTCATAAAAGTATCAACAATATTTATAGCTTTATAAGTGGACTTAATAGGAATGAAATGTGTTGCCCTAATTTATCAACAAAAACCATTATAGAATCATTATGTTTATTATTCTTAGGTAAACCTGTTATAAAATCCATACTAATAACCTCCCATTTCCATTCTGGAATAGGTAGAGGTTGTAGTAATCATGTTGGGTGTTTGTGCTCATCTTTTACCTACTGACATTCTAAGCATCTTGCCAAAAATTCTACTACTTCACTTTTCATGTGTGGCCAATAGAATTCCTTTCTTAGCATGGTAATCATTTTTCGGTACCTAGGGTGTCCAAAATATGGCTTTTTATGCAATTCATTCAATATTTACAGTTTTATTTCATTAGAATCAGGTAGGTACAATGTGTTTTTATACATTAGTAATCCATTTTTTCTTATTCAGAAATTTGAATCATTATTTTTTGCTTCACCTTCAGTTATTTTTTGTTTTAAAATTTTGTATTTTTCATCATTTTTCGCAGTCATTTTGATATTTTCTTCCAAATTTGTCTCATAACTACTACCTGCAATCATGTAGACTAAATTTGCAAGACAACTTAAAGAATATGCAAATTTATTTTCTTTACCCTTGATATGCTTTATTTTGAAATCATATTCACTCAGGAAAGCTAACCATCTAGCTTGTCGAGCATTCAGATTTTGTTGATCAATCAAGTGTTTTAAACTAATATTATCGAACATCTGCAAAAATATTATTCCTATAAGATAGTGTTGCCACATCTTAAGGGCATGTATTATAGCAACTAGCGCTAAATCATGAGTAGCATAATTATTTTTTTGTCCTTTAAGCTTTCTAGATTCATAAGATACTACATAATTTTCTTGCATTAAAACCCCTCCTAAACCTTCTTTGCAAGAACTCGTACATACAACAAAATCTTTATATGGATCTGGAATTTTTAGTATAGGAGCAATAGTTAGGAGGTGTTTTAATTTATTAAAACTTTCTTAACATTTTTCTATCCAATTAAATTTTATTCCTGTCTTCTATAATGAGGTTATAGGATATGATTTTTTTGGAAAACCTTCAATAAATCCTCGATAATAGCTATTAATTCCCATAAAAGATCTTATGTTGGTAATTTATTTTGGAACATGCCATTCCATTATAGCTTTAATTTTATTTGGATCGACAGAAATGCTTTCTTTAGAAATAACATGTCCTAAATATTGTATTTTATCTTTATAAAAGTCACATTTGTTGAGCTTAGCATATAGTTCACGTTTCCTTAACACTTGTAAAATTATTCTTAATTGTTCTTCATGTTCTTGTTCATTTTTTGAATATACTAATATATGATCAATAAAAACAATGACGAATTTACCCAAGTATTTACTTAAAATATTACTCATTAAACACATGAATGAGGTTGGACCATTTGTTAAACCAAAAGGCATTACTACAAACTCGTAGTGGTCATACCTTGCTCTAAAAGTTGTTTTATGAATATCTTCATCTTTTATCCTAACTTGATGATATCCATATCGTAAGTCAATTTTGGAAAATATCTTCGCTCCTCTTACTTGATCGAATAGATCATCAATGTGAGGTAAAGGATATTTGTTTTTAATGGTCATTTTATTTAGTTTTCAATAATCAATACATAGTCGTAAAGTGCCATCCGTTTTCTTTACAAAAAGTACAAGTGCTCCCCATGGAGACCCACTGGGTTGGATGTACTTTTTATCTATTAATTCTTGTAATTGTATCTTTAGTTCATTCAGCTCTAGAATATTCATCCTATAAGGAGACTTAGAGACTGGTACTGCTTCAGGTACTTATGGTAAAATATGTATCTCTTTGTGGAGGTAATCCTGGAATTTCTTACAGGAATAAGTCTTTAAATTTATTTAAAACAAGAAACTATGATACACTAATTTGTTTATTTTCTTCCCTGTTATCTATTACATGCACAACATATAATTTACAACCTTTACACACACACTTTTTCATTTGTAATGTTGATATTTCCCAAGCAGAAACTGTTTTAGGTATCCCCTTAATATTAACAATATTGTTAGTATCATTTGTGCATAAAAATGTCTTATTATAACAGTTTAGTATCACTCTATGTTCTTCTAACCAATTCATACCAATCAACAAGCCATAAGACCCCAAAGGAAAAACATTCAAATCAACATAGGTTTTGAAATCATTCATAAGATATTCACACTTGCCAACAAATTCAGTGACTTTCCTTTTTGTACCTATAGCAAGTTGAACTAACCATGACTTTTCAAATTTGTTTTTCTGTAATTTGCACATCTTCACAACTCTAGGTAAAATATAACTTAAACTAGCACCATGTTCAATCAAAATAGAGATTGGTTCATTATTTAGCGTACCTTCTACTTACGCCATAGAACTCTGATGATATTCTTGTCTATTTTCCAATGCTACGCTGATTTTTGGAATGTTCCTTGCAATTTCTTCAACTGTAGAAGCTTCACAGACAGTATGCAAGTTGTTGTTGTTTTTCTTCCTGAAAAGACAGTCCTTGTAATAATGTGGGTCACCACACTCCCATCATTTCAAAGGTTCTCTTTGGGCTATATTTTTATTATAAACAGTAAATGGTTCTTTTTCCTTATTCCCAGATGGATTATAAGGTTTATGACCTTTATAGTTGCTCCCTTGATAACTTCATTAATGATTTTAAAAAAAATTATTATAAAATTTTGTTCCTTTTCGTTTCCGTTCAAATTTATTATTCTTTTTATCTTTCCAGTTGTTTACATTCTGATTTTTATTTTTATTTTGTTCATAACTGAAATCTGCCTTCCTCGTTGCTTCTAAAGTTCTTGGGTTATCATATTCAATTATTTCTTTATAAATAGGAGGTAGACAGATTATAAAACGTTGAATCTTTGTCTTTTCATCAACAATATAAGGCACATAATGCATCAAACTTAAGAACTCATTGCACAAATCCTTCATCGTCATACTTCCCAGTTTTAAATCACTAAACTTCTTATCCTTTTCCTTGTAATATTGTTCTAACAAGTATTTTCTTTTAAAATATTTCTTAAAAGTTCTCCAAGTTACATATTGTTCTTTAATGTGTTTTATATTTTTTATATCTTGCCACCAAATATTAGCTTTCCCAATCAAATTATATATTGTCATTTTCGCTTTTAATTCACTAGAATAATTATATATTTGAAAGTTTTTCTTCATTCTTGAAAGCCATGGTTCAGCCTCTTCTCATGTTTCAATTTCACCATTGAACAGAGGGGGCTTGATATTTTTAAATTCCCCAGTGATTTCATCATAAGACTTGTGTTTATTTTTAGTTTCCAACTAGATACTATCACTGCTTTCACTTGAATCTTCATATTTTTGTTTTCTTTTATTATCCAATTTCTCATTAGTAGATTCAATGTCAATATCTGAAGATGCTTATTTTCTTACTTTTCGCTTGCATGCTTCATTTCCAATTTCGTTAGAGCCAAAATCCTTATTCTTAAGGTTTTCACGATCATGCAATTTATTTAATAATACATCATTTAATTCTTCTTGTGCTTTTAAGATATGTTCGTTATCATCTTTCACACTTTGTAATTCTGTTTTTAAATCCCTAATTGTTTGTAACATTTCTCACTGATTATCATTTCTACTTTCGTTTAGATTTACCCAGATATTATCTTCATTAAAATTTTCTTGTTCCACATTATCCTGATGTTTGGGACGAGAACCCCCTTTTCCTGACATCAGAACATATGTCCTTCTTTGTATAGAAATACAACAAGAAAATTTCTCTTTCTCCTTGTGTAATAATAAGTGAGATGAAAATTCATAAATTTTATCAGTCTACTTTGAAAAATAAAGAATAAGACTTCCTACTACTATGATAATTTATATGTAATCTCATTCTTATGTTGAGCCCTCTTAGGCCAAGTGTTGAAACCTCATCTCCGATACCATTTTGTCACAAACCCTAATTTTTTTTTTTTTTAAATAACATAATTGCAATTTACATATCTTGAAACAATTGTAGGTTGTGCCTTAGGGTTTATATTGATCTTATAGGTTCATATTTATTGATCAAAATAATCAAACCTATAGTTGTTTCTAAGTTGTCATATTCATTCTTGATATTAAGGACTTACATATAAATCTCATAAATTGGCATAAACTTGTTAACATTATAAGCCTTTCAATATGCATCCTAAGTCCTTCAAATAACAATATATATATATATATATATATATATATATATAGCATAGTCAGTATATAAATCTAGAAAGGAAATTATGGTATACGAAGTTAGTTTTCCTCATACCAATTTGAGCTAATTAATCCTTATCCTATTAATACATAAATTGTGTTAAATCAATAGTTCACTCACATTGAAAAAACCTATTCTGTGATGTTAATAGTTGTTGTGATCATCGTCCTTTGCAAGGGTAAATGGAAAACACATGGAAATTGTTTGGTGAAGTCCTTTAGAGTTTTAAATGAGGTTGAAATACAACATGATCTTAGTCATTGCTCTTAAACAAGTGTTTCCTCGATCCACCACCACCTGGAGGTAGTACCAGATATCGATTTTAATGACAGCTTGAGATTCTCACGAGGTTTGTAAGAAACCCCGAGGAAATTATTTCTCAAATCTGGTTTACTCTGTAAGAAAAAAAAATTGTGTTCAATAAGACTTCTAGAAGATTGTTGTGATGTGTCTTACTATGTGATGGTTATCCTGTGCAAGGAGATACCCTGTACGATTACTATGTGCAAGGAGTCACCCATTAAAATTTCTCTGTGTGAGAGGTTTCCCTGTGAGTTTGCTCTGTGCATGGATTTCCTCTACAGGAATTCTTGTTTACAAGGAGTTGTTCGTTCCTCGAAGGTTTTTCCACCATAGGAAAGGTTTCCATCCGGATATGATCAAACTATTATTCTACTGTAAGTACATTATAACTCATTTTTTTTATGCCTTACCTCTATCATATATATTGTTTTCATAAATTTTGATACTAACATCGAATATCCTATTATAGGTCAGGTTTAAATATAAATTCATGTGTTTTCTCTGATGAAGGAAGCATATCAAAGGTCATTCCTGCACTTGTAAGTATTAATTTAGATTAAGTTGGTCGCAGAAGTTTAATTCCTCAATTTTCTTCAGATTTATCTTAGAAGATTGAATAGGCACTACTAACCTTCGTTTGTTGCTTTTATTGTTGGGTTCAAACTAAACAACATAACGACCCTATTCTGATTCGAATTCATGGGCGACATTATTCTTAACAAGTATGTGTTTTCCACATGGTTTACTCTCCATGAGTCGTTGCTACAGATTTCTATCTCAATAAGTATATATGAGTTATAGATTTTCTAAGTCTCAGATTTAGAAATGGGTTGTAATGTAAGAATAGACCTATAAGGATTATAGTTTACACTTCTAAGTTCCTTTCGAACAGAATTGTAATAATTATGTTGAGTCTGGATAGAGATATTCGGAGCTATTTGATTACATAGGCTACGATATTTACCATAGATATAATTTTATGGTATTTATGTACAAACATATGTAAGTTTTTTTGAACAAAACCCTACAGGTTTTGTATGTCCTTCTGGATTGTTAACACTGACTTCATTTTTCTCCCTAAATGAAGTTTCGATTTGATCTTGTAATATTCTTTTACAAATTGTTATTGCATTCTTATTTTATAGTAAAGAAACCCCTCTGTAATGGTATTTACTATCCTTAGTAAAAAAAATTACAATTACAAATGTATTGGAATTACATTTTCGTATTGTTTTCCCTTAAGAATCTTTGCATCAAATTGTATTTATTTACATCTGGTAATTAATTTTTTTCTAGGAAATGTATGTATTTCCATGATTGTTATGCATATAATAAAATTACCACTGTCTCATTAAAAACATAGATGATATGAATCTCTCTTTATTTTCTTTTGACTGCTATGAGTTTATATATAACTGTATACATGCACAAAACCAATAAATTTTCCTATGAAGGTTGGAAAGAAAAAACCTTATCTATTGCATATGAATCATAAACTATATATAAAATTTATCACACAAAATATAAATGCGCAGCCAAATTATTACTTTTTATATTCATATCATAACTTTGTTTCCAATTTTGACATTCTTATTAGCACAATTGCAAATAAATAAAAATCAGAACCTGTGTAAATTTTGCACTGAAGAAATGGATGTGACAACAATCTGAAGGTCGATGTTCCTCCCAAACTTAATCCAGAACAACAAACACTAGTTTCTCTGAATACACCTGAGCCTGATTGTTGAACGAGAAGGACAAAGACTGAAGTTCTTATTCCTGTAAAAATTCTCCTCAAATCTCACACATTTTGATGCTATGGTATCCTTCCCAGTCATGCGAGCCTCCTGCTCAATTCATGTGAAGTATTTTTATTCACTTGCCTAGGTATTTTGGTCATTAATAAGACACATGCTCACACTAACTCGCACTTGAGTTTTGACTAGATTTCCTAGGAGGATGTTCCTTGCACCATGACTTGAGTTCGAACCAAGATCCTGCCACTTAGTCTCTTATGAAATGTCACTTGTCATTCCTCCTTGTGGGTCAGCAATCACTCTTTTAACAACTACCTTTAGATTATTATTTCCTTCTTTTTATTAAGTAATATTTAAAATGTATTACAATTGTTTTGACCACCCTTGGTCAAACTTAAATAATTCAATAGTTCCAATGCATAAATAAAAATAAATTTTTAATAATTCAAAATCTGGGATATCACATACATCCCCCCTTAAAGTTTAACATCATCCTTGGTGTTATTCAAGTTCCTTCAAGTCCTCTTGAAAAAGAATTGGATATGCATCTCACATATGACTCTCCAATTCCCAAGTAGCTTCCTCGGGACTAAGGTGCCTCCATTGCACCTTTACTTTCCCAATGTTACAGATTCAGAGAATAAGATCTCTTATATCGAGAATGTGCTTTGGTTCCACTTGGAATTGTCATTCGGGTTCCACCTGTATCACATCCCAATCAACCACATGAGTAGCATCACGCACATATTTTTTTAATAAAAAAATGTGAAAAATGTTGTGTACTTTTATTGAAGCCGGAAGTGCCATTTGATAGGCTACCAGCCCCACTCTTGCTAATACTTCGAAGGGTCCACAATATCTTGGAGAAAACTTAGGACAATTTCCCAGTTTCAAAGAACTTTTCCTTGGTTTTACTTTTACATAAAAATGATCTCCAACTTGGAACTCTCTTGGAGTTCTTTCTAAACATGCGTAACTTTTATGTCAGTCATGTGTCACCTTCAACTTATGTTGTACATATTTCACCATTAGTTCCATGTCTTTTAACATATCAAGACCTAACATTAATATGTCCACCAGACTACTCCAAGAAATTGGAGTGTTACATTTCCATCCATAAAGTATTTCAAAAGGACTTAATTTCGTTGAAGCCTGAAAATTATTGTTATAAGAAAATTCAACAAGATGTAAATACTCTTCCCATTTACTAGGCTTATCCATTACATACATTTTGAGCATATATTCTAATACTTGGTTTACCCTTTTAGTATGCTCGTCTATTTGTGGATGATTAGGAGTTATAAAGTTTAATTGGTTATCCAAACCTTTAAACAAATATTTCCAAAAGGTACATGTGAACTTAGCATCTCTATCAAAAATTACAACTTTAGGCACACCATGTAATCTGAAAATTTCGTTCATAAAAATATCAACAATATTTATAGTTTTATAAGTGGAATTAACATGAATAACATTTTCTTTCTTACTTAATTTATCCACAACAACCATTATAGAATCATTATGTTTATTATTCTTAGTTAAACATGTTATAAAATCCATACTAATAACCTCCCATTTCCTGTAACATCCAGCTCTTGCGCGCACTGTGCGGACTTATTCTTTAAGGACACTTGCGTGCAAGTGATCCAGGTCATTATACTATTGGTTGTTTGATTATGATTATGAGACATTATGGATTTGATGTTATGTTATTTTTGTTGTATTTACATCGACAGGTGCTATTGACTGGTTTCTCCTGAGTGTGCAAGACTCTGGACGTTGAGGATGCCAAGGCATCGATGAAGCTCCGTGGACTCTAGATTGAGTCAAGGAGTGGAATGTTAGGGTTTGAATGTTGTTGATGTGACATATGTACATACAATTAGATGTTACGATGTTGATTATTATTGCTAACATAATTCATTGATGGATGCAGGCTGACGATAGCTTGTCGACCAGACTCACATTTGGAGTAGAGGGGTCATGCATGACAACCAAAGACATTGCGGGAGAGGTGTGGTAGCATCCCTGCCACAGCCTACTAGAACTCTCGTCATGGCTCGAATTGTAGGTTAATGATTACCTAGTTCGATAATACCCACGATGTCGTGAGGGAAAACTGTGATAGTCGCTCATGATGATTCTAAGGGGTGTGCAATAAGGCAGGGTCCTTATTCCTTAGAGGCCCTTAGTCTCCCACAAGATCACCTGATGAAGTATTGACTCCAGGGATTTGACATCTACCAAATTCAGTCAAGAGGCGAGTGGCACCCTTGGAGCATGTAGCGTGTCTTGAAGGGCACGTTGCACAAAGAAAACAAAAAGAGGCGAGTGGCACCCTTGGAGCATGTAGTGCATCCTGAAGGTCACGTCGTGATTTTAACTGGTAAGTTAATAAACCTAGTGCCTAGAAAATTATGCCTCCTTAGGACCTGGTTGGACTTAAAATGAATGATGTGATAAGTAAAGTTTAATAACAAAATTTCCCTTAAAAACTATCGCCAATCCTAGTGAATTGAAA
>ML800519.1:55658-95762 GCA_009831015.1 Picea engelmannii
GAGGCTAAAGTCCCTTCATGACTTGTCATGTTTAAGCTTACAGATCTACCTTTAAATAAAAGGAACCCGCTCTGATACCAATTGTTGGAAATACTAAAACAACTGAGAGGGGGGGTGAATCAGTTGTTTATGAGCTTAAACAACTTTATACCTTTAAAAAAAATTTATTAATCTTCCTTCAAGTGATCATCAACAACATGCAGCATATGTACAGTAAAATTAAAAACCATCAGTCACACATGAAGTACACACAGAGACAGATTTTTCATGAGGAAACCCATAAAGGGAGAAAACCTCTTCTTCTTTGAAATGATAGGCATTCTTTTGCAGTTCTGTACATCATTTATAATTGAGCACCAACTCAATGTGAGGCTGCTACCTCTGTTTTACAAGCTGCAACTTGTTTGAGAGCTCCAACTCTCTGGTTTCTCTAGCACCTACTAGAAGGAAGCACTAACTCCCTGAGTATTCCAGCACCAACTGGATGGAAGCACCAACTTCCTGAATGTTCCAGCACCAACTAGATGGAAGCACCAACTTCCAGTTACACAGGCTTCAACCTGAATAACAGAGAACACCTATTCTCCCTAGCACCATCCTGCCACCTTTGTTTCTCTTGCTACAACCAGATGGAAGCTACAACTTCCTGTGTTCAAGCCCCCACTTGAACTTATGAGGACAACAGTCCTCCCGAGCACCTCCCAACCACCCTCAAATATCAAATAATGAACACACAGATAACTTATGCAGATAAATCAATTCTTACCAGTCTTTCTCTATATCTGATCTTCAACAAAGTGTTCTGCAATTCTTCTCTTCTTCTGTTTGTTTAGCAGGTCTGCTCTGCATCAACTTTTTCTGCTCATTTTGCTCTGCTTTTGTTCTGTCTGTTATTCTGCTCTACTTCTGCTCTCCATTTCATCTCACGATACACATTTTCTCAATTTCATATTATACCACTGCTCATTTTCTTTTTCTTACTATTTATTCATTTTCTCTTTAGAACAGCTAGTCCAACACAGTCTGTTTCAACTTCTTCTTTTTTGTATGCACTCGAACAGACGATTCAACTTCCCATCTCCTTTGGCAAGAACCATGACAACTATCCCGTAACTGAAACGTTAACCCGTTTACAATCACGAGTCTGTTTCACTTAACATAATCGTAACAGAGGAGTTAACTATAAGAAAGAACGGTAACCCTCCGATCACAATCAAGGTTTATCCGCACCGTTGGATAATATTTATTGTTCTTGCCTTTTAAATCGGGTTTCGGCGTTTCGGCATTTCTTTGTCCAAGTGTCTCGACACTTTCACATCGCGAACTCTGAAACTCCGAAATGGAGCTTATCTAGACAGACTTCTTCTCTTCCCATGACCAAGGGTTGTGACCAAGGCTTTATGTGAAAGGCGCTTTCGCGATTTCGCATATCGCGAATTCGTAATTCCTTATGTTGAATGTTCCTGTCATCTCCAAATCTCGATCTGCGAAATTCCATAAGGAAATCAGATCAATGGTTCAGATCATTTCTTGATCTGAGGGCTGCAAATCCATCGTGACTTCGCATATCGCGATTTCACAATTCATGTTGCAATCCTTACCATATCCCGATTCACGAAACTCCGATATGGTATAAGATCAACGGTCTAGATCTGAGCTTGACTTGACGACTATGATTGAAGCGCAATATCGCATGTCACGATTTCGGCATTTCTAATGTTCCAAGTTCTTGTCACTTCCAAATTGTGATCCCCGAAACTTCGATGAGAGGTCAGATCAATGGTCCTGATCATTTCTGGATATGACGGTCTAGATTCAATCGCGATTTCGCATATCGCAAAATCGGGGTTTTCGTTGCATTGTGTGCTTTGCATATTGAAATCCCGGTCCCCGAAACTCCGACACAAACTGGAATCAACGGTCCAGAATCTGATCTCCTTTTAATGGCTGTGATTGACTCGTGATTTCACATATCGCGAAATCGGGGTTTTCATTGCATTGTGTTCTTTGCATATTGAAATCCCGATCCCCGAAACTCCAATGAAGCCTCCTGTCAAGCTTCTCCCGATGGCGCCCGATCACTGCCATGCTTCCTCTACAAGTGGACGGTCCCGATCTCTGCTTGATTTAACAGCTATGATTAAATCACCATATCGCATATCGCAATTTCGGCATTTCTAATATTCAAAGTTCTTGTTACTTCCAAATCGCGATTCCCGAAACTCCGATACAGACTTGAATCAACGATCCAGATTCATTTTTGATGATCCAATGACTACTATTTAATTGTGAAAGCTTGTTGCAATGGGATCCCTGTCTGATACAGACTTGACATCAATGCCCTCCATCATTCGTTGATTCGTTGTCTGTTGCCATCAATGACAACCATTCATTGATTCGCTGTCTTTTGCCAACATGCATTCGCTGTCTGTGCAATATTTGCCAACAAGGGCACCCTCATGCTGGGGGGTAGCCTTAATCTGGAGCTTACCATCAACCATATGGACAAAATGTGTCTACCACACCTAATCCGTGGAATATCCCTTTTCCAGGGAACCCACAGTTCTCGGCGGGACACAATTCTCAAGCTCAACAACAACCCCCTTATGGACAAACGCCAAATCCAACTTATAATCCTCAAAACCCATCTGGTTATCCTCCGCTTGCACATGTTTCTCAAAACACCTCAAATCCTGTGTACCCTGGTCAACACCAACCTTATACTAAAGGGCCCACTAGTTACAATTATCCACATAACCCAGTGTATGGCCCTACTGGTGTCCCTTTGCCACACCAGTATTACCCATAGGTTAACCGACAACTACCTTTCCTAGCAACCCTGGACCTTCCAGACTTGTCTCGGTTAACGAATGATCCTATTTTTCATTTTCCAGTTTGGCCAGCTATTCCAACTAAACTTCCTTCTGATATCCCAAAATTCGACGGAAAGTCCAGAGAAGACCCAAACAACCACGTGATGACTTTCCATTTGTGGTGTTCATCCAACTCCCTCATGGACGATTCTATACGTTTGTGTCTTTTTCAACGAATGCTTATGAGTTCCGCAACAAAATGGTATACTGAACTACCACGTGCTTCTTTTAACGATTTCAACTCTCTCGCCATGTCTTTCCTCACACACTTCCAACTACCCATTCGATACGAGACGGGTACCGAACTATTGACCTCCCTTCGTCAAACAACTTCCGTACATATCTTTGATCATATTCATGAATGGAGACGACGACGAAGGCCAATCAAAGCGGTCATTCCTAACCAATTATTAGCGGAATGGTTCACTAAATCATTGTTACCCCAGATCGCTCATGATGTTTCCATGGGTGGTGTAGTCACCGAGGAAGAGGCTATTGCTCGGGCTCAATACTTAGACTTGGTTTATTCACAGTCGGGTACTATGTACGAGTTGATACTGAATGTCTCTCATGCCACTAATGATCCATCCAAACCATCATCTACCTCACACACGGATGGAGTCATTGGCTCCGTCAAAACCCAGTCTACTTCCCAGTCGACTGGAACAACCCAACGGCCCGTTTCGATGGCTGCTCCCAGTCCGACTACACCCTGTTCTACCTCCCCTCAGACTCAGGTCTCTAAGGTGAATGTTGTCCAATCGACCCCTTCACAACAACCTGGGGGCAAGAAGAAATCAAGAAATAAACCAAAGAAAAACAACAACAACGAACAACCAAAAAATCAACCGCAAACCCCTGATGTCGGGAAACAACCACAACGGAAACCGAAATTCGCATGTCTCATTTGTGGCGACGATAATTACACTTGAGACTGTCCACTTTGCGATGAAGTGGCCAAGATTTTCAAAGGAAATTCACAACCCGTTGTGTTACCCAGCCTTTCCCACAACAGCAATCTTTGGTTGCTCAAACCCCCACCCCAAAGGGAAGTTCCAACCAATCCCATGACGAGGCCTCGACAAGTGCCCACATTTACATGTTTAACGGGATTAATCTGACCACTCGCACTATGACATATGACACACGGATTAAACCTGATAAGCCGAAGCCCGCTAATGGTTCCTTACCGAACCCATTACCATCTTCCGTTAGTCCTCTGTCTGCTAGCCCTCCATCCGGGCCACTTCAGATTGAGAAACCTTCGTTTGACTCCATTTTACGCCCCCATTTTACGGGCTACCCAAAACTACAACATTGTTGAAAATTTGGCTCAAGCACTATGTGCTATGTCTGCTTTGGAAGTTCTACAACACTGTCCCAGCCAACGTAGAACACTCTTAGCTTCCATCGGCGCTTTCGATCCTGAGTCATCAAATAACCTCACGTTTAATCTGGATGATCATCAACCCCGACTCTCTCACCAACTAGCTTTTCATATCGATGTTGTTGTTCACAATCAACAAATCCACCGAACTATCTTGGATGAGGGAGCCTCTACTTGTGTCATGTCTTTAGCTTTTTGGAAAGGCTTAAAATCACATGCCCTTAACAAATCCCCTACGATGTTACGTGCTTTCGATGGGCAAGGTTTTCATCCTCACGGACTGTTACAATCCTTAGCCGTTCAGTTGGGCGGCAAAACTATTACTGTTGATGTTGAGGTGGTCGATGCCCCCCTCGATTACAACCTACTACTTGGAAGAAGTTGGTTCTATGCTATGAATATTGTCGCCTCGTCAGTGTTTCGATGTGTACAATTCCCCCATCAAGGAAAAATTGTCACTATCGATCAACTCGATTTCTGCACACCCGACACTCGCGCCCCTGTCACCAACAACATTCCTTTTTTGGGAGACCACCCAGTTATGTATGAAAGCGTTGGTGTTGTCTTATTGAAAGATTCTAGCCTTATGGGTACCTTCCCTACACCACTTCCACCTACCGCGCATCATATTTCCACCATCAATATGATCTCGACTATGCCTTATCAATCTTTGGAATCATCTGATCCTTGGATTGTACCTAGTCCTATGGAATTCGATGTGCTCGGTGACACCATGCCACTTAGCCCAGCTAAGGCTGCATATGTAGCTATTCAATCTGCCTCTCCCTCTCCGGACAACCCACATTTCTTGGCATTTGATGCCTACTCGATGCCTTCATGGTTGGATTCCCTATCGTCTGCAATCGATTACATTTCCCAAATTTTCCCTTCTGATGAATCTATTATGGAAATGCTTAGCATTGACGACGTGCCTTGGAATGATAACCATCATCGATCCTCTTTTCTTCCACCTCTGGAAGAAATCCACAAAGACATGCACTCTGTCTTCCCTCCTGATGTTACCGATGCTCTGCAATCTCCCATCCTCACACAAGATACTCTTTCTAAGGGAAATATGGGTAACATCTCTACTACGATCGTTATCGATATTTCAATCAAAGAAGGCATTGTGGAAAACATTAACCTTGGTGCTAATTGCACACCTGAAGAAGTGGTCTCTTACACCGCTTTGTTTAAATAATTCTGTGATGTCTTCGCTTGGAGCTACGAGGAAATACCAGGGATCGACCCTTCGATTGTCATACACGAAATCAAGACTTACCCTGGTGTGAAACCTGTTCGACAGAAACTCTGCCCGGTTCATCCCAAGAAAATCGCAGCTATAAAAGCAGAAGTTGAGAAACTTTTAAAATTTGGCTTTATCTATCCTGTCCCTTTGACAGAATGGGTCTCCAACCTTGTTCCGGTTGCCAAAAAATAGGGAACCATCCGTGTTTGTGTTGACTATCGGGATCTCAATAAATCTTGTCCAAAGGACAACTACCCTATGCCCTTCATCGATAAAATCATTGATAATTGCGTTGGGAGTGTAATCTTCTCTTTCATGGATGGCTTCTCCAGGTATAACCAGATTGAAATTTTACTTGTTGATCAACATAAGACAACCTTTATTTGCCCATGGGGAACTTTCACCTATCGAAAGCTACCTTTTGGTCTTAAAAATGCTGGTGCTACTTTCCAGCGGGCCATGTCGTACGCTTTCCACGATATCAAGCATATTGAAGAACCTTACCTCGACGACTTACCTGCCCACTCATCCAATCGATCCGATCACGTTGATCACTTACGGGCTATTTTTCTTCGATGTCGGTTCTACCGTATCCTCTTGAACCCACATAAGTGCATTTTTGTTGTCGAATCCGGTTGACTCCTCGGTTTTATTGTCTCTAAAGACAGGATTAGGGTGGAACCCTTAAAGATTAAGGCTATTCTGGTCTTACCCCCACCTACTAATTTAACCCAACTCCAAAGTTTGCAAGGAAAATCAAACTTACTTCGCCGTTTCATTTGTAACTATGTTGAGATAACTAAAGGATTCATGCGGTTGCTGCAGAAAAACACCCCTTTCATCTGGGATGCTATCGCTCAACAGTCATTTGATGCTCTCAAGCACGCCTTGACCCACGCACCTTTGTTGCACCCTCAAGAGTATACAAAGGACTACATCCTTTACTTAGTTGCCTCCACTTCCACTATTGCAATGGTGTTAGTTCAGGAGGACCCCAACGGTGAGGAACATGTGATCTATTACCTGAGAAAGAGTCTATCTGGACCCGAACTCCGATATTCACATCTAGAGAAACTGGCTCTGGCAACCGTCATCGTTGTCCATAGATTCTGCCATTACATCTTACTACGCACCACCACGGTGATTGTGGACTCAAACCCCATGTACCACGTCTTGACAAGTCAAGTGCTCGGGGGAAAATACTCTAAATGGATCGTCATCCTTCAGGAATTCGATCTTGAATTTACAAAGTCCAAAGACAAAAAGTCCCTGGTGTTTGTGGAGCTTATCTGCGATCTCCCCCGTGATGATGAAGACATCGAACCTAGAGATTCTCTCCCTGACGAAACTCTTTTCCTCATCAGCACATCTGATCCTTGGTACGGAGACATCCTCCTTTATCTCCAAACCCAACGTTTTCAGCCTAACACTTCCCGTGAAGAGCGTCGACGTATTCGCCACCATTCTCACCGTTACCTCATCGTCGTCAACACCTTGTATCGTCGTGGTATTGATACCATCCTTCGACGATGTTTGATCCATGAGGAGGTTGAACGCGTTCTGAATGACTGTCACCTTGGAGCCTTTGGCGGTCACCTTTCGAGGATGGCCACAACCCAAAAAATTCTACGTGCTGGCTATTTTTGGCCCTCGATTTTCAAAGATTGTATTGAGGCAGTCAAAAAATGCCCACCCTGCCAAGTTTTTAACAACAAGGCACGCACCCACCCTACTATGCTGCACCCCATTATCGCCATCGACCCCTTTGCCAAGTGGGTATCGATTTCATGCAATGTAAGCCTACCTCAGTCGGGGGGCACGGTTATATAATCGTCGTTGTCGACTACTTTACCAAATGGGCTGAGGCTATGCTTACCTTTCTAAACGATGGTCGTACCGCAACTCTGTTTCTTTTTAACCACGTCATAACTTGTTTTGGTGTACCACGCACCATCGTCACTGATCACGGTGCACACTTTAAGAACCAGATGATGAGTGAATTACATGCCAAGTTGGGTTTTCGCCATGAAAACTCATCCCCATACTATCCTCAGGCCAATGGACAAGTTGAGGCCATCAACAAAGTCCTAAAAACCATGATTCAATGCATGGTAGGGGCAAATAATACATACTGGCATATACAACTTTTCTCCGCTCTCTGGGCTTACCGTACTTCCGTGAAAATCGCAACTGGATTTACTCCTTTCCAGTTGGTGTATGGCATTGAAGTCGTTTTACCAATCGAATGTGAGATTCCATCTCTGAAACTTAAAGTAGAACTCCTACCCCACACTTCTGCCTAAGAAGAACATTTCTTATATCTATCCAAGCTGGACGAAACGCGTCATGATGTTGCTCTCATTAACGAGGCACATCAGAAACAAATTAAAAATCAATACGACAAATTTGTCCATCCTCGGACTTTTGCAGAAGGAGACTTAGTCCTCGTCTATGACCAGGCTCATGAAAAACTAGGGACAGGTAAGTTAGAACTTCTGTGGCATGGCCCTTACATTGTGAAACGTGTTTTACACAAAGGCGCCTACGAGTTAGTTGATTATGATGGAATTTCCCTAGGGGAGCCCAGGAACGGGCTTTACCTCAAAAAGTACTATGCCTAGATCACCTAGCATGTGTATGTTGTACATTATTGTATTTTAGTTTGGTGTGTCTGTTTCTTTCGCGTGCTCGAGTCTTTACCGTTGCCACTCATAATTGTGCTTGTGTTTTCATGTGCAGATGACGTCTTCCTTTCCTATATTTGTTGGGTTTGCGAATGGCGCTAGTCGACACACCCGGAATATTGCTTCGGCAACATGGGTTATTTACCAATTTGACAAGGTGGTGAGTTCAGGAGGTATTTGCTTAGGACCAGCGACTAATAACATGGCAGAATATCATGCTGCCATTGGAATTTTGACCCAATCCTCCTCCCTAGGTATCTCTCATATCATTGTTTACTTAGACTCCCAACTTGTGGTCTATCAACTCAATCGAATATACGCTATTCGTAATCCCATCCTGCTATGTCTCCATCTACACGTTCTTTGTCTTGAACGAATGTTTGATTATATCAAATACAGACATATTCCAAGAGAACTCAACAGTGTTTCGGATTCGTTAGCCAATTACATCATGGATCGGTATCTCTCCCATAGATAAGATTTCACAAAGGAAAGCAAAATTGTACATCACATGTAAATTAAAACACTTCACATTAAAGGCATCATCATGTACAAATGTTTTGGCACTGTAAAAACTCGGAACTGTATATATATACATAGTGTGACTAAAATGTTTTGATTACATCAAAAAGTATTTAGAAGAGAAAAATGTTGGGTCTTTACACCCATACAACATCGCCTGACAAGTCATACAAAAATAAGATCACCAGAGAGACTCTAATCTCTCTGCACTACATTGTGCTGAGAGTAACATATTACTGCACGCACTACGCGTCTCAGTAGAGAATTGATATTCTCTGGCACTCCCATAGTGTGCCTCTACAGATGTAAAGGCACGTCTCCCCTCCGTAGAGGAGGAATTCCCATCGTGAGGCCTTGGAGGTTTCTTTCAACCTCCCGGAGACCTATCACCGGTGCCCCTAGATCTGCTGCAACTGGAGCACCCCCACAACGTCCTGGTATCGGTATCTTAGTCGGGCGCACTGCTCCCTTCTCTACATATTGAAAACAATACATCTTTTAAAAACTCTTCTACATACCCAAAAAAATATATACATTAAAAACTTTAAAAAAAAAACTAGACAAGGTGTTGCTCAGTCTCTTACCTGACGCATCCCAATCTTCCCCCGTGGGTAGAATCAAATCCATGCTCCTGCGAAAATCCACCTCAGCATACGGAAAGTATTCTATCCAGAGATACTGTCATCTCAGCCAAGCAAAGAAGTCACCGGTGAAATGGAACTCTGACTCTGCTACTAGCCTCAGAGACAGACTAGTCCACCTCTCCATCCGTGGTTCGTCCACTGGTCGCACTGTCATTGCTATCTGAGGCTGCATATGGGGAATGCGCTCTAAGAAAAATAAGACCATAAACGAGACATATCCGAACTATTTCTGCCCCATCCTACACCGCGAAACTTGTTCCTTCACATTTCGAAGGAACCCTGCACTCCAATTCAACAGTGTTGGCTCCAAACACTGTACGCCATAAGCTACCTACGGTCTCGATGCCAGATGTACGCTAGTGCTTCCCATCACGCTCGTGATGGCAAACAAAATGGACCGGAGGGGTAACTCTCGAATATCCTTGATAGGGATTCTACCCCCCACCAGTCTTACTCCTGGGACACAATGACGTGCCAGATACACGCCCACTTGCTCGGGAAGTGCCCTCTGCCCGAAAAAATATATAGGAACCCCTCTTTTCGAGAGGCCAGTCAAGAAATATACATCGTCCAACTCGATGGTTAAAAGCTGTGTTCTGATCCAGAACCCTTTCTCCGCAACATCCCATAAGCTGATCATGTGCTCAAGCAATAAAATCTCCTTCATTTTTTGCAATTTGAAGAATTTCAGTAAGCTGCAAGCTCTCAACGTAGCTCACGTGCGAGGAATCCACAAGGAATCCAAGTCATCAATCTCATGCTCTCGTTCTTTCCACTCGATCATGGTCACCGAAATCACCTACAAACAAAAAACAAAGAATTTCATTATTCAATTTTTTTGGCAATTTCGGCAATTTCTTAAACAATTTAATAACTTGAAATCTAATGCCCACATTGTTCAAAAAGACCATGCCCTCTTTTATAATCATCACACCCTCTCTTTACCATTCAATGACCATCACGCAAAAATAAACGTCTTTTAATTAAGATAATGTCCATAATGGCTGTGTGGGCGTATTTTTGAGTTTTCTATGACTTCTTTGACAAAAACGACCCATCTATTTAAGTGTCAAGGCGTTGGCATCTTGGCTATCACTTTCTAAAATTTTGTTTGCAAAAAGAATGTCTTACTCCCATCATTTTTAATAGAGGCCGATTTGATCTTTTTTGGACCGACCTAGGGCTTCATTTTTTAAATTAAATGTTGCTATGAAAATGAATATTAAACCATGTAATTGAAAGAAGGAGAGATGAAGATCTACCTGGTCCAAACGGCGAGAGAAACGGTCAACCGTAGCTCCGGTATCAAGCGAAACAAGATCCACCTCCAAAGTGAGAACCTCCTCTGCTACAACTCCTTATGCAAAATGAAATGGTAAATGAAGTTTTTCTTGTATTACTATTTATAAATTTCCATTTTTATAAGGTATAGCTATTTATGGGTTTCTCTGGCAATATAATGGCTTCACTAAACCTCTAGATTGCAGTTTTGACAACACAGGTTTCCTAGCAGTTCTGATCGTCTGTTTACCTTGTCACATCCATGAGCATAGTCTTAGTTCATTTTCAAGCTCGAAAATATGAGAACGCACCTGGTAGACTTTTATCTCTTTTTCGGACCCGCATGGACACATGAAAAAGGAACCCCCTGGAGTCATCTTTAAACTCTTTTCAGACTCTCTAAATATGAAAAGATCATCGAGTGACCTTGCTTCCTTTCACACTCGTTAAAAGGTTCGAAAGGGCATCTTTCGAGCAATAGTTTATCTCTTTTTCGGTCTCGTCAGACTACTGTACGAAAAATGAACTGAGAGAGTTCTCTTTTAAGTGTTTTTCCAGACTCTATAATCACGAAAAAACTTCAAGTTTTCTATCTTTGGACTCGCTAAAACACACATCGACAAGCCCATACGGGACCAAACCCTTACTTCTTCCAGTTCGTTAAACAAAGGAAGAGGAACTTACCGAAGGTGAGTTATAATGCATGTGTTATCCTCCTCGAGCTCATTAAATCAAAAAGAGGTACTCGTCTATCTAGATGGGGGAAAATTTGAAAGAAGCAAGCCAAGCAGTCTCTTGATAACATTACCAAGTAATTCTTAGAGTCTCCCTTGAACATGGCACTTTGTCATTTGCACGCATTATATTTCGCTGAAACTCTGCAATGAGCTAATCCTTTGAGTTTCTTTCACTCCTTTGGGTCACCTGACGTAAGTCACATCATCCACTCCATTATCAAGTTTTGGTCCATGTCATGTTTTTGTTGTTGTGCCTCAGTGTTCAAGGGAAGTATCCGCCTCTAGAGTCAGCCATCCCAAATATCTTGTCTCAAAACCCGTGTCATTCCATGTTCATTTTCTTTACCAATTACACCTCTATGTACGTTTCGTGTCATTGATGGGGGATACATCAAGGCCCTCCTTCGACGAGCCTATTCATGTCGACCTCAACACATTATCCAGGAATTAGGCTTAGAAACCAGTTAGTACTTTGGGACCTACATGCCTCAATGGTAGACCTCCTCACATTCAACAATAGGTTTACATCATTGACCTCTGATCGGATGATTCCACGGATGTTCGACTCCAGCTCATCCATTCACATTCGTTGGAATGTACTAGGGTACCTTGGGAATCATTGACATTAATGGTGATCTCCCTCACACTTGTTAACGGTTTACACCATTGACCGATAATCAAGTGGTTTCTGCCATGTTTGACATCAGGACATCTATTCACATGGTTAGATTCGTGCCACATTGGGATCGGTAAGAAGGCCCTGGGTTGAGTGATCACTTTAATATGTACTTTTCCCAGGTTGCGAAGGAATTTCTCGTGGACAAATGATACATATACTGTTACATAGATCCACTTTGTATTGGTCGTGGCTATGTCTTGTCATCTCGTAGATCCACTATGTATTCTTTGTGGCTACGATTAGTCTAGGTCATCAGAGTATAGATCCACATTGTATCCTCAGTGGCTATACCTTTTTATCAATACAATTATTGATCTGCAGTGTATTTTATGGCGGCCATATCTTGCAAGTCTTGATCGCCCAAGCATAGGTATGCCTGCCTTGGGTTTTGAAATATTTCATGATATTTGTTGGATGTTTGTGTGTAGATTCCGTCAGGTTCTCCGAGTCTATACCCTTGCTTGAAAGTCTACAAATCATTTTAGTTATCAGTTCTCATCTTCTAACTTCATGCTTTGGGGGGCAATCTGTTACACATCAATATTACTCGATTTGATAAGTGTCACATGTTCTTCACGGCTGTCATAAGTGTCGCATGTTGTTCATAAGTGTCGCAAATGGAAAGAAAAGAATATTATTGTGATGACGACACCAAGGAGACACTTAGAATACCTCAAACACCTGATTTGAAGGAAGGAGAATGGTTAACTGAAGTCAACAATCTCTTACCACCTGAAAGGAGCTCTCAAAGTAGGGTTTTAAGGGAGAGCGCTCCCCTACATCATCCTTAGGAGCACTGGCGCTCCCCTACAAGGTGCCAGGGAGCGTTATAGCACCAAATCACCCTTCTGAAGGAGCACTACACATCTTTGAAGCGCTAGCGCTCCCCTTGAGCCTACTAGGGAGCGTTATAGTGCCCTGATACCCCTTTTGAGGGAGCGTTGTCTAATCTGGGCAGTAGTTGATCTGTTGAGGAGAATAAGGGGAGGATCTTTCAAGTTTGGAAGGTAGTTGCATTCAAATTCCTGGTTCAATCATGATCTTAGGAGAAGATCCCTGATCTAAGGAGGGAATTCCTCAACCTACCCTAAAGATACCTCAAGAGGTTAAGCCTCTCTTAATCTATATAAGCAGGCTCTATGATGGTGGAAAGGGGGGAAGAATTGCTAGCATGAAACCTATGATCTCATAGGAAACACATAGTGAACTGGAGGAGAGTAATCAGCGAAGATGCTATCATCCAGGTCTTGGATCTTTTGAGAAAGGGGTTAGGCAAAGGGGACTTGATGAAGCTGTTGCATTTGCATCTACGATTGTCAGTTATTGTTGTCATTGTTCTCATTAATATGATACGCTTGGCCTGTTTCTTTCTAGTTTGTGTCTGATCTTACACGAACTTATCTCCGATAGATAGATCTGTTTTCAAGCTAATATCAATAGAGTAGGAAGTGGTCATACTATTATTTGTCTATAGGGCTCATCAAGGAGCGAAAGATTGGAGCTCAACTAGAAGCGTGCAGGGACAAACACCGGTAAAAGGTACTTATGTTCTCCTTCCTCTTCATGCATTAGGTTGTATAGATCTGAAAGGAAGTCAGTGTCCACGTTAAGCGTCTTCTGTCTTAAGAGTTAAGAGTCTAGCTCTCAAGAGTAGATGTACCTGTCCGCAGGGAGATTTTCCTTCAACAAGGGTAGTTAAGTTATGTTCATGTGACTTCAGTTAAGGAACTTCTATTGTGTTAAGGTTTATGTTTATTCAATGTAATACTATCCAGAGACTTCGTTTTTTTTTTCTTTCAGCGAATTTGTCTTGATGAGCCAACGTTTTATGATCAGAAAAAGTCAAAGTTATCCCAGCCTTATGCTCATTGTACTTTTGATTTGATGTCCAATGGTGAACCCATACTCTGAATGCAATGAATTCTCTGCATTTTTTTTTATTGTTTTTAATACAAATAAAAATTATCTTTTTATCTTATGTTCCTTTATCCTTTCAGTTATTAGTCTGTGCCTGAGCAGTCAGCCAGCAGCTGAATCGACTATCTTTCACTCCGATGTTAAATATTTAGATTCAAATGCCTTGATTTCATGTGCATGGATAATAAGTGTAGGATCATCCCTTTCCCAGTGTTTATTTGCAACGAATTTTTATGCTGTGAATGATTTAATTCTCGCTACTAGTTTAATTCTTGTTGTGATTGGCTTATCCTCTACCTCTGCAATTGGTTTATTTCTTGCAGCGAATTTTTGTTGCGAATGATTTAATTCTGGTTGTGACTAATTTATTACTTGCTACAATTTTCATGCTGCATTTCATTTTTCTTCTTGGAGGTTGTCTCCATTTTTCTCATGGACGAACGAGCCCGGACCAACTATTCCTTGCGTTTAATCTTACTGCGATTTTGTTGAACTAGGTTTTGTGTTTCTCCATGGATTTATCACCTACATTTTTCTTGTCTGGAATGTGCACAGTCCCAAACCCTTACCCTTAGATTGGCATTTATCACCGCATTGGACAGAGAATGGGGTCGTTACAATAAATTTTTGCAGGGCATGATGAAAACCATCGACGCAAATCCCAGGTCATATTATGATAGGAAAAAGAAATTCCACTTAGAAATTTCATATATTCTAGATCTGATGAAACCGTAGTTGGTACAATGAACTAGTTGAAGATCGCGTGGAAACATCTGATGGGTTTGTTGGGGTTTCCAAAACTTATGAATGAAACTAGAGTTTCAAGAAATACGAGTATAACAAGGGTGACAATTCAGACTTCATCGAGATATCTAAGATTTGTTGCATGGAAGATGTCAAATTCGGAATCTAAAGATGCCTTGGATATTATTGATTTTCGTAAACAAAAGAGACCATTTATGCAGATAAATATACTAACTAGAAGAAATTACACCCTATTTGCATAAATGAAATTCAACTAAATTTAACCAGAAATGCCCTTCAACAAAGAATTATTTATGTACATATAATTTTACAAATTTAAATAAATTCAACAACAAAATTGTCATGGAATATAAAAATGCGTAGTCAGTGGAATTTACATAGTATTTACACAACGGTTTAACACAGTATTTACTCAGTGATTTACACAATATTTACACAACAATTTACACGATATTTACACAACAATTTACATAGTATTTACACAACATGGTCTTGGTGATTTACACAACAAAATTCTTGGTGATTTATAGGTTACCGAGAAACTCCTGACAATAGGAAGGAGGATGATAAGTGCTCCTGTAAAATATTTCTCAAGATTGATTTAGAGTTGAAGATATTTGGTTCTTGAGAGGAATCTGGTTGTCGACGATTGTTATAATCTTTTACATTCATCGATCCCCAATTCGCCAGCATTATACATCATATATGGGGCTAAATATAGCAGCAAGATTCCAAAACTAATATGACTGTGTATATGATCTGGTATGGAAAAATACATAGAAAATTTTCCAAATTTTATTTCATCTAAAGTATTGTTCTTTATATATGCATTACAAGGTTACATATTATTGTATTGAAAGGTATTAGATTTATAACTTAATATGATAATATAGATATTATTACTTATAAAAATAATGTTCACAATCCTGATAATATTATTGTAGTTAAAAGATTTCTCATTTATACTGTTAGCGCGCTTACTCTTTAAAAAATTTGAGGTAATAAATGCGCACGCAATAGATGCAAACTTTGTCAAATTTAAGGATCGTGCATTTTTAGCAGCGTAGAGGATCTTTGTTCAATGTTTGCATTGAGAAAATATTTTCTTCCGTATCAAAGAAGAGAAATACATCACCGTAAACCGATTTAAGAGTTTTAGGAATTCTGCAAAAGTTTATTGAGTTATTATTGTTCTATTGTCTACGTAATTGATTTAATAATTTTAGGAATTCTGCAAAAGTTTATTGAGTTATTATTGTTTTATTATCCGCTTTTGAAAAATTTTATTTGAGTTTTTATTGTTTATTTGTCTACCAAATTGATTTAAGAACCTTAGGAATTATACAAAGGTATACATCAGTTAATATTGTTTTATTTGTTCACAAGATTAATTCTAGGAAAAAAAATTCTATAGAATCATTTCAAGGAATCTAGATGTTTATAGTTATGTGATACAATGGGAGCATCTAACATAAACAATGTGGTTTATCAAGGACATACACTTTGTTAGGTTTAGTACTAGGAATGTAAATTGATCTTCAAGTAATGATTCAATAAAGTAGGGTTTCAATAAATAGTTCTTGGAGTTTTCCAAGATTTTATAATATTTCATAAATGAAACTACATTATCTTAGATGTTATTTAATTCCATATTACGTTACTATCAATGAACATGTTGTTTAGTATTTAGGACCACTGAAAGTTTAAGTTGGTACCCTAATGCAATGGTCATCGTTAAAGGGTTAGATGTCGATTTCGCTTGGGATTCTTATGCACTCATCACACCATGGCAACATGAATCCTTAAGTTGGTATCATTGCACGTGTTGATCTATAGTGCATATGAAACCTGGCTTAGGGTCATGCGCCTTCTGATGTGGATGTTGTTGTTTTTTTCTTTTGAGGTTGTACCTAATCGTAGCGTTTAATAACAATATCTCGTTTGTCAGGAGGGTTCTAGCTACTTATCGTGGAATTTGTTTTGTTGGACTGATTGATGTTGCTTATGTGTCCTGGTGGTCCTAACCTTGCAGGGTAGGATGGGCAGGTAGCCGTTTTTATTTTGGTCTGATTGATTTTCGTATGTTTCACCCAGTTGGATGATGTGCCAGAATGTTGGGTCATTGTTGTATGTTGCCTGATTTGTGTGCGTTGTGTTTTTCATCAAGTTGTGTTGATTAGTTGTTGACGTTGTTACCTTATTGCTTAAAAAAAATGCACTTGCTTGCGTCGCATGTAGTTGTAATGACAGGGGTCATTACATTTCCATTCTGGAATAGGTAGAGGTTGTAGTAAGCATGCTCGCTGTTTGTGCTCATCTTTTACCTTCTAAAATTCTAAGCATCTTGCCAAAAAATAGGCTATTTAACTTTTCATGTTTGGCCAATAGAATTCATTTCTTAGCATGGTAATCATTTTCTAGTACCCGGGGTGTCTAGAATATGGATTTTTATGCAATTCATTCAATATTAACAATTTTATTTCATTTCAATCAGGTATGTATAATGTGTTGTTATACATTAGTAATCCTTTTTTTATTATTCGTAAATATGACTCATTATTTTCTTCTTCACCTTCCATTATTTTGCGTTTTAAAATTTTCTATTTTCCATCAATTTATGCGGTCGTTCTGATCTTCTTCCAAATATGTCTCATAACTACTACTTGCAGTCATGTAGACTAAATTTACATGACGAATTAAAGAATTTGCAACTTTATTTTCTTTACCCTTAATATGATTTATTTTGAAATCATATTCACTTAGGAAAGATAACCATCTAGCTTGTCAAGCATTCATATTTTGTTGATCAAACAAGTATTTTAAACTAATATTATCAAACATCAACAAAAATATTCTTCCTATAAGATAGTGTCACCACATCTTAAGGGCATGTATTATAGAAACTAGCTCTAAATCATGAGTAGCATGATTCTTTTCGTGATCTTTAAGCTTTCTAGATTCATAAGCTACTACACAATTTTCTTGCATTAAAACCCCTCCTAAACCTTGTTTGCAAGCATTTGTACATACAACAAAATATTTATATGGATCTGTAATTTTTAGTATAGGAGCAGTAGTTAGGAGGTGTTTTAATTTATTAAAACTTTATTGACATTTTTCTATCCAATTAAATTGTATTCCCTTCTTCTGTAATGAGGCTATATGATATGCAATATTTCAATAACCTTCAATAAAACATTCAAATCAACATAGTTTTTGAAATCATTCGTAAAAAAATCACACTTTCCAACAAATTCAATTACTTTCCTTTATGTACATATAGCAAGTTGAACTAACCATGACTTTTCAAATTTGTTTTTCTGTAATTTGCACATCTTCACAACTCTAGGTGAAATATAACTTAAACTAGCACCATGGTCAATCAAAATAGAGATTGGTTCATGATTTAGTGTACTTTCCATTTCCACCATAGAAGTCTGATGATTTGCTTGTCTATTTTCCAATGCTAAACTGATTTTTGGAATGTTCCTTGCAATTTATTCAACTATAGAAGCTTCACAGACAATATGCAAATTGTTTTTTTTTTTCTTCCTAAGAAGAAAGTCCTTGCAATAATGTGGGTCACCACACTCCTAGCTTTTCAAAGGTTCTCTTTGGGCTTTATTTTTATTATAAATAGTAACTGGTTCTTTTTCATTATTCCCAGATGGATTATAAGTTTTATTACCTTTATAGTTACTCCCTTGACAACTTCATTGATGATTTCCGAAATTCTTATTATAAAATTTTGTTCCTTTTCCTTTCTATTCAAATTTATTATGATTTTTATCTTTCCAATTGTTTACATTCTGATTTTTGTTTTTATTGTGTTCATAATTGAAATTCTCCTTCCTCGTTGCTTCTTCTAAAGTTCTTGGGTTATCATATTCAATTATTTCTTTATAAACGAGAGGTAGACAACTTATAAAACATTGAATATTTGGCTTTTTATCAACAATATAAACCACATAACGTAACAAACATTATAACTTACTGCACAAATCTCTTATCATCATACTTCCCAGTTTTAAATCATAAAACTCCTTAGCCTTTTCCTCATAATATTATTCTGACAAGTATTTTCTTTTAAAATATTTCTTAAAAGTTCTCCAAGTTACATATCAATCTTTAATATGTTTTACCTTTTTTATACCTTGCCACCATATATCATCTTTCCCAATCAAATTGTATATTTCCATTTTCAATTTTAATTCACTAGAATAATTATATATTTGAAAGTATTTCTTCATTCCTAAAATCCTTGCTTCAACCTCTTCTCCTCTTTCAATTTCACCATTGAACAGAGGGGGGTTTATCTTTTTAAATTCCCTAGTGATTTCATCGTAAGACTTGCGTTTATTTTTTGTTTCTAACTTGTTACTATCATTGTTTTTACTTGAATCTTCATATTTTTGTTTTATTTTATTATCCAATTTCTCATTAGTAGATTCAGTGTCAGTATTTGAAGATGCTTGTTTTCTTACTTTTCGTTTGCATGCTTTGTTTCCAATTTCATTAGAGCCAAATTCCTTATTCTTAAGGTTTTCACGATCATGCAATTTATTTAATAATACATCATTTAATTCTTCTTGTGCTTTTAAGATACGTTCATTATCAGCTTACACACTTTGTAATTTTGCTTTTAAATCCTTAACTATTTGTAACATTTTTGACTGATTATCATTTCTAATTTCGTTTTGATTTACCCATATATTCTTTGCATTAAATTTTTTGTGTTCCACATTATCCTGATGTTTTGGACGAGAACAACTTTCACAACAGTGTCAACATGATTTATTATTTTTCGGATAGATCCCTACCATATGAAAAGCACTCCTATTTTTATGTGAATGATGGATGGTTAGTGTGCATGGTTTCCATGGCCATGTTGTTGGCCTATTAACCGAATTGTTTATTTATTTCTTAGGGTTCATAGAAGATACAATTGCAAAGAACCTACTACCTCCTTAGTGAATCGCATCTCTAAATTCCTAGCTACCTCACATGTATCCATATTATGTGTAATTTGGTCCCTCATCTACATGGGGTTAAAGGCTGGGTCATTTTGTGGGAAGATGCCATTTCATGCATAGTGGACTTTCTCATTGCCGATGATTGTTAGATAGTGAGAATCGAAAGACACAACAAAAATGTTATGTATGCTATGTGAAAGGTGTCCAAATTTGGGCATGAATCCATTATATCAAACTAGGTGATAGACCCACTAAGGGACTTTTTAAATCTATAGCCTCTAAGGAAGAAAGTGATCACATCCCTTCCCATGATCATATTACCACATTTGAATCCATTGAAGCTATGTTTGTTGGAAATGATCAAATGGATTTCTAGGACAATAACACCTCCAAAGAAATATGCGAGGCTATTCAAAAGTGTCATGGACTTATTCCCTATGAAGTATGAGAAGATTAGAAAACAATCATGCAATGTGGCACAACCACTTGATAAGATCATAGGTACCCTACATGATATGGTAGATGATAAGGATCTTGGGTTGGATACATTTCCATGAGAATTTTTTGAATCCACTTGGGAGTTTTTGGGGCCATGCCTACACAAAATTTGTGGTAAACCTCTCACCTCTCCATACTTAGGGGTAAAGATAAATCAGTCTCTCGTCAAGTTCATCACTAAGTTTGGTGACTAAGAACATTACTAGCTAGAGATACATTACTGGACTTAGTTTTTCATATAAAATTCTTGCCAAAGTGATTTCCCTAAGGATCAAACACATGTTGTCAAATATTATGAATCCTAAGTAAATAGGCTTCATTAAAGGATGGTACATCTTAGAAAACATCAATTTTGTCTTTGAGGGCATGTACTAGGCTAGATAGTCTTACCTTGATGCCCATTTATTAAAATTGACTTTGAGAAAACTTATGATAGGGTCAAATAGTTGTTCATCCATGTTGAAAGAATTAGGGTTTTGGACTTACTTTATTTGTAGTGTGGAAACTCTTTTTTCCAATTAATCTACTTGTATATATATAAATCATTGAAAATATGATGCAGTGGATTTGTTTCAAACTAATAGGTAGGGTTACCCCTTCGCCCTGTCAATTTCTGTCATGGCTATTGAAGACTCGGTCTCTTTGACTAGTTGAAAATTTAGTATGGGGTTGGTGCAGAGACATCCTCTGCCAAAACATGATGTTTGATAGCTCATAAATGACATTTCACTAAAAAATAGTTTATGACCATTTTGGAAGATCAAACCTTCTAGGTCAAAACAACAGATTATTTGAATACTTTTTATTTGGCCTCAACCTCAAACTTTCAATGGTCATTGATCCAATGATTTTGATAAATATGACAAATAATGCCTAATTAGTTGTCTAGTCAAAACCAAGCCTAGATTAAATAAGGACAAGTATTAAAGTTCTTGGGCATTCCTTTTTCCTTTGGAACTTTCCTTAAATATTTCTGAGAGGTTCTAATCGAAAGGGTTGAAAAGAAAATCAATAAATGGGTTATTAATCCATTGGCATTGCTTCCCAAGTTCCAGTTTTTTACCAAAATCCTTGTAGACAACCATGTGTACTACTCTTCTTGTTGGGTGCCTTCTCTTGTAGTCTACTTTCACCTAGAAAAATCTATTCACTTCCTTTTCTATGCTAAGTTGGATTAAAGAAACGGTTTCCATGAAATTAAATTTGACTTGTCTTGTACTCCAAGGGAATATGGGGGCTTGGACATCATTAAAAATTACCTCCAAGACCACGACTTCTGAGACAAATGGATCATTAGTGTTGTTGAAGTAAAATAGGTTTTGGATTAAAAAACGAGGGGGCCTATGGTAAATCTACCTAGAATTTTATTTCCTTGGAAATGTTTATAGTTAATTGTGTTATAGTAAAAATTCAAGGTTCTTTAGTGGTTCAAAGCATCTAGAAGGCTTGAGGTGTCATTAATCCCTTTTTGACCTGGATGATCCAGGATGATCCAGGAACGCTTACAGAGGTCAAGGAGGATCGAGAATACTCATAGAGTTCTAGGAGGATCTAGGAACACTCACAGAGGTCTAAGAGGATGGAGAATGCTCACAGAGGTCCATGAGGATCCAGAAAAGATCAAGATTTGACTGTCTCAAATTCTCTTTAAAACTATATCATTTCATAGAGACTCGTGATAAATTTACAATGGCATAAAAATCACCTCAAACGGAGTTCGTATGCAAACGTTATATCCGGTCAAAGTTCATGTCAAACAGGGAAAAATTCAAAGTCAAGGTGACACATGTCACCACTGGAAGGGTGACATGTTTACTCTATGTACAACAAGATGATTTCAGCATGACACAAAGTGACATAAGAAAGGTGACATGGAAGCATGACAACGTGCCACGTGTCACTAGAAAATGGACCTTTTTAGAGGTCCATTTGAACCAATAAAACTTTGACACGTGTCATTCGTACGATGATGTGTCATCCATACGATGATGTCTCGGATGATGTTGTAAGGTAAAATAGGAATACTGGTGGACCTATTATCACATACAGTTGTTCAAGTTCGCAGATGATAGCCATCAGCGCACAAAGCAAGAAAAGGCCATTACAATGGCATTTTTTCCCTGCGCATTTTCGAAGTGGCACTACCTCCAAACACAGATGGAAGGTCTCCAAAGTTAGCGGGCGGATAAAATTTTGGTAGGGGCACTAAAGGTAGTCAGCGCACCCAGATCTCAGCTCCCCTCTAGATCGACGGTTGTTGATCATATTGGGGCCACAACATGCCCAGACGTTAAGCATGCTACATATAGCAGCATTGAGAAGTTCAAAGTGAGTTTTGTGGAAAGAGAGTTCTCCTAGAGAGAGAGAGTGGACTATGAGGAGAAGTTTTTGCCAGTCTTCAATTAGACTTCCATTATAGAAGTTATGTCCTTAGCTTCATTTATGGTATGGAGGATACATCATATGGATGTGAAGACAACTTTCCTCAATGGGATCATTGAGGAAGAAGTGTACATAGAGCAGCCTCAAGTATTTGAGGTAAGTGGGAAGGATTCCCATATGTGCAGAATTAATAAATCCTTGTATGGACTCAAGAAAGAACTAATAGCATGGTATTCCAAGATCAATGGATGTTTGTAGAGTATGGGCTTCATCAAAATTAAAGCAGATCCTAACTTATATTATATATTTTTTCACACAGATCTTCCTATTTTGGTGTTGTACGTAGATGAATTGTTTTCTATAGGTGTAAATAATCTCATTGTAGAGTGAAAAGAATACATGGAAATTAACTTCAAGATGAAATAAATTGGCATGATGCATTACTTATTGAGATTGGAGGTTTGGCAGAGACCATGGGAGATTTTCCTTGGGCAGGGTAAGTATATAGTTAAGATCCTGAAGAGGTTTCATATGGAGGATTGCAAAACTATGGTGTTGCAGGGGCTTGTCAACTCTATCAACTAGACCTGATAGTCAGAATGAAAGTTAGTCAATTTTCTATTCGAATATGTAAATCAGTTGATTGCCTATTTAAGTCGATCTACGTAGGAAGTTAGGAAGTTGCAACTTCCTTGTAACTAAATGTGCAAGTATAAATATGTGACTATGTAACAAAGAAATTTGGCTATTGTGATACATAATAAAGTGAATATTGTTGGTATATCCATTACTTTATGTATTATTCTATATCTTATCTATGTGTGTGCTTGTATATTAGTCCATTGTAGTATATTTCTATGTGTGAAGGACTACTGGTAACTTTTGCATACAATTCCATAGATTACAACATTGCTTCTATTGTTAGTAGTTCTTGAACCTAGGTGTGTAAAATAATGCACAAATAAATGTTGATCTTTGAAGAGATATGTGAGTGATGGGAGCACAAGGTCAACAATTATATAAAAAAATAAAAAATAAAAAGGAGAAATCAATTGACTTTGTCTGAAGCACAAGCAAAATTATTTACAGAAACTCATGAGCGATTTCTTGAAGCTATCCTAGAATAAATAAGAAAATACATCAATCAATATAATAATGAGTATACACACTATAGAAGAACAATTAATGCTAAAAATCATCAACAGAGGTCGGGAAAATTTCCAAGAGTGGGTCGAGAGAATTTCTCAGGAATATTGTCAAGAAAAATCAATTGAAGATATAACATCAACCAACACATTTAAAGAAAAAATGTATGTTGGTATTCACAATGGTTTCTTTTGCACTATACCTTTGTTGCTACATAAATTCATGTTAGGCAAAGGAGTGGGTCATATTTTTTAATAATGACCTCCTCTTAGTTCACCACCACCAAATTCTAACTAGCAGGAATGTAAAAGAAAATGGGAAGAATTATTAGATGCCAACAACAAAGACATGCAAATCTTGGGATTTCTTCTTATGAAAATGATCTTGGAAACCTTGGCTAACGTCGTCGACTTTGAGTAAGTTGGGCCGCAATGTGGGTTCTGTGATCCATGAGATTCCATATTCAGAAATGACTTAAGTCGGACACACTAAAGAGAACAATGTCACAATCAAGGAGGAAGATGACTGAAAGATAATACACATTAGAACAATAATTGAAAAGGAAGACTGCATGTCGAATGCAGTATCACAAACCTTCGCCTGACAAATTCATAAATTGGAATCGAAAAAAAGAGAAAGGAGGAGAGAAGAAACATGTAACATGAGGGACCTATGGATTTTGAATAGAAAATAATCCTAAGGGAAGTTGCAATATAATGTTGGACTCATCTGAGATTGGAAATGACTAACTAGATTTCAGAGGAGAAACTCTGACGCTTCCTGTGAGGAGTAAAATTCTACAGTTTGTAGAGGCATGCATCGGTGCCCTTCAACTGGTAAACACAACATAAAGTATGGATGTTGATGAATTTGACCCCGCGATACATCGATCCCCCATCAGATATGTTATTCCATGTATAAGATACTTCCTCCATCAAAGGCTTCATATAGATCCTCAATCCTCCAAGGTGTGGTATAGAATGGACGAAAATGGAAATATATGTGATATATTTTTTATTGAAATTACATAAATAGATCAAAGTCAACTTAGAATTTAAGAAGAAGAAAACATACTCCTCCATATTAAGGATCTCACAGACTCGTCCCCCCTACCAAATCTACTTATTGAAGAAGAAGAATTTAGATCAATGAATAGTCAGGACAAAGCAATGTATCCATTTGAAACACATTTCATTGATTACATACATAAAACTTACCAAACGAATGATACAATCCCACTAAACAACGAAATTAATATACCAACGAAGCCCAGTCCGACCAAAGTACAACAATTGATTTTTCCAAATGATTCGATCAACCAGCAATCGACTCGGTCAGTATAAACACAACCAACTTCATTGTTGACTCTTTCAATCGATCGATAGATGAAAACCCATGTTATAAGTTCAAATCCAAAACCTTAGTCCAAAGAAAATATGGGTATAAACCACATTCCTATTTATGAGGGAGATGATGATCCTAAACTACATAGGTTCGTTTGTGAGAAAGTTTGGCACGTTGTTGATAATACAGATGAAGAAAAACAAATGGCTCACTTTGGTGCAACATTGTGATCTAGATCACTCACGTGGTTCATGAACTACATAGATAATTAGAGGTAGTCAAAAGAGGATACTAAGAACATTTTCCTTAAATTCTTCAAATCCAAAGGCACTAAGCATCTAGCAGCACAACATCTCAAAAAGATCAAACAAATCCCAGGAGAAACAGTGTGTGAATATGATAAAAAATTTAAGGATTTGCTCAGTCATATTCCTTCTATCATTGAAATTCCATGAATATATCAATGTCAGCTCAGGAGTTAAGAAGAAGAAAACATACTGCTCCATATTAAGAATCTCACAGATTCTTCCCCCTACCAAATCTAATTATTGAAGAAGAATAATTTAGATCAATGAATAATCAATACAAATAAACATGTCCATTTGAAACACAGTTCATTGAATACATAGATAAAAATTTCCAAATGCATGAGACAACCCAACTAAAATAGGAAATTGATATACCAATGAATCCTAGTCTAACCATAGTACACGCATTGTTTTTTCTATTTTATTCGATCAACCAAAAATCAAATCAACCAATTTAACACAACCAACTTCATTGTTGAATCTTAAAATCGATCGATAGATGAAAACTCCCCTTATAAGTCCAATTCCAAAACCTTCAGCCAAAGAGAATATGGGTATAAACCACATTCTTATATATGAGGAAGATGAGGATCCTAAATGACATTGGTTCGTTTGTGAGAAAGTTTGGGACAATGTTGATATTGCAAATGAAGACAAACAGATGGCTTAGTTTAGTGCAACACTATGAGCTAGAGAACTCACGTGGTTCATGAACTACATAGAGAATCAGAGGCGATCAAAAGTGGATATTAAGAATAATTTCCTTACATTCTTCAAAGCCAAAGACACTAAGAATATAACAGTACAAAATATCAAAGAGATTAAACAAATCCCAGGAGAAACAATGTGTGAATATGATAAAACATTTAAGGATCTACTCAGTCAGATTCCTTCTATCATTGATGAAAACCTCTCGGTCTAGTGGTACGTAGTAGGACTTTTGTAGAAAATCAGAACACCACTTCAAATGCACGATGTATAGACATGCGAGGAAGCCTTAGAAAAGGAACAAAACATATAAATAGATGATTATGGACCAGAAAATTCCTCTTTGATTGAGAGAAGGCTAGAAGGAAAATTGGAAATATTAGAACAATCTGTAAATAGCATTATTATCCGATGAAATGAAATTTGGTGCACCTTTTGTTTGAGCGAAGGACACATGAAAGACTATTGCAAACTTAATGATGTACAATATAGAGACCTCTATCTTCATTGAATTCAATATCAAATCTATTGTGACTTCTTTCAAGCTATGACAAGTCACAAAACAAGACGATGTCCTCATAATTTGAAAATTTCCAAACCCAAGTGGTGTCACATTTGCGAGGAAAATATCCATTCGACGCAATAATGTATATTGAATGGATGTTATAAGTCTAACTTTCATATTGTATATCATACTCATTCAACTAAACAGAATGATGACCTAGGATATGAAAATGGATACCAAGGTTGAGGAAGAGGTGGTTATCAAGGTAGGGGAGGCTTCATAGGAGGTATATTTGGCAGAGGTCGAGGACTAGTCAGGGATGATATTACTGCTTAATTTGTTCAAAAGACGACCACATCAACCTCGAATGTCCCATTAAATATAGAATCGACTTAAAATTTAGTAATACATGCAGAGTGGGTAATTAGTGACATATGCAGAGTGGGTGATCACTCACTGGAAGACTGTCCAATAGTTTTAGAAAAGGTAATGAACAAAAGAATGGTAAATATTTTACACATTGTTCCAAGGAAGGAAGTACTCAACTCAAAAAATCTGCATGTCGTTACAATATATAGAGTAGTTTTAGACAACTATGTGAATAGAGAATCATTGATTCAACAATTAGGAAACCAAAGCACCTATCTGAACCCAAACCAAGAGGAGAAACTAATGCAGGAAGTACTCAAATTCTTCAATAACATTGACCATGATAAATTCATAGGGAGTGGGGGAAGGCAGTGGAACATGTCAGTTATTAAAGATGTTTTCTTAGATTAATTCCTTCATATTTTAAAGAAAAAATAGTTGGTTGATTGAATGATTGATTTACTCAACATCTTAAGGGAATATAATGAAGACCAACGACCCTATAAAATACTTCGACAATTTTCACAAGATAAACATATCAATGATTACGACCTCCAAGTTTATCTTGAAATCTATGGCCACATGATCTCACATGTCATCGTCAATTTTGGATCACAAGTTAATATTTTCCCTCAAGACACATGGATAAAACTTGGAAGACATGTGCTCATGCCTACAATGGACTATCTAAAATTTTAAATTCATAGATTCATCGAACCGATAGAAACATTTAGAAATGTAAAAATGCATATAATGGGAATTTTGACTCAGTCGATTTTGAAGTGATCAACTTAGTCGAGGGAATACCTATGCATCTCACATTAGTAGGCTAACCTTGGGGGAGGGATATGAAATCCATTGTCTCGCTCAAAAGATATAGGATCAAACTCAAAATAACTGGTAGGAAGATTATAATACCTCTCGACCCTAAATAAGGACGACCATGGTTTTAAACATTGAATGAATATTAGGAGGCTTGATAGTTATATTAGATCATGAATGAATAAAGAGATAATATTGAACCAATTATTATGACCTCCAAGTTGATCTTGAAATTGATAACCCAATGGTCTCACATGTCATCGTCAATTTTGGATCACAAGTTAATATTTTCCCTCAAGACACATGGATAAAACTTGGAGGACCTGTGCTCACGCCTATAATGGACTATCTAAAATTGGCAGCTCAAAGATTCATAGAACCAATAGAAACATGAAGAAATTTAAAAACTCATATAATGGGAATTCTGACTCAGACAATTTTGAAGCAATCGACTTGGTCAAGGAAATCCCTAGGTATCCCACATTAGTAGGCCAACCTTGGGGGTGAAATATGAAATCCACTGAGTCTCTCAAAAGAGATAGGATCAAACTCAAAAGAACTGATAGGAATATTATAATACTTCTCGAACCTAAAGAAGGAAGACCATGGTTTTAAACATCGGATGAAGATCAAGAGGCTTGATGGCTATATTAGATCATGAATGAATAAATAGATAATCTTGAACCAAATGCACAAGGAGAGATTTTAGTAGGCTCACCCTTGTTCATTAGTCAAAATTTGGATACATAATTATATAATTGAAAAGTGGAGAATTATGAGTCGAATGAAACGAAGTGTTTCTCAATAGAAGCAATACATATTAAAATATTGCGCACATGCTTATCCATCAATTCAATGCCCATCATGTATGAAAAAATATAAAGAAAATATTGACTCTTCTTCTGAACGACTTGAAGTCAAGTCCACCACTTTGGTTCAATGAAAGAAGTTCTTCGTTGGTCCATGTCGAAAAACTTTCAAAAACACTAGGGGACCATGGTTGAATATGAAGTCTTGTTGAATCTTTCACCATCTAGGATGATCGTTGGTGGGAGACTCATGCTCATCTCCTATCAACATGGACCACTGCAAAAACATATATCATTGAGTGATTTGTGTAGATTTTAACCTTGTACAATATTTACTGCAAACAAATTTTCAGTAAAAGAATAGAAAAGATACAATGTCAAATACAAACATTACACAGATTTTTTTCCCTTGGAAACCCAAACCAAGAAAACCAACATATTCTATATTCATTCATAGTGATACATTGTTTACAATACAATATACATATAGGAGTCGGCGGCATCCAAAACCTTAACTCAATGACATGGATTAGTCAACAACCCTAATTCCTTAACCAAAAATAGAAAATCATCGGCAAAAACCATGTGCCAAAAAGCCACCCAACAATGGACATGAAAATTGAGGCAACATGAAAAACGAGGAAAAACTGACACGTTTCCCGAGGCAAAAATAATTTATCGGGGGAGTTTCCCCTGTTGCACCCCCCAAAGGGGGGCCTAGAATCAAAGAATATAACACATACCCAACAATTTGAAGGAAGGAAATTATCAGCAAAAGACGACATACCAATCTTCAAACCTGGTTTTGACCCAGTGGCGCACATTCATGAATGTGAAAATCAATGGAGGAGACTAGGATACATAGTTGAAAGTATCTAGCCACATATGTTTCCTAGCACATTGGATGATATACCACATAAATGGTATAATATAGAAGAATCATGTGGTCATACATTCAATTGGAACGACATAAAATAAAATTTCATCAATATTTTCATTTTAATCTCGAGGCATAGTTAATGGAAGCATGTCTTCAATAAAAACACTTTGCTGAAAAAACAAATCCCGACCAAGTAAAAAAGAGAGGAAAGGATAAAATCAACATGGGGTCAACATCAACTTGCAAATTTATGTTGAGTCAACAACAAAGAAATCAAAGAACTCATTGGTTCAACATGGAAAACATAAGTTTTCTAGGCCAAATTTTCAAATGGAAAAAGGACCACCCTAAAGTAACTAATTTTGTGAAAACAATTCTAAAAGTATCCAAAGAAGAAAAATAAGATCTATAGAATCAGGACTTCCCACCGACTTATAATGAAGTCATATAAGGTGAACACCACTTGGATGATTCCAAACCCATAGAATGTATGAATGCATAACTAAAAACAAAATATTCGACAAATCAATAGATGAACGACCAAAAATGGCTCAGATAGGAAACTATTGGACCGACAAACAAACAATAAATATATTCAACTTACTTAAATAATACTAAGATGTATTTTCCTATGATTACAAATATATCAAAGGACTTGTTGAAGAGTTGGGGTAGTTGAAAATATACCTCATCCTAGGGTCAAAACCAATCAAGAAATGACTGTATAAATTGGCCCATAAGTATAAACCCATTGTGAAGAATTAAATTGAGGCAATGTTAGACACTGACATAATTTACCCAATTGATAAATTAGAATGGGAAATTCCTATGGTCGTGCAAAAAAAAATCATGACCCAAAAAAGCTAAGGATATGTGTCGACTTCCGAGGACTGAACAACTTGACCATAACCAACCCATTCCTAACACCATTTTCCAATGAGATAATTAATGAATTCATGAGACACGAATGTTACTCTTTTACAAATAGATTCTCTATATACAATCAAGTACCAATTGCCAAAGAAGACCAAGAAAAAACAACTTTTGTCTCGGAATTCAGCTCCTTTGCATACAAAGTAATTCCTTTGGCCTCAATAACACACCTATTGTCTTTTCTAGAATTGTGGTCAAAGCATTCCAAGAATATATTTACAATAAAATGACTATCTATTTTGATGATTGGACAATTTACAACCTACTCAAGAAAAACATTCAATGGCTAAGGAAGATGATAGAGATATGTCCATATATCCATCTATCTTTAAATATCAAAAAATGCATCTTCACCACTCCAATTGGGATAATCCTTGGTCATATTGTATGCAAGTATGGCATTAAAGTATACATGGCCAAAATCAAAGTAATCCTCGATCTAAGGCCACCAATGAATCAAAAGTAGATCAAAATATTTCTTGGGCACACAGGATACTATCACAAATTCATAAGACACTACTCTGGAATTACTTTTCTAATCGATAGGCTCCTCTGAAAATATGTTGAATTTGTATGGAGTCAAGAGTGTAATAAATATTTCAAACTACTAAAACGAAAATTAATAGAGGCACCTATGTTACAATTCCCCTACTGGTCAAGGAAATTTAATGTACACATTGATGCATCTGATGTTGTTGTAGAATTTGTATTAGCGCAACCATATGATGATATGTTCAACCATACAAATGTTTATGCCAATAAAAAAATCAATAAAGAAAAACACAATTGCTTGACGACAAAAAGAGAAGGTTTAGCTATGATTTTTTCTCTTCAAAAATTTAGACATTGTTTCTTAGAAAATCCCTTCACATTTTTCACCAATCATCAAGCCTTAAAATATTCAATGAACAAACCAGTACATCAGGGAAGAATATGTTGATGTATATTATTGTTTCAATAATTCTACTTTGACATAGTTGTGTGAACGGGAAAAAATAATGTTGTCCTAAACCACCTATCCCAACTAGAAATAGGAGAAGAACTGACGGGGATAGAGGATGACCTACCATATGGTCACATTTTCTAGGTTGAGGCCACCCCTAACGATTTAGAATACATAGCTCAATTTTGGAGGAGGGGAGGTGTAACGTCCCCCAGCCCAACTAAGGGACATTACAGTGCGGAATATACATAAAAATGATATTTACAGCCAAATAATTTAATTCTTTTACGACTGGCCAATTTCCTGTAGCTTTCATCTACGAATTAAAATAGATTTATCTATTGTCTACAACCATAAAATAAAACCATCTACAACATGCTAGTAATCAACATGAAATAAGGCTAAACAACTCATTACAACAACATATAAATCATTTTCATTTACACAGAGTTCATGCCCAATAATTAAACACATAATTTAACACAACAACGAGATAAAACACTTATCTTTTCACAACAATTGTGCAACCAGCTGCTTGGGATGGATGTTCCACCCAACCATATATTGATTTTTCCAAATATCAACAACTAGACACCCTCAAACTAAGTCTAGTAATCCACAAAAGAGAGTGGTCTCTCATAGCCCACTCACAGCTCATAAAACTCTCAACCCAATTGATATTCTGCTACATCTATCATGATTTTCCACCAACTCTCTTCCTCTTGACCTGTCCAACCCAAGGAATGCACCCCTTCACTAATATAAATCCCTTAGTAATCACATTCATTTATCAGGGTCTCTCTGGCACATGTAGCTAGGAGTCTCTCAGCTGGGAACTCAAGGGAAATTGTTGCTAGGAAAACTATCAGCAAACCAATAGCAAACACTTGTTGTTCTAGTACAACTCACACAGGAATTCACTCTTCAGGAATGACAACCTGGATCTTCATTTTTCTAGCTCTAATTCATTTCAATTATGCTCCAGCATACTCTAGAATTTTCCCTCCATGATTGCATCAGCTTCAAGCTCTATTTCTTTCTCTCTACTTGCTCTCATGCACCAAAACTCAATGTGTAAAATCTGTTGTTCCAACCCATACAAAAATCCTCTCTTTGGATTTCCTTTCTTAAATCACACTCTTCCCCAAGCTGATTTTACTCAACCTCCATGTTCCCAATAACTTTGGGATGTGACCACTCACACCCACCCTCTTACATGTATTCAATTATTGGTTTTGGGAACACTCAATCAAAAATAGGAAGGTTCATATACAAATAGTAAATTCAGGAAAATGGGTTAAATTAATATACATGGGTAATTTCCCCCTCTTGGTCATTATCGTAGACACTCCCCCCTATTGTGGATTAATTAATCCCCCATCTCTTTTCCATGTCCCCTTAGCAACTGGCATCATATTTTTATTAATAAAATAAGGAAATACAATTCACATATTACATCGCTTGGTTGTAGCCACATATTATATCTACTTAAGCATTGATTAAAATGGGTATTATAGTGGGGATGTTACAGGAGGGCTCTTAAACATCTTACCTAAAATAAAAAGAAGGTTATAGCATCAAAATAAGCTCTATTCACTCTCATGAATGAATACTTGTATAAAATTGGACCTGATGATATATTATGGAGATGTGCTTTGGAGAACAAAAGAGAAGGAATAATGGATGAAGATCACATTGGCCCTGCATGAGTCCATTATCAAACCAACAAGATACCATGGAAGATTCTTTAGGTAGTCATTTAGTGGCCGAATTTACATAAGAATTGTCGGACGAAAGTAAAACAATGTAACATTTGTCAAAGGATGGGTCGACCCTTGTTGAAAAATGAGATGCCTTTACACTCGATAAACCCTAATTTTCCATTTGAAATTTGGGTAATCAACTTTGTTGGCCCATTCCCTAAAAGAGATAAAGGAACAGGAGAAAAATGCATCATCACTATATTCAAGTACTTAACAAAATGGGCCAAGATAGAACCAGTCAAGTCCTAGACAATGGAAATTGTAGCTAAATTTATATATGAAACATAGTGACAATATTTGGATTCCCCTTAACCATTATCAATGATCAAGGAACCCACTTTGTTAATGGGAAAATCCAAATCATGTTGAATAAATTTATGATCAATCATAGGAAGGCGTTGTCCTATCATCCCCAAGTTAATGATGCGGTCAAATCCTTCAATAAGACCCTTCAAAAAGGACTAACAAAATTTTTCAAAATCAACAGAGATGATTTGGATGATAAGGTACCTATATTAATTTGGCCCTACAAGACTGCGTATAAAATATCGACTGAGCATACTCCCTTTAATCTAGTATATGGCCAGGAAGTTGTAGTTCCACTACATTTCTAGACTAGTACAACCAAGGTAACATCTGTGCTTAGAGATGATTTAGAAAAATCCTAGAATCAACGCGTCCATCAATTGCTCCAGTTGGAAGTAAAAATAATTATTTATCTTCATCAACAAGAAATCAAAAAATGACAGCATAAACCATGGCATGACCGACACCTAAAAACAAAAGACATTAAAATGGGTGAATTGGTACTAATGTATGTTAGACGTGTTAAAGGAAAACCGTGAAAGATTTAAACTACTAGGTTGGGGCCATACATTGTTGAATGTATTCGACCTACCAGTGTAGTCCAATTAAGAACACTATAAGGGCACCTATTTCACAAAGTGGTCAATGGGGCCCGACTAAAAAAGTATACTACATCACATCCATGATGCCTATTAGTGAAAACATTTTCATAGGCACTAGCAAGCATCGACTAGGTCGAAAACCACTTGTGGCGACCTAATTCCATGATTAAAAAGTTATTGAGAAAAAAAGAGAGAAAGATAAGAAAAAAAAAATTAATAAAGAACGAAAGAAAAGAAAAGAAAAATCAAAATAAACTAAAATAAAGAGTCTTCAAATAAAATAGTTGGTTATGAAGAGTTAGGTATGGAACTCTCGAACGACATGGAGCTACTTAACACATCATTATCGGCCCTAGATCAATAATAATAATTTAATCTCATCCAATTCATAAAAGGGAAAAATGAAAAGAGATCAGAGCTCTTGGAAACCACGTCAACCAGACCAATCGGATAAAAATAAGTGGATAGAATTCACAACAAGAAGTCACGATCTCAGAAAAAAATTTAAAAAATGAGAAAGAGAATAAAGTTAGTGGGACTTATCCACATCAAGTGAGCATGAACCTTATAAATCAAGTGATTGTAACTCCTATAAATCAAGCTAGTGTGAGTATAAAACCAGAAAAGAAAGAAAAATTGACTGACATAGAACATTCAACTATGGAAAAAAAAGTTTGAAAAAAGTCAAAAGGAATAGAAAACCCAACTCGTTCAGTCGGCCCAACCAGATCGACCACAAGGACTGAATCGACTAGATTCAATGAATCGATTGAGTTGAAAGACTCGACCAAATTGCATGAGTCAACCATGTCAAAAAACTCCATCGGAAGGAAAAAAAAATGACTCAATCGGTAGTGTTGACCAACACAAATATTTTGACTCATCCAAAATCCAACTAGACTCTGTCGACCCCCAACTTATCATATATACAATAGTCCACTCACACGAACAAGAAAGTATTCCCACCATAAATATCAAAGTCTACCAATCACCATTCCCTTCACTTGAATTTAATATGCCCCAAATCGTTGTGCTTATAAATATCGATGATGCATACGACTTTGTCACTTTGATTTTCACTCCTAAGTGATCCAACGATCAAAATAAAAACCTTGAAATCAATCACTCAAATGTTGCAGTACTTCCAAATCTAGAGAACATATTCGACCTAGAAAATCATTAAAGCGTGTTGAGAATGAGGGGGGAATTCAAGAAAACATGGGATAGCCTTGCACCAAATAAATATTTGATAGGTAAACTGTAATTAAACTCGAAGTAAGGATGCACAACATCAGGAAATCCAGAATGAAATAAATTCCATGGTAAAAACACTAGAAAAATTCCACAGCTCGAGGTATGGATGTCAGGATATGGAAAGAAGAAACTCAACTTCTCGATCGCACACACATTGGACACTACTTAGGATCCCCACATATCATAGACCTTGGGGGTTGGAAAGAAGAGGTGGATAATCTTATCATCAATCAATACCATGGAAGCCACTTATGGTTGGAACACCTACTTGGAATCACAGGCGACTTGATCCATAGAATCATTATCGTGCCTCATGGAGGAGATCTAATTCCCAAGACACCCAACCCATCTTATTGGATACAACATCTAATAGGGTCATCGACACCGGAAAATTGAAAAGGATTTCTCATTAATCAAGTCAAAAAACAATGTGCTAAGTGGTCCTTCATTATCATTTCACTTTTTTTACCTTTTTGAGTCGAGTATCCAATGTCAAAGTAAAAATGCTAGAGGCTATAGGGAGCATTCAGGAAAGTGGTGTTATTTTCAACTAGTCGGAGTATCTCTAGACCATCATCAAAATTAATTGCAAGGAATGCTAGGAATGGATGAAAGTAATCAGATTCCCCTCTATTATGATTTGTCTTGCAATGAACCAAATAAGCCTAATCAATGAGGTTTCCTTTACAATAAAAAGAGTGTTGACAATGAATAATTATCAAGTATGAACACCAGATGCAATAGGGTCATTGGGATCCCTCCCAGCTAACATGATGTTTAAAAATTGGGTCTACAATCTCAATAATTCCTCCCACAAATGGAGATTTGACTAGGTAGTTCATCGAGCATTACCCATATCATCCCATAGTAAAATATGCATTGACACGACTAAATTATGCTATGGGGATTACTCAACACTTTCCCCAAAGGACTTGTCTTACCAGCCAACTCAACTGCATATATTTCAGGAAATAGAACGGAAAACAAATACCAAGTTTTCAATCCCTACGGTAGTCCTCCAAGAAGATCCACCAATCATAATGCCTCTTATAGATGCACACCAAATGCATAGGTTGAAGAAGAAAAAGAAGATGAACTCTATGTCATTCCATTTGTGGATAACGTAGACAATCTAGTGGGTTCCCTTGTAAAACAAACTATGATAAAATGAAAACAACCAGTAATTGAGGCACCTCAATAGGTCGAGCCAGCTTCAAAACCACTCAACATTGATTGGCAAGGACTCTTTTAGACTGACGAACCTATTGAATTTGATAATCCAACACTAAAAGAAAATTTTGACAAGATTGCCTAGAAAATACTTTAGCAAGTCAAAAAGCGTTGTAAAAAAACTCATCAAGAGTCAACCAAGACCTGGCAGATTTTACACTTTGGGACTTGCATACAATGAAGTAATGGCACAAATAAAAAAGATTCATTCTAGAGTTGAAAAACAAAGGCAATCTTGGAAAAACATATAGATACGAGGTATTAGAAGTAGAAAAGGTTAGAGCAGTAGTAGGAAATAAGTACTATCTGGACTCACTCTCATGGCCCCAGTTGGACAAGGATGAATCACATGGCCAAACCCTCCAATCCTATACCAAAGAGACAATGAATAAGGAAACAAGCAATCAACCTCACACGATACTCACCACCTATCAAGCCTGCCAAGATCATAGAAGAAAAATGGCTAGTTGAAGACCCACCAGCACAATAGAAAAAGAAAAAGAAGGCCAGATTTCAAGTCTCCTTTTAAGAAACATTGTACTACCAGTCCGATGAAGATGAGGATGAACAATTGACTCATGTCAATGGGAAAGAATAGGATCAATTGACCCACACCGATTGGGAAGAGAAAGAACATATGAATCAATAAGTCCAGGGATATATTCATTAGTCGAACATGGGATAGAGCGAACAACCGCCCCAAGATAATAAAAACACAAAGAATAAAATTCATTTACATGAGTAGTTGGTCCAACAAATAGATCCAGTACAAATATGGTTGAATGAGCAAGTTATTACTCAAAAAACCGACCATCTAATGGTCAAGAAACAACAAACGTAGAAAACAAAGAAAGTGCATAAAAAAATATGGGTGTACAAGACACAAAAGAAAACTCAAGTGTGCAACAATCAACTCACAAGACAATTGACTAGAGGTCAATAGATAAGTTGAACCCTCTACCAGAATAGTCGATAGGAAATCAAACAATTTCATAAGCACCAAGCACAAGTGAACTAACAATACCACCCAAAAACCACCCATATTATCTAATTAACAAGACACCTGAAAGGACTCTTGAGTCGTCCCAATTGCCATTAGATTCAAAGAAGAATAAGAAGACAATACACAAGAAAGAAACTAGTTCTTCCATCACCACTTTCATAGATTTTATGCATGTGGGATCATATTCACCCCCCATATATATGATCTTTGACCTAACCACCACTTCCAATAACCAAATTTTATATTTGTACAACCAATTCAAGAAATAATCAATATCGAGATGGAAGTTGGAAATGAAGGATGGAGACATGATGATAGAAATAAAAGACAACGAGCATGATATATGGAAAAATTGCATCGACCTGGAATGTAAAAAACTAAACCTAGATCCATCAAGTGACAAGGATAACTGACTCAACTCTATCACAAAATTGGCTAAACTATTAGTCGAGTCAAATCTGCAAGTGTAACAATAAAACCAACAATTATGGGAGGAAAACATAAAGGTGAAGCAAGAGAACATCCAAATGATTGAATCAAACTTCCATCTCATGATTGATTGGACTACATTCATATTACAGTCAAAATATGAAAATTTCAAAGAAACCCGACATAGCTTAGACGTGGTTATTGATTAATCCACTACACTCAACACCATGGTAAGAAACTATCTGTCTCATTTTGCTTCGACCTTCAGCAAATGAAAATCACAAAGAAGCATATTGGAAGGCTTAACAAAGAAGGGAAATATGAAAACCAACTTAAAAATGAGAACAAATATTTCTACACAGATCAACAAAGAAAGAAAGAGGGGCAGCACCGTGGAGTATGGTCTGAGATATCTTGGAGATGGTGAAGTGAAATTGTAGGGGTATATAGACTTAGATTGGGTAGATAGTGTAGCAAAACGAAATAGTACCTCAGGGTGTTGCTTTATCTTGGGATCAACGATTATATCATGGTTCAGCAGAAATAATATCTCCATGGAATTTATCTCACTAGAAGTAGAATACATGGCAGTGAGTATGGCTAGTTGTGAGGCCATCTAGCTTCGCAAGTTACTTACAAAATTGTTTGATCAGGAGTTGGATCCCATGATCATTTACTCTAATAATCATAGTTGTATCTAACTCTCTATGAATCCAGTGTTTCATCATAGGTCCAAGCATATAAAGATCATATATCACTTCATACGAGACAAGGTTAATAACGAAGTAGGGAAGCTCCAGTATATTCCCACGAATCAGTATGTATCTTATATTCTGACCAAACCCTTGGAAAAATGGAAGTTTGAGGCATTCAAAGACAAACTTGGATTGGTGTAGAATTTGCTCCTCTCTAAGAGGGAGTGTTGAGAATTATAGCTGGAACAAGAATTAGTTCGAGGTATTTTCAGAAAAGTTATTTTTGAAAAATAAATATATTTTTGAAAAGTGACTATATTTTAGAAAAGTAACTTCTATTTTGTAATTGACTTTAGTTGAAAAGTGAAAGTCTTATTTTTAGTAGTTGAGTCTAAAAAGTGTATTTCATGGATGCATGACTTAGACTAGGAGTAATATTAAAATATATTAGGGTTTTGATCTTATCTAAAACTATAAATACAAGTCAAGATAGAGAGTTAACACACATAAAAAATTTGAGCAGTTGAGCAGGTTGAGAAACAAAGAGAGAGAAAGTGCAGGCAGTGAGTTTCCAATAGCACACACTCCCATACAACATTCCATACAATTGTACGAAAATTCTTTATACAACAGTATGAATATCTATACAATTGTGCAGGTAGTGTTGTATGGATCCATACAATCATATGGACATAGCTATACCAACATCCATACAATCCATGTAGCAGTACAGTAGGTTTACTTTAGATCGTTCCACTCATTTTAAGGTGTTTTTCGGTATCTGTGTAGTGTTGACTTTTTGGAAATCTTGTGGAGGTTTCCATGTAAGTTTTTTGAAGGAATGAAAAGATAGATTTTGAAGTAGTAATTACCTGTGTACATGTGTAATTGATTTTATGCTTCTGCTATTTGATTTCCAAGTATTGTGTGATTAATGCTATGGTATGAAATTTATTTTTGCAATAATTAAATTAAGCAATTTATTTGTTTGATTGAGATCATAAGGACTTTAGTCACCTAGGTCTTAGGAATTTTCACACCTTTCACTTTAGATCTCCTCCCATCATGTCCCACAATCAAATAATGCATTCAAATACTTTTTCTAAAAGTGGGGAAGTATTTTTTTTGTTCTATAGTACTCTAATTGGGTCAAGACTATTTTTTTCAAAGGATGTCAAGTATTTTGAATCCCTCGAGCTTTTAGCATTTTGGTTTTAGTGGGTGCGGAACACTAAGGTATTTCTTGACATGTTAACTTTTTTAAATCACAATAGGTTAAATAGATGATATGTTCAAACCTATTAGTGTTTTACAAATTCATATCTAGTTTTGAACCATGTGTTTCTAGTCTCTGTTGGGACTTCTTACTTTTCCATATCACACACAATTTTAGGTAAATTTTGGTCCTACATCTATTTCCTCTACAACTTTCATTATTGTAGTTTTTATCAACATTCCCTTCAC
>ML800519.1:105561-166335 GCA_009831015.1 Picea engelmannii
CACATTGGATGATATACCACATAAATGGTATAATATAGAAGAATCATGTGGTCATACATTCAATTGGAACGACATAAAATAAAATTTCATCAATATTTTCATTTTAATCTCGAGGCATAGTTAATGGAAGCATGTCTTCAATAAAAACACTTTGCTGAAAAAACAAATCCCGACCAAGTAAAAAAGAGAGGAAAGGATAAAATCAACATGGGGTCAACATCAACTTGCAAATTTATGTTGAGTCAACAACAAAGAAATCAAAGAACTCATTGGTTCAACATGGAAAACATAAGTTTTCTAGGCCAAATTTTCAAATGGAAAAAGGACCACCCTAAAGTAACTAATTTTGTGAAAACAATTCTAAAAGTATCCAAAGAAGAAAAATAAGATCTATAGAATCAGGACTTCCCACCGACTTATAATGAAGTCATATAAGGTGAACACCACTTGGATGATTCCAAACCCATAGAATGTATGAATGCATAACTAAAAACAAAATATTCGACAAATCAATAGATGAACGACCAAAAATGGCTCAGATAGGAAACTATTGGACCGACAAACAAACAATAAATATATTCAACTTACTTAAATAATACTAAGATGTATTTTCCTATGATTACAAATATATCAAAGGACTTGTTGAAGAGTTGGGGTAGTTGAAAATATACCTCATCCTAGGGTCAAAACCAATCAAGAAATGACTGTATAAATTGGCCCATAAGTATAAACCCATTGTGAAGAATTAAATTGAGGCAATGTTAGACACTGACATAATTTACCCAATTGATAAATTAGAATGGGAAATTCCTATGGTCGTGCAAAAAAAAATCATGACCCAAAAAAGCTAAGGATATGTGTCGACTTCCGAGGACTGAACAACTTGACCATAACCAACCCATTCCTAACACCATTTTCCAATGAGATAATTAATGAATTCATGAGACACGAATGTTACTCTTTTACAAATAGATTCTCTATATACAATCAAGTACCAATTGCCAAAGAAGACCAAGAAAAAACAACTTTTGTCTCGGAATTCAGCTCCTTTGCATACAAAGTAATTCCTTTGGCCTCAATAACACACCTATTGTCTTTTCTAGAATTGTGGTCAAAGCATTCCAAGAATATATTTACAATAAAATGACTATCTATTTTGATGATTGGACAATTTACAACCTACTCAAGAAAAACATTCAATGGCTAAGGAAGATGATAGAGATATGTCCATATATCCATCTATCTTTAAATATCAAAAAATGCATCTTCACCACTCCAATTGGGATAATCCTTGGTCATATTGTATGCAAGTATGGCATTAAAGTATACATGGCCAAAATCAAAGTAATCCTCGATCTAAGGCCACCAATGAATCAAAAGTAGATCAAAATATTTCTTGGGCACACAGGATACTATCACAAATTCATAAGACACTACTCTGGAATTACTTTTCTAATCGATAGGCTCCTCTGAAAATATGTTGAATTTGTATGGAGTCAAGAGTGTAATAAATATTTCAAACTACTAAAACGAAAATTAATAGAGGCACCTATGTTACAATTCCCCTACTGGTCAAGGAAATTTAATGTACACATTGATGCATCTGATGTTGTTGTAGAATTTGTATTAGCGCAACCATATGATGATATGTTCAACCATACAAATGTTTATGCCAATAAAAAAATCAATAAAGAAAAACACAATTGCTTGACGACAAAAAGAGAAGGTTTAGCTATGATTTTTTCTCTTCAAAAATTTAGACATTGTTTCTTAGAAAATCCCTTCACATTTTTCACCAATCATCAAGCCTTAAAATATTCAATGAACAAACCAGTACATCAGGGAAGAATATGTTGATGTATATTATTGTTTCAATAATTCTACTTTGACATAGTTGTGTGAACGGGAAAAAATAATGTTGTCCTAAACCACCTATCCCAACTAGAAATAGGAGAAGAACTGACGGGGATAGAGGATGACCTACCATATGGTCACATTTTCTAGGTTGAGGCCACCCCTAACGATTTAGAATACATAGCTCAATTTTGGAGGAGGGGAGGTGTAACGTCCCCCAGCCCAACTAAGGGACATTACAGTGCGGAATATACATAAAAATGATATTTACAGCCAAATAATTTAATTCTTTTACGACTGGCCAATTTCCTGTAGCTTTCATCTACGAATTAAAATAGATTTATCTATTGTCTACAACCATAAAATAAAACCATCTACAACATGCTAGTAATCAACATGAAATAAGGCTAAACAACTCATTACAACAACATATAAATCATTTTCATTTACACAGAGTTCATGCCCAATAATTAAACACATAATTTAACACAACAACGAGATAAAACACTTATCTTTTCACAACAATTGTGCAACCAGCTGCTTGGGATGGATGTTCCACCCAACCATATATTGATTTTTCCAAATATCAACAACTAGACACCCTCAAACTAAGTCTAGTAATCCACAAAAGAGAGTGGTCTCTCATAGCCCACTCACAGCTCATAAAACTCTCAACCCAATTGATATTCTGCTACATCTATCATGATTTTCCACCAACTCTCTTCCTCTTGACCTGTCCAACCCAAGGAATGCACCCCTTCACTAATATAAATCCCTTAGTAATCACATTCATTTATCAGGGTCTCTCTGGCACATGTAGCTAGGAGTCTCTCAGCTGGGAACTCAAGGGAAATTGTTGCTAGGAAAACTATCAGCAAACCAATAGCAAACACTTGTTGTTCTAGTACAACTCACACAGGAATTCACTCTTCAGGAATGACAACCTGGATCTTCATTTTTCTAGCTCTAATTCATTTCAATTATGCTCCAGCATACTCTAGAATTTTCCCTCCATGATTGCATCAGCTTCAAGCTCTATTTCTTTCTCTCTACTTGCTCTCATGCACCAAAACTCAATGTGTAAAATCTGTTGTTCCAACCCATACAAAAATCCTCTCTTTGGATTTCCTTTCTTAAATCACACTCTTCCCCAAGCTGATTTTACTCAACCTCCATGTTCCCAATAACTTTGGGATGTGACCACTCACACCCACCCTCTTACATGTATTCAATTATTGGTTTTGGGAACACTCAATCAAAAATAGGAAGGTTCATATACAAATAGTAAATTCAGGAAAATGGGTTAAATTAATATACATGGGTAATTTCCCCCTCTTGGTCATTATCGTAGACACTCCCCCCTATTGTGGATTAATTAATCCCCCATCTCTTTTCCATGTCCCCTTAGCAACTGGCATCATATTTTTATTAATAAAATAAGGAAATACAATTCACATATTACATCGCTTGGTTGTAGCCACATATTATATCTACTTAAGCATTGATTAAAATGGGTATTATAGTGGGGATGTTACAGGAGGGCTCTTAAACATCTTACCTAAAATAAAAAGAAGGTTATAGCATCAAAATAAGCTCTATTCACTCTCATGAATGAATACTTGTATAAAATTGGACCTGATGATATATTATGGAGATGTGCTTTGGAGAACAAAAGAGAAGGAATAATGGATGAAGATCACATTGGCCCTGCATGAGTCCATTATCAAACCAACAAGATACCATGGAAGATTCTTTAGGTAGTCATTTAGTGGCCGAATTTACATAAGAATTGTCGGACGAAAGTAAAACAATGTAACATTTGTCAAAGGATGGGTCGACCCTTGTTGAAAAATGAGATGCCTTTACACTCGATAAACCCTAATTTTCCATTTGAAATTTGGGTAATCAACTTTGTTGGCCCATTCCCTAAAAGAGATAAAGGAACAGGAGAAAAATGCATCATCACTATATTCAAGTACTTAACAAAATGGGCCAAGATAGAACCAGTCAAGTCCTAGACAATGGAAATTGTAGCTAAATTTATATATGAAACATAGTGACAATATTTGGATTCCCCTTAACCATTATCAATGATCAAGGAACCCACTTTGTTAATGGGAAAATCCAAATCATGTTGAATAAATTTATGATCAATCATAGGAAGGCGTTGTCCTATCATCCCCAAGTTAATGATGCGGTCAAATCCTTCAATAAGACCCTTCAAAAAGGACTAACAAAATTTTTCAAAATCAACAGAGATGATTTGGATGATAAGGTACCTATATTAATTTGGCCCTACAAGACTGCGTATAAAATATCGACTGAGCATACTCCCTTTAATCTAGTATATGGCCAGGAAGTTGTAGTTCCACTACATTTCTAGACTAGTACAACCAAGGTAACATCTGTGCTTAGAGATGATTTAGAAAAATCCTAGAATCAACGCGTCCATCAATTGCTCCAGTTGGAAGTAAAAATAATTATTTATCTTCATCAACAAGAAATCAAAAAATGACAGCATAAACCATGGCATGACCGACACCTAAAAACAAAAGACATTAAAATGGGTGAATTGGTACTAATGTATGTTAGACGTGTTAAAGGAAAACCGTGAAAGATTTAAACTACTAGGTTGGGGCCATACATTGTTGAATGTATTCGACCTACCAGTGTAGTCCAATTAAGAACACTATAAGGGCACCTATTTCACAAAGTGGTCAATGGGGCCCGACTAAAAAAGTATACTACATCACATCCATGATGCCTATTAGTGAAAACATTTTCATAGGCACTAGCAAGCATCGACTAGGTCGAAAACCACTTGTGGCGACCTAATTCCATGATTAAAAAGTTATTGAGAAAAAAAGAGAGAAAGATAAGAAAAAAAAAATTAATAAAGAACGAAAGAAAAGAAAAGAAAAATCAAAATAAACTAAAATAAAGAGTCTTCAAATAAAATAGTTGGTTATGAAGAGTTAGGTATGGAACTCTCGAACGACATGGAGCTACTTAACACATCATTATCGGCCCTAGATCAATAATAATAATTTAATCTCATCCAATTCATAAAAGGGAAAAATGAAAAGAGATCAGAGCTCTTGGAAACCACGTCAACCAGACCAATCGGATAAAAATAAGTGGATAGAATTCACAACAAGAAGTCACGATCTCAGAAAAAAATTTAAAAAATGAGAAAGAGAATAAAGTTAGTGGGACTTATCCACATCAAGTGAGCATGAACCTTATAAATCAAGTGATTGTAACTCCTATAAATCAAGCTAGTGTGAGTATAAAACCAGAAAAGAAAGAAAAATTGACTGACATAGAACATTCAACTATGGAAAAAAAAGTTTGAAAAAAGTCAAAAGGAATAGAAAACCCAACTCGTTCAGTCGGCCCAACCAGATCGACCACAAGGACTGAATCGACTAGATTCAATGAATCGATTGAGTTGAAAGACTCGACCAAATTGCATGAGTCAACCATGTCAAAAAACTCCATCGGAAGGAAAAAAAAATGACTCAATCGGTAGTGTTGACCAACACAAATATTTTGACTCATCCAAAATCCAACTAGACTCTGTCGACCCCCAACTTATCATATATACAATAGTCCACTCACACGAACAAGAAAGTATTCCCACCATAAATATCAAAGTCTACCAATCACCATTCCCTTCACTTGAATTTAATATGCCCCAAATCGTTGTGCTTATAAATATCGATGATGCATACGACTTTGTCACTTTGATTTTCACTCCTAAGTGATCCAACGATCAAAATAAAAACCTTGAAATCAATCACTCAAATGTTGCAGTACTTCCAAATCTAGAGAACATATTCGACCTAGAAAATCATTAAAGCGTGTTGAGAATGAGGGGGGAATTCAAGAAAACATGGGATAGCCTTGCACCAAATAAATATTTGATAGGTAAACTGTAATTAAACTCGAAGTAAGGATGCACAACATCAGGAAATCCAGAATGAAATAAATTCCATGGTAAAAACACTAGAAAAATTCCACAGCTCGAGGTATGGATGTCAGGATATGGAAAGAAGAAACTCAACTTCTCGATCGCACACACATTGGACACTACTTAGGATCCCCACATATCATAGACCTTGGGGGTTGGAAAGAAGAGGTGGATAATCTTATCATCAATCAATACCATGGAAGCCACTTATGGTTGGAACACCTACTTGGAATCACAGGCGACTTGATCCATAGAATCATTATCGTGCCTCATGGAGGAGATCTAATTCCCAAGACACCCAACCCATCTTATTGGATACAACATCTAATAGGGTCATCGACACCGGAAAATTGAAAAGGATTTCTCATTAATCAAGTCAAAAAACAATGTGCTAAGTGGTCCTTCATTATCATTTCACTTTTTTTACCTTTTTGAGTCGAGTATCCAATGTCAAAGTAAAAATGCTAGAGGCTATAGGGAGCATTCAGGAAAGTGGTGTTATTTTCAACTAGTCGGAGTATCTCTAGACCATCATCAAAATTAATTGCAAGGAATGCTAGGAATGGATGAAAGTAATCAGATTCCCCTCTATTATGATTTGTCTTGCAATGAACCAAATAAGCCTAATCAATGAGGTTTCCTTTACAATAAAAAGAGTGTTGACAATGAATAATTATCAAGTATGAACACCAGATGCAATAGGGTCATTGGGATCCCTCCCAGCTAACATGATGTTTAAAAATTGGGTCTACAATCTCAATAATTCCTCCCACAAATGGAGATTTGACTAGGTAGTTCATCGAGCATTACCCATATCATCCCATAGTAAAATATGCATTGACACGACTAAATTATGCTATGGGGATTACTCAACACTTTCCCCAAAGGACTTGTCTTACCAGCCAACTCAACTGCATATATTTCAGGAAATAGAACGGAAAACAAATACCAAGTTTTCAATCCCTACGGTAGTCCTCCAAGAAGATCCACCAATCATAATGCCTCTTATAGATGCACACCAAATGCATAGGTTGAAGAAGAAAAAGAAGATGAACTCTATGTCATTCCATTTGTGGATAACGTAGACAATCTAGTGGGTTCCCTTGTAAAACAAACTATGATAAAATGAAAACAACCAGTAATTGAGGCACCTCAATAGGTCGAGCCAGCTTCAAAACCACTCAACATTGATTGGCAAGGACTCTTTTAGACTGACGAACCTATTGAATTTGATAATCCAACACTAAAAGAAAATTTTGACAAGATTGCCTAGAAAATACTTTAGCAAGTCAAAAAGCGTTGTAAAAAAACTCATCAAGAGTCAACCAAGACCTGGCAGATTTTACACTTTGGGACTTGCATACAATGAAGTAATGGCACAAATAAAAAAGATTCATTCTAGAGTTGAAAAACAAAGGCAATCTTGGAAAAACATATAGATACGAGGTATTAGAAGTAGAAAAGGTTAGAGCAGTAGTAGGAAATAAGTACTATCTGGACTCACTCTCATGGCCCCAGTTGGACAAGGATGAATCACATGGCCAAACCCTCCAATCCTATACCAAAGAGACAATGAATAAGGAAACAAGCAATCAACCTCACACGATACTCACCACCTATCAAGCCTGCCAAGATCATAGAAGAAAAATGGCTAGTTGAAGACCCACCAGCACAATAGAAAAAGAAAAAGAAGGCCAGATTTCAAGTCTCCTTTTAAGAAACATTGTACTACCAGTCCGATGAAGATGAGGATGAACAATTGACTCATGTCAATGGGAAAGAATAGGATCAATTGACCCACACCGATTGGGAAGAGAAAGAACATATGAATCAATAAGTCCAGGGATATATTCATTAGTCGAACATGGGATAGAGCGAACAACCGCCCCAAGATAATAAAAACACAAAGAATAAAATTCATTTACATGAGTAGTTGGTCCAACAAATAGATCCAGTACAAATATGGTTGAATGAGCAAGTTATTACTCAAAAAACCGACCATCTAATGGTCAAGAAACAACAAACGTAGAAAACAAAGAAAGTGCATAAAAAAATATGGGTGTACAAGACACAAAAGAAAACTCAAGTGTGCAACAATCAACTCACAAGACAATTGACTAGAGGTCAATAGATAAGTTGAACCCTCTACCAGAATAGTCGATAGGAAATCAAACAATTTCATAAGCACCAAGCACAAGTGAACTAACAATACCACCCAAAAACCACCCATATTATCTAATTAACAAGACACCTGAAAGGACTCTTGAGTCGTCCCAATTGCCATTAGATTCAAAGAAGAATAAGAAGACAATACACAAGAAAGAAACTAGTTCTTCCATCACCACTTTCATAGATTTTATGCATGTGGGATCATATTCACCCCCCATATATATGATCTTTGACCTAACCACCACTTCCAATAACCAAATTTTATATTTGTACAACCAATTCAAGAAATAATCAATATCGAGATGGAAGTTGGAAATGAAGGATGGAGACATGATGATAGAAATAAAAGACAACGAGCATGATATATGGAAAAATTGCATCGACCTGGAATGTAAAAAACTAAACCTAGATCCATCAAGTGACAAGGATAACTGACTCAACTCTATCACAAAATTGGCTAAACTATTAGTCGAGTCAAATCTGCAAGTGTAACAATAAAACCAACAATTATGGGAGGAAAACATAAAGGTGAAGCAAGAGAACATCCAAATGATTGAATCAAACTTCCATCTCATGATTGATTGGACTACATTCATATTACAGTCAAAATATGAAAATTTCAAAGAAACCCGACATAGCTTAGACGTGGTTATTGATTAATCCACTACACTCAACACCATGGTAAGAAACTATCTGTCTCATTTTGCTTCGACCTTCAGCAAATGAAAATCACAAAGAAGCATATTGGAAGGCTTAACAAAGAAGGGAAATATGAAAACCAACTTAAAAATGAGAACAAATATTTCTACACAGATCAACAAAGAAAGAAAGAGGGGCAGCACCGTGGAGTATGGTCTGAGATATCTTGGAGATGGTGAAGTGAAATTGTAGGGGTATATAGACTTAGATTGGGTAGATAGTGTAGCAAAACGAAATAGTACCTCAGGGTGTTGCTTTATCTTGGGATCAACGATTATATCATGGTTCAGCAGAAATAATATCTCCATGGAATTTATCTCACTAGAAGTAGAATACATGGCAGTGAGTATGGCTAGTTGTGAGGCCATCTAGCTTCGCAAGTTACTTACAAAATTGTTTGATCAGGAGTTGGATCCCATGATCATTTACTCTAATAATCATAGTTGTATCTAACTCTCTATGAATCCAGTGTTTCATCATAGGTCCAAGCATATAAAGATCATATATCACTTCATACGAGACAAGGTTAATAACGAAGTAGGGAAGCTCCAGTATATTCCCACGAATCAGTATGTATCTTATATTCTGACCAAACCCTTGGAAAAATGGAAGTTTGAGGCATTCAAAGACAAACTTGGATTGGTGTAGAATTTGCTCCTCTCTAAGAGGGAGTGTTGAGAATTATAGCTGGAACAAGAATTAGTTCGAGGTATTTTCAGAAAAGTTATTTTTGAAAAATAAATATATTTTTGAAAAGTGACTATATTTTAGAAAAGTAACTTCTATTTTGTAATTGACTTTAGTTGAAAAGTGAAAGTCTTATTTTTAGTAGTTGAGTCTAAAAAGTGTATTTCATGGATGCATGACTTAGACTAGGAGTAATATTAAAATATATTAGGGTTTTGATCTTATCTAAAACTATAAATACAAGTCAAGATAGAGAGTTAACACACATAAAAAATTTGAGCAGTTGAGCAGGTTGAGAAACAAAGAGAGAGAAAGTGCAGGCAGTGAGTTTCCAATAGCACACACTCCCATACAACATTCCATACAATTGTACGAAAATTCTTTATACAACAGTATGAATATCTATACAATTGTGCAGGTAGTGTTGTATGGATCCATACAATCATATGGACATAGCTATACCAACATCCATACAATCCATGTAGCAGTACAGTAGGTTTACTTTAGATCGTTCCACTCATTTTAAGGTGTTTTTCGGTATCTGTGTAGTGTTGACTTTTTGGAAATCTTGTGGAGGTTTCCATGTAAGTTTTTTGAAGGAATGAAAAGATAGATTTTGAAGTAGTAATTACCTGTGTACATGTGTAATTGATTTTATGCTTCTGCTATTTGATTTCCAAGTATTGTGTGATTAATGCTATGGTATGAAATTTATTTTTGCAATAATTAAATTAAGCAATTTATTTGTTTGATTGAGATCATAAGGACTTTAGTCACCTAGGTCTTAGGAATTTTCACACCTTTCACTTTAGATCTCCTCCCATCATGTCCCACAATCAAATAATGCATTCAAATACTTTTTCTAAAAGTGGGGAAGTATTTTTTTTGTTCTATAGTACTCTAATTGGGTCAAGACTATTTTTTTCAAAGGATGTCAAGTATTTTGAATCCCTCGAGCTTTTAGCATTTTGGTTTTAGTGGGTGCGGAACACTAAGGTATTTCTTGACATGTTAACTTTTTTAAATCACAATAGGTTAAATAGATGATATGTTCAAACCTATTAGTGTTTTACAAATTCATATCTAGTTTTGAACCATGTGTTTCTAGTCTCTGTTGGGACTTCTTACTTTTCCATATCACACACAATTTTAGGTAAATTTTGGTCCTACATCTATTTCCTCTACAACTTTCATTATTGTAGTTTTTATCAACATTCCCTTCACTTAAGTATTGAACATGTTAACTTTGCCCATTGACATGTTTGTTTTTATTACAATTGTCAAATAATTCCTTTACTAAGGTTCAACGTGTGTTGTTTGTACTAGTTGATGAAATCTTATCATCCCCTATCTCTACATAGTTTCAAAGGCCATTGGTTGGCCCTTCTATTGCTACTTCCCCATAAGTCTGGTTTCCTCTTTTAGCAATATTGCATCCAGTGTGATTGCCTTATTTAATAATGAAGATATTATTATTTCATCTACTAAAAGTGTGTCTACCTATGTGGCTTCTATTAGTGTTGAATTCACCACCATTACATATAGATTGTTTCCTTAGAGTATGAGGTTTAACTAATAGTTTTGAAGGAAGGCCATATTTGAGATTGCCGAAAATTTTCTTTATTAAGTCAAATGTTGATGAAAATTTTCTCAATAAAATATGGAATATGAAATTTCTTATAGACATTATAATTTTTCATTAATAGATTTATTGTAACTTTCCCAATAAAATATTATCAAGCGAATTGAGATGAGAAGAGCCACACCACCCCCAAAAATAACTCTCTCACTTGTAGTTATATCTCATTATGTTAAAATTTCAACTTTATCTTGTAAGTTTGTTAATATTTAAAAGTTTGGAAAAAAATTATAAATCTCAATTGATTTTTCGTCTCTCCACATAAAAAGCAATCCTTGACACATGCATCCTTATCTTCTTTTGGCACAAAGAAGAGGAATATCACATTTGGTGATGATTATGGTGGTGCTTATTATGGTAGTAGTGAGGGTAAATGGGGTTAATGAGTGCTTACATTTGTCATTTTCAGCATGTTGATATTGTATTATCATTATAGGTTCTTTATTTTGTATTTTAACATGGATTTTTTATTTTGTATTTTGGGTATGATTTTTCATTATGTATTTTGGCATGATGTCTCATTTTATTAAACTGTTCTTTAATCATAACGTGGTCTCAACCATCTCATATTTTGAGATTACTTTACACAACTCCAATCTCTGATGAAAAAGCCATAAATAAACAATAAACCCATCATAATCATTGGAAATGGTTTGCTACTCTTAAATCCATTCACTCTTGATGAATGTGCAAACGTTGTTCTACAGTTTTGGGTTTGCGTCATTATAATCAATCATTAATAAAAGGGCTTGTAATGGTGGTTTTCCTGATACGTTTAATGGGAATTTCATTCGTTAGGTTTCATTTTTTAATGAAACAAAAGCATGGCATGAGTGCATTGAACCCAAAACTTTTCAACGCTGCTCCTACAAATCCAAACGTTGGGTTCCTTGAGAATTGGGTAAGTTGGATGCCTTGAGAATTTGGGTATCTCTGCACTGCAAAGTCAGCCTCCAAGGTCTCCTCTATGCAGCAGGTGATTGGTATGTTGAAAGATGTTTGAACAGGGTCAATTTAAACCTGTTTTCAATTAAATAATAATAATAATTTATTTTTTAAGGTCAAGGCCAAGTCAGCACACCAATTTGGTGTATGAGACCCCTTTGTTTGTGGGACAAGGGACCTTCCTTCGCCCAGGGATTTGACTGGTAAAGTCTACGAAGGTATACATACCCTACCCCCCTCTGGATTTGAACCTATGACCTCTTAAGAGGAAACACGTGTTCTTAATCATTAGGCCCACTCAGGCACCCACCATTTCCACTAATTGCACTGCTAATTAAATGCAACAATCAAGATAATATATGTGAAGTCAGTGTATATTGTTATCAGTATAGTATCAAAACTCGAAACTGCTAATTAAGTGCGGTGTATTGTTATTGCCGCAATATCAGGAAGACTCAAAACTGCTAATTAAGTGTGGTGTATTGTTATTGGTGCAATATCAGGACGTTGTAACTCTGCCCACTGCCAGAGTCCCCGCTTCAAACCTCCAGGGCAAATTGCAACGTAAACAAAATTACCCTGTCCAGGCTACCGTACCTACACGTAATTTTGTTGAGTTGATTAGTAGTAAATTTAAACATTTTTGTTGAGTTGATTAGTAGTAAATTTAAACATTTTTAAATTTATTAATAGTTGTTAAAATTTTAATTTTAATTTTAATATTTAACATTCTAAACAAATTAAAAATCCAATTATTCAAACCATAGATTTTAATTAATCAAAATTATAGAATCCAAATCTAAAACAACGTCATTAAAAAAACATAAAAAAAACGAATAAAAAAAATAATAATAATAATAATAAATAAATTGAAACGTTAGAGCAAACATAAATGTCATTAAAAAAACATAAAAAAATGAAGCGTTATAGCAAACATAAATGTAAGTTGTTCATACTTCATGTAAAATTGAAACTAAAAAAGTTTTCTCTTATGTTGTCTTGGTTGGAAGTTTTGATCAATGTCATGTGCCCTTGAAAAATCTTGCTCTTAACAATTGAAGTAACAAGTCCCTTGTAGAAACTTTCCACCTATGCAAAATTTCATACCAGAATAGGATAATCACATAGAAGTCACAATATGGTAGGATATAGTAATGTCATAATACATGGGTCAATCTCTTTGGACCTAGTTTATTTTTCTTGCTAGTGAAATCATAAGTAGTTAGAGGTTATTTCTCATTCAATTGAATTTAGATATTTTATTAATCTTCAAAGTTATATTTACAAGTAAAGATAGTATGTAGAAAGAAAATAATGAAAATTTCATGTTTACATCATTTATAACATTTAGATCCAAAACATCTAAAGGATTAAAAATAAGATATTATAGACCTTATATTTTAGTGTTTTACATTTGTTACTAGGTCAACCTAACCATTACCCTTTGAACAATGGAAGTATTGACCCATCACTCATTTCCTTCCTCATTTGTTATTGTCTTAGTAACAATCAGTCTTATTTTCTACATTGTAGAGTGCACCACATATTGGTTTCCAGGGTTCCCTTATACCTTGATTCCTACAGACCTTTCCCTATTGACATTAACACATTAATTTTAGGGACTTAGTCTAGAGGCCTTATGTACCTTGACCCTATTTACATCCTTGATATGCCACCTTGGATCAGGAAAAGGGATTCATCATTTCTCCTTGAATTTTTCATTTCTCACATTGTAGATATCAACTCATCATTGCACCATTGAGAATCATACAAATTGTTGGTTCTAGTGTTCTATTTCTTGTCAAAGACCCAAGGCATGAGGACTTGTTTCAATAGATTTTACAATTGTTGAGGGGGAGCATCCATTCAGGTAGTTCCCTACATGTTCCAACTCATGTTAGTTACAATGGTCCAACTTTAGTTGATCTCCCTGGATCTTATTGGCTCCATTCATAAGTTGTTTTGAGCCAACAGTTTGAGCTTCCTCCTAGACAGATCCTTCTAGATTTTAGGCCCCTTTTTGTTGAGTAGGGATTTAGTAGTTGAGACTATTTATCCCTTAGGGTGATCTTGTTCCTCCACAACTTTTCATATATGATGCAACATTGGTCACCCTCTTGTACATTGATCAAGTTCTAGTGGACCCTAGTCCCATGTTGTATTCTATTATGGATTTTTGATGTACTCTAATCTAGCGTCTTGATACAATGATCACATATTGTATTGTTTTCACAATCATGTTTATGCTTGACTCATTGATATTAAGGTTATGTACTCATGTTACCTTATTGGTGTGTTGTATGTAGGTGGGTCTCTAGAGAAATTTATGGGAATTCCTCCTTTTACCACTCAACTCCTTACTTCATTCTCATTATGTCCCACTATTTGGGAAAAGAAACTTGGGATGTATTTCAATCATACAGTTTTCTCCTAACCTCATACATCAAGGGGAAGTTGTTATCAGAATAATTTTCTCACCGGCATAGTTTTGAATAATTTTATTTGAAAACATCACCATGGTAGTTATTGTTAGAAAAAGAGGATCACGGAACAACAAAATAAAACAAATGTGAAAATAAAAAATAGAATATACACAATACAATAGAGACACGGATATACGTGGTTCACCCAGTGTGGGCCACTTCCACTAGAGAAATTGTCAGGTCCTTCCCTTTTATTATCCAGTAAAATGAAGGGACACAACCTACAACACATCCAGTGTAACTTCCTCTTCTTTCTCTCACAGTCTCCTCTCTCAGAATACAATATTTTCCATAACATACAGCTGCAATACAATTCCTTCATAAAAGAGGGTTTCCTTCTTGGGAAAAAAAACCTTAACATAAATTATATCGTTAGATATGCGACCTTATAATGAATGATCCAGATTGACTACGAAATTACAATATTTCAATTGAAAAAAATCAAACCAATTGTGTATCTTGCAATTTCTTTGACCTGCATATGAATTAGAAAGATAATCAGACTCCACCAAAAACAATTATAACCCTTAATTCCATCATCATGTGACTTACTTCATTTGTATTGAGCCAAGTCAAATCATAAATTATCCAAAATATTCATAGCATATTATTTTCCTATTTTTTTGTGTGTAATATGCAAGAAATCCATTAAAAATTTTGTTATCATTCTAAAGTATAAAACCATTATTTTGTAAACTCATTAATACTGCTATACCTCTATAAAGGAGTATTGTGTATGTGTACACCTTTTGAAACATTTATTTCAACCAATAGTGTTTGATCTAGTTTTCTTATACATTTATTATCCCATCATTGATTAATGAACTGGGATAGTTCACATTCAATCTAGATTTAAAAAAATAAGGTCCTTTATTCACCTATAAGAAAATCCATCAAGTTTACACCATTAAATATCCACATTCCAAAGTAAGGTTATGTTGTCATAAATATTCTAAAGGGACTTTTGAGGTCTTTGCTATTATCTCACTACCATTGGGAGTTCAACGATTTATCTGCCAAGTTTGGAGCTTGAGCACACACTTATATTTTTTATTCCACCTTCCCATTTGCAATTTTATAAAGTGAATGAACAAAATGTGGCAAAGTTGTTTTTCTCATTTGTCATAAATTTAACAACAACAATTAGAGAGTCTATTATGATACCTTTCAACAAAGTGACCAAACAATTGATTAGACCTGATATGGAAGCACAATCATAATTGTTTGATACTATAAATTTCCATATCATGGATGGGAAACATAATATTTATATCTACAAGGAAACAGTAAAACATAAAAAAATATGAATACTTGTTTAATCTATAATTTTTCATTACACAATTTTTCATCTATATTGGTACTTTCTAGATGGAAAAATTGGAGGAATTGGCTCGCAAAGCCCATTTTAGGGGCATGTCCTACTTTGGTAATTTGGGGTTTGGAAACTTCCATAGCTAGTTTGAGGCATCAAGTGGAAACTTTTGGGATTAAATATCTGCAATCATAGTTCTAACCCCGTTGATTCTATTTTACACACCAAAATATTTCCAATGGTGCAGAAATCATCTCAATCAAAGTTCATATATAGAAGTTGTGCCTCTCACAAACTGACTTACCGTATTGACCACCATGATACCAAGTGGATGTGATTCCAACCCCCACTACTCACACATGTGGGTATATTCATGTGTGGGCATTCAAGAAGTTTCTACAGGCTCTGAAACCCTAATACTAGTTGAGGGTTGAGGTATGAAAAATCCCTAACCCCAACCCCAGATGACTATCAAGCTATGTTAAACATTGGGTTGCTAGGAAAGGAAGGGGTTACATTCATTTGGTATTTTTATTGTTCCATAGTTGAGTAGGGAATATAGGAGTAGGATATTGAATCATAATAGAGGAGGTAGAATATTTTGTAGTACCCATTCAAGCCACAATGTCCATGACAACTCCATAGCAAGTGACCATTTCTTGTTCTTGCATTTCATAACTAAGAAAAAAGAGAAAAACATATTCCTTACCTTATCTTATAGGGAGTTTGATGGCTCTAAATCAAAATTTGGATCAGATGAGAAATCAATATATAATGAAGACCTAGAAAAGGAGCCCAAAAAATAGCCAAAGAAAGAGAAACCAAGTTCCAATTTCATCACTTCTTCACAATCTCCATTAAACATGGAAGCAAAATTGAACATAAAATTGTACCAAGTAGATATTTGTGTTGTTAATTTTAATCACTAGTTGCAACAATTAGAACTTTATTTGAGTATCCATAACCTAAGATAAGAGAAAAATATTTCATTTTCCCGACTAAAATTAGAGGTCCATGCCCTAACATGTTGGGAATTCCACATAGAGACACTTAGATTGGAGGGTGATCCCCCATTAACTAATTGGGGGTGTTTGAAACCCTCTTCAAGGCCCAATTATACTCTACTAGGTATGTAGAGGACCAATAGATATATTGTCATTTTTTCAAGTATAGGCAAGGAAAAAGTGTGAAATGGTACACTACCAAGTTTAGAAAATGGTGATTATGTTGGGTATATCTCCCAAGAATCTAGATGTAATAATCAAGTATCTAGGGCATATACATAGTCATTTGTTAAATCAAGTGGTGCTCTTTAAATGTAGGATAGTTGATGAGACCTATGTGCAAGAACAATACCTAAGTATTAAAGGAAATAATAAAGGACAACCAAGTGGTTCCAAATAGAAATACCACCAAGATGCTTCCAAGGAGGGGAAGAAGAAGCTGAAAGAAATGGATAGGAAGAAAAAAAACACTACACTTTCATGCAAGCATCCAAACAACCACTACAACCATTGTAATATTAATCATCACATTGAATATAAGTGTTGGAATCTACCTCCAAAGATAAATCCAAAGAACCATAAGAAGGATGGCAAGAAAAAGAACTTGCTAGCCATGGATTCAAGCAACTAGTTAGAGAGAAGCTTGGATGTAAATGAAAATATTATGTACACTATAGTGAAAAAAGGAGGAAAAATTGAGTAGCCTTCATCACAAACAAGAGAAGGATATAACTAAACTCTTCCATATTAAGATCCAGGTCAAGAATACAAAGGTGGATGCACTATTCCATTATGATTCACAAGCCAACCTCATATAAAAGCATGTGGACAATAATATTGGACTGGAAGTTCATGATTATCCTAGCCTATATCTATTGGGATGGTTATATAAGGATGAAAATTTCAAGGTCACTAAACAATGTAAGATCAAATTTTCTATAAGTGTAAACTATATTGATGAAGTGGAGGTAGATGTAGTACCACTTAATGTGTGTGGTCTAGTTTTTGGAAGCCCCTACATGTATGTGAGGGATGGAATCTTCATGAGGAGAGAAAACCAATAATACTTCATAAAATATGGGAAGTATTTCATCATTGATGCACACGAAGTTAAATTCAACATCTCTCTGGTAAGTGTTAACCAAGCAAAGAAAATTATTATTTCTAGTAGGAAGTTTGTATTACTTTTCTTAAGAGATAATCAATCGGGTGATGATTCGATAAAAGTAAAGGAACCTCTAGAGGGATGTACTAAAGAGTAGAAATGTTAGCTAGAAGATTTTTTATAGGAAAATAAAGAAGTGTTTCAAGAGCCTAAATAGTTACCCTAAGAGGCAAGTGGATAATGAGTTGCATTTGTTTCCTAAATCCCCATTTGCAAACATTGGGCTATACAAATAGCCTTTCCTAGAAGGAGATTAATTGAAGAAACATGTATAGCAATTGTAGAAATTGTTGGAGCATGCAATAATTTCATTCAGCACCTCACCTTGTGGATTTACTATCATCATTATACCCAAGAAGGATGGTACTTGGTTAATGTGTATTGACTACAGATATTTAAACAAGATCGCCCTCAATAATTTGTACCCTATGCCCAAGCTCCATAATTTTCTATATCAATTGCAGCATGCCAAGTACTTTCCAAGTTGGATCTCAAATCAGGATACCAAGAAGTATGATTTAAAGAAGAAGACACCTAAAAGAGCACCTTCAAGACAAACCAAGGTTTATATTAATCTCTAGTAAAAAAAATTGGTTTATATAATGCACCAGCTACATATATGTGTTTGATGAATAATGTGTTTCTTCCCTTTCTAGATTCATTTGAAATAGAGAGATTAGATGATTGATTCTGATTATTTTTGGATGAAATGAAAGAAGAAATATTACAATGAAATACACATAAAAATTTCCACAAACAGAGAAATACAACAATACATGATTTCTATTAATGAAATAAATGTACAGAGACTGTAAAAATACAGAGTGTCTGACTTGCTAGAATGGTGGCAGCTTTATCTCTGAGAAGAGATGTGACGACTACGCTCATTCACAAGAAGATGATTACAATGAGGCTCTGAAGGCATTTTTATGATAAACATGAATGCCAAAACCCTAGACATCCAAAAACCTAAGCCCTAGGAGATGAAGTGCCAAAAATCATGTGGGCCTCGTTAGGGTAAGTTAGTACATTAACTTCCTGAGGTCGTAACCTGTGCATACGATATTCGTTTTAGGTGTGTGATAGCCCGTTTGAAAGGCCTTTTCAAGAACTACACATTATTTCATCAATATATGACTATGTCTATAGTTTGATTGTGGTAAGCCAAGAAAACACTGTTTAGAGCCACAAAATGGCCCTGGAAGTACAGAAAGATTTACTGACATGAAAACTTCCAAAATAAGCCAGTTGGAATAGGTGGGTAGCCACCAATATCCACCTAGATTTTTTGTAGGGCTTCGGGATAACCTCGTAAGTGCAGAACCCACAATTACAAAGAAATTTCCCCATTACAGAGAAACATGTTGAACTGAAAATTGTCCAGATGAGCCAGTTAGAATTTGGAATATGTGGGTGGCCACCAATATCCACCTAGATTAATCCTCCCTCCTTAGGAAGAAATGGTATCCATTGCATTGAGTTCCTGGGGAAGAGGGGAAAGTGTTTTCTAAATCTAAATCTTGGTGAGTTGTGTGCCTTGTTGGAGAAGTTGTGTTTCTTGGTCTGTGGAAGGTTGTCATGAACCTGTTGTGGCGGGGTTGAATTTGTTCCACCAACATGTTGTCTCTGGGATTGATGGGTCATTGTGTAGGCACCATTGTAGGTGAAGAAACAATATATGCTTTCTCTTCTGCAGTCTGCTTCTGCTGGATAGAAGGTGTTGAGGTTGAAGTGGTTGTAGTGGCCTCCTGTGCATCCTTTGAACAAATTGTGAAGAGGATGAATTTTGCAGTATGAGAGATTACCTTGCGGAACTGTTTTGGTGGAATAATAGTCGGAAATACCTCTAGTATCCTGTAGAGCTGACCCCCTAGTGTAATAATGACACTACGGGGTCGAGACTCATAAACAGCATGAAATTTCCACATATATGGTTGGAAAAAAACAACATCACAGACATCAAAAGGGGAAACATCACACACTACCTCATCCTTGAAGGGATAGATTCCATAGGACAAGAGAAACTCTTGGCTGACATAGAGATCTTGTCCCTGGTGAAGCCACCTGATGTCGTATGGCTATGGGTGTGGTTTTGTTGACAACCCCAATTGTTTGACGACCTCAATTGAGATGAGGTTCTTATGGTTGTCGCTATCTAAAATGATATGCAATGGGGTCCCTTTCACCTACATCTATGAATGGAAGAGGTTCTCCCCCTCTTCAGGATCTATTGGTTCTTCTGGTTGAATTTTTGCAGTCACGATAGTAGTAGTGGGGTCTGCATCGATGATCTATTTATTTTCAATATTTTCTGGATCGGATTCTAAATTAGGGTTTGGATCCTTATCTTTGACCTCAACTACCAATGATTGTTTCGAGTGACATTCATCGGTGTTGTGCCAGGGGATGTTTTGAAAGTCGCACCACTTCCCAGTGTTATTCTTTGTCTTTCCTTTACCCTTATTTTCCCGTGTCTTGGAATGGTTGTTGGGAGGCTATTAGTTAGGGCCATATTTATCATGCTTTGGTTGTTTCGGATTTGCAGACCCGAACTCCCATTTGTTTTGGTGCCTAAATTTATGCTCCATTTTGACATCATGTCAATACGCAGCTCCCAATGATGAGATGTTTAGGAAATCCATTTTGGTTTGGATGTACCTATGCGGAGCCCCATAGTATTTCAGAAACAGATGTCAATCGAAGTCTTTGATACCTATCTTGGTGCACAAGGTATGGAAAGTATTTGTGAACTCTGGAACAGTTTGTCTCTTCTCTTGTTGCAATGTGGTCAATCTCATGTATTGGTCTTCATAGTTATCAACAGGGTAGTATTGTTCTTTGACCGCATCCACAAAATAATCCCAAGTGGGATTAGCCCCATATATTCCAGATTCCTCTGTTGAACTTTTCTCCCAGTAAGTTTTCCACCAATTTTTGACATGGGGGAGAGCCTTGAGGAGTGCAAAGGTGATATTTTCCCTGTCATAAAAATTGTGAACATAGAAATAACCTTCTAGCAGGTTCAACCATTTTTCTAAAAAATCTGCATCTATCTGACCTTCAAATATGGGAATATCAAAATTAACTTGTACCTTGAAGGGAGAGGTTCCTCCAAAGTGGTCGCTTGATGAATATGTGCTTATTGCTGTCGGCAAGCGTTGAAGGATGTGGGAAAAATTGTCCATCATTTCATCCCTCTGTCGCGCAAGAGACTTCTCAAGAAACAGGTTAATAGAATCTTTTGCTTTTTCGTTTTTCTTTTATGTCGCCATAGAGGGTTTCTTGGGAATGCGAGAGAAATTTTTCTCAAGAGAGACAAGCTCGAGACCCAACTTGTTATACTCATACCTCATCGGGGACATGCACTGGAAAACGATCAAGAGCAGCCTGCTCTAATAGCACTGATCCCAATTATTTTTGGAATGAAATGAAATCCGAGATATTACAATGAAATACACATCAAAATTGTCAGAAACAGAGAAATGCAGCAATACATGATTTCTATTAATGAAATAAATGTACAGTGACTGTAAAATATAGTGTCTGACTCACTAGAATGGTGGTAGCTTTATCTCTGGGAAGAGATGTGACGACTACGCTCATTCACAAGAAGATGATTATAATGAGGCTCTAAAGGCATTTTTATGATAAACATGAATGCCAAAACCCTAGAAATCCAAAAAACTAACTTTATGAGATGAAGCGCCAAAAATCATGTGGGCCCCATTGGGGTAAGTTAGTACATTAACTTCCTAAGGTCGTAACTTTTTCATACGATCTTTTTTTAGGCATGTGATAGCCTGTTGGAAAGGTATTTTCGAGAACTATGCATTATGTCGTCAAACTCTAACTACATCTACAGTTTGACTGTGGAAAGCCAAGAAAACATTGTTTAGAGCCCCAAAACGGCCCTGGAAGTATAGAAAGATGTATTGACATGAAAACTTCCAAAATAATCCAGTTGGAATATGTGGGTGGCCACCAATATCCACATGGATGTTTTGTAGGGCTTCGAGACAACCCCATAAGTACACACCCACAATTACAAAGAAATATCCCCATTACATAGAAACGTGTTGAACTGAAAAACTGTCCAGATGAGCCAATTGGAATTTGGAACAAGTGGGTGGCCACCAATATCCACCTGGATCAATGATATATCACTTTATATATCTACCTAGGAATATCATATCTCACATCCAATGGAGGTGTTAGAGAATAAAAATGTTGTTGGATAACCTTAAGAAATGTGAGTTTGTTCAATAGTCATTGGTGTATTTGGAGTATGTGATTGGTGGAGGGGAACTCAAGATAGATCTTAAAAACATGGTGGTCATCCTCAAGTGGTTATTTTCTACTATTGTCACTGAAGTTGGGAGATTATTTAAGGTAGTGTAKCACCTATGAAACTTTATAGCATAWTTRTTAGTTGTAGTTGTKCCACYTCATGCCATAACATCCAYTAGTAAGAGTTTCTAGTGGGGGGAGAATTAGCAAAAAGATTTCAATGAGATGAAAGAGAATATCAATCAAGCACCAGTTCTAGTAGTGCCTAAAATGTAGAATCCTTTTGAAGTGGAGATTAATGAAATTGGATATGCTATGGGAATGGTATTGATGCAAGGAAGTAAACTAGTATGTTATCATTCTAAAATATTTCATGATGGAGTCCTAAATCACCTTATGTACAATAAGGAACTCTATGCCCCAATTCAAGTTYTTAAGAAGTGGAATCACTATTTGATGGACAATGAAACYAWTATCCACACTAATCACCAACTACTACATTATTTGGAGGACCATAGTAAGCTTAATCAAACTAAACACTACAAGTGGATTAGATTTTTATAGCACTTTCATCTAGTCATCAAATATAAGAAGGGAAACACTAATTAGTTGGTTGACATGATTCTAATGCCACCCACATCCAATATTACATATTCAGGAACTCTTTTTCATGTTGATCCTTTTACATATGATGCATACAAAGAGGCATACATGGAAGATAGGGACTTTAAAGAGGCGGTTTAGTAGCTATATGGCCAAATTTGTGTATGAAAGGGTGATAGTGAGGCTAACTATCATCTCTAGAATGGCTTTCTCTACAATTTAGAAAGCTATGTGTTCCTAAAGGTGAAATATTTCATCTTAGTAGAGGCTCAAACCTCCAAGGTTTTAGGATATTTTGGTGTCGAGAATACAATTTCCAACTTATGGAGGTATGTGTATTGGCCTAGAATGCAAGAATATGTAGCTTAATATATTAAAGAATGCATACTTAATTTTAACAACAATCCTATTAAAATAAATAAAGGTTTATATGACCTAAAATGAATCTGGACTAAAGAATGGATAAGGCTCATTACCTGCAAAACAAATTGATGATAAATCAACATTATGAAATCCATGTGCTAAATTGCAAGCTAACGTGGAATAATATAATAAAGATGTAAGGGGAAATTTAAAGAAGAATAATTAAAATGATATGGAAATGGATAGGAGAGAAGAATTAGGAATGGTAAGTGAAGAGTCATAGTTGTTGACCTTCCCTTACCCCCTAACTCTCCCTATTTCTCCACTCTCTCTCTTTTCCAAAGGGATTTTGGCCAAGGAGGATGAGAGCATTGTAAAATCTTGGAGACTTGTAGAAGAAGAATATTGAGCATCATTCGACTAGTTTTCCTAAGTTGGGTTCCAGGGTAAAAATATTGTCTCATTGAGTTAGTTCCTTTGTATAGTGAGTATGGTTAAATTATCCATTATTCTTTATTAGATATTTTTGGTTATAATTTGAATGGATTTTATGTATCTTAATGAGGGAATGTAGAGGAGCTTGTTACATCTTGTTTTCAATATTGAGTGTGTGAGTACATTGGTAATGGTGTATACACTTTCAACAAGTAATACTCACCTTTGGATGTATTGATCATTCATCCAATCTCTTCCTAGCTTCTGGGCATGCTAATAATCTTACCCTTGCTCTCGGGCATCCCAAAGATTGTATCCTTGTAGCCCACATTCAACCATAATTTTACCCATGCCTCTAGGCATTCATCAGATTGTTGGGGACTTTATCTTAATGCCAATGATACCATAATCCATTGCACCCTCTAGTAACATGGTTTATGCTATAATTAAAATAATTCTACCCACACTAACTTGAGAGGAGAGACTCAACTTCTCCACATTCATTTTTTTTGTCCAAATATTGTGGAAACCCTAGAACAAGGAGAGCACACCCACTTGTTTGTTCTTTCTTTAAAAACATAGTGTGTGAACACTAATGAGAGGAGAGACCATGCAAGGTTGTTTTCTTGCTTGCCACGACTTGCATATGATCCCTAGTTATTGGATATACTCACGTTATTTATCTCTTATGTTCTAACATGTGTCTTTTTTGTATAAATTTTAAGTGTGAATTCCACTTAAAGAGGAGTCCACATGATCACTCACCACATGCTCATCCTCCACAATCCATCATTTCCCACGACCTGTCTAGTTGTCCCACACTCCCACGATTTTACACTAGCAATGGGAACATCATTCATTGCTCATATCCATGAAAGAGATGACGGGTTGATGTATTTCAATTAAGAGAATATCATATTCACCATTGGTTAACAATTACAACCCTATATGATTCCTCAATGATTGGACTGCAAATTGATGTGTTTTTGGGTTCAAGTTACAAGAGAAATACCCATTCCACGTTTTACTTGTTGCTTGACGTGAGAAAAGAAACCCTGACACTAATTTCCTCATTCACTCACCAAACGTGGCATTGAGCACCTGAATTCAACATTGTAGAATTCCCTCTCTTTCCATGCCTCCCATTACCATTTTGGAACATTGAACCATGTCAATCAATAGCCACAGTTGACCTGAGAGATTCCATTGAATGTGACAATCATCGTTTGGGTTTAGCATCAGATACATTACAAAAACATCGATTTGGGTTTGGCATCAAATAAGTTACAAAAACATTTGTGCTAATTGTTGGGCCATGAATATGACCTCTATTTTTCATATCTTTGACTTGTTTTTCACCTATTCTGCACCAGTTACCAGCATCTTATATCTCCTTTTGACAAACATCTATCTATTTTGCTACATTTCTAGCCTATATCTTTTTTCCCTACCTAACCATGTTTCTAAGGTAAAAAGATCATCTTTTAATACATTTTTCACATGTATTAATCTTTTGAATGTTAATTAAAAGAATGCATACTATGACTAATGGACTAATGCAATATTGGGATGCAACGCTTTTGACTACTCTATTGCAGATTATCACATGTTGACGTGGCCTCCTTTTTGCTTGTGAAGCTTCATAAGGTTTGATGCCACTTCAGCATACAAGTTGGACTCCTATCCAAAGAAGAACGCATGCAGAGATGCATTAACTGGAAGTTGTTATTAGAGGTGAATCTCATGACACTTTGTGTCATGAGATCGCCCATTCAAGTTTATTATGTAATTAATATTCTACATAATGCATGGATTTTCCATTTTAGCATTGGTAGTTATCTTAGATGGAGGATCGCAGATCCAAAAACAAGGATTAAAAACATTATAAAACGATGGGTCTACCCCAGTATGACGGGAGAGATTGATTTTGATAAAATCGACTGAGACTTTTGCTGAATAGAATGATGTTGGTTTTCTCTCTGAATTGATGTCTGGTTAAAGTTGAACACATGGATTAGTCGTTTCTGCAATAGTTGTTGAATGGATATGGTAGCGTAGATCGTTCTTTTCTGAAATGTTAATAGGGATCTTTGTCTCTATGGGAGGGCCCACCATCAGAGGTAGATGATCTCTCCATTTTATAGTAGATGTTAATTGTCTTTTCTGTGAAATAATCACTGTAGAAATCGTTTCATGTTTTTATGTTTTAAATATGCAACTGTTGGATTGAATTCTGTTATAATTTAGATCACATGCATTGTAATTATGTAGAGTAATCTATGTGCATAGAGCGTAGGATAGTTGGTAGATAGATTTGAATAACCATGTTTTGTAGAATGCTTTGTAGATTGAATCATCAATTTGTCAAAGTCGTAGATCGAACTATAGATAGAGATAGTGAATGGTAGAATTAAATAGGTTTTAAATTAATTCATAAGGCTTGGATCGTTTGAATTCCTGTTAATATAGATAGATTCACGCATGGTAGTTGAATTTCAATGAATTTAGTTGGTAGTCTGTAAGTTTCCAACCAAAACGAAGAAGGAAGTCTGATTAGTTTTTATCATTTACTTTTACACAGGTTGGTTGATGAAAATTGCAGAGTTAGTGACTTAGATTGAATTTATAGTTAGTGGATGATTAATGAATTTGATTTAAGAGTTAGTTGTGATTTTGTAGATTAAGGAATGACATCAGGATAGCATAGATTAAATTTATCCTTACGGTACAATCTCATAGGATTTCCCTCTCGTAGGAAATAGATTTACACTTAAAACTAGAATAGAGTTGTTGTTAGTATTTCGTACCCATTTCGCACTAGTTACTTTGTTTTGTACTTGTTCAGCACTGTTATGATTATTTCAGTTAATTAATCAGGTTTAATATTTCCTTTTTGAACAGTGAACTTTAAATCTTTATTTTTAGATCTAGATTCATAGAGTATTTCTCCACTAGCACCCACAACATTGTAGATGAATAAAGAATAGAAGAGAATTTGGTGATCAGGATTAAAACATTTATTTTTGCATTTATGATAGATGAATTGTGAATTAATAGATTATAAAATAGGATAGGAGTTCTGATTAAAAGTTAAAATAGAATTTAGATGATTTCAAGGAAAGCTTAGAGTTATGTTTGGTATTTAAATTACATTTCTCTAGTTTGGCATAGATTAAATGGTTTGCTTAGCATTAGTTGTAGACAGTGGATGGTTAAAATAGAATAGATGAAATTAATGGTTAAATATCCTTTCCTGCATTTTGAAAGTAGAGGGTTTTATAGATAGAGTAATTTGGCTTCTTTTGAATAGTTTTTAGAAAATTCTTACCCACACATATAGTGTAGAAACTCTAAGATTACCAACCCTGGTTTCACAATTCAATATTTTCAGGTCATTAGAAAAGTGATATAATTTACCTGACACTAATTAACATTAGTAAAGCAAGGTCATCATGGAAAACTATTGCAACAAGCAAAACCTCTTCCATTTACGTTTTTGTGTTGGCCACCCTCATCATCTTAGAGAGCCACATACCACTCCTAGGAATTGTTTTGGTTTATGTGATGATTTTATTGCGCCAACCACCACAGTTATGTAGGTAAACATGGGATGAGGCCATGTGACAAGTCACTTTATAAATTGGATTATTAAACTAGTTCCTAGTTCATTGACAGTTGGAATGTAAAGAGTTGGTTTCCCTCTGATAGTGTTGCAAACAGCTTAATATAGACCATAAACCAACCTATTTATGAACGCCATTTGATATTCATGCTCACAGTGTTCCTATAAGAAAATTATGATCATGATCAAGAAAATACCATTGTCGTACAAAAAAGCTACATAGTTGAGTTACTCCAATGTTTCTTGGAAGATATTTTACTTGTAAACCTTCCATTTCCAGCTACTGATGAGTGCAGGGAAGAAGATGGAGCCTCCAGGAAACAAAGAACCATATGCACATCTCAAGGATAGAATTGAGATAGAGTCCAGAAATTAAATTTCTACACATGTATCCATGTTGGTGAAGTGAGTTAGTTATAATCCCCTCTATTATGGATTAGATGGTATTAGAGAAGTTGCATCCATGACTAAGAAACTAATTCCAAGTATGTCAACATAATATTGAAAACTGTAACATCGGAAAAGCAAGCAAATATAAGTTGGAATATTTGTGAACCAATAATGTCGAGCTTCGAGAAGAGAATGAGAGCTTGAAGGTATGGGTTAAGATGTTTAACTAGAGGATGGCATAGATGGAGAAGCACATGGGGACCTATGCCAAATTGTTTCCATTGCTCAAGAATAAGTTTGAATAACGTCAAGACACCCTCACATCAATCATGTCAGATTGGGAAAAATAGAGAGCATGGCTTGCACACCTTGGTGAGAAGGTCACCCAAATGGATAGATGGAAAGAGTACATCTTCACGTAGATGATGATGCAACTGCAACAAGATTTGGAAGATCATGATAAGGCCTTGGAAAGGATTCAAGAAACTATCCAAGAGAACAAAAACCAAGGATGTTGATGCATATAGCATCAGACAAGTATTTCCACATAGGATTGGTGGCTAGCATGAGGAAGTCATCCCAATCCTTCTACTCTTGACTTTAATTTAGTTAGAGGAATTATTAAAGTAAAGTGATTTTATTAAGTAATTATTAATTATTTAATTAATTGATTTATTTAAGGAAATGTTAAAATTAATTAGCATGTAATATAAATCTCAAGTGAAGTGACAAGTAATCTCAATCGTCAATCACTTTGGAGATTAGAAATAGATTATAAATCATGATTATAAAAGAAACGATGTGGTAAATGAGAAGACATTTTTCACACAAAGATCGAAAAGAAGGACTTTTGCTAGTGTGGAGTCATTGGAGAGTGTAGAAGCAAAGAAGGACTTTTGCTTACACTTGAGACATCTTTGTCTGGTTGATCAAGAGAGATTGACAAAGGACGGAGAGAGTTGGATCAAGAAGGAATGTGATTCAAGATCTTGGATAGATGGAGAAGGACTTTCATCTAGAGAATAAAGGTTGTTTCAAGTGGGTTTGAGTCATGCGATCCCACAGGAAAGTGTTGCACCATACAGAGCTTGTCGTATAGGATTTCCATATGTGTACGTGGGAGCCAGTGGAGAAAGGAGTGTATATGTGGGAACACATTAGGGACAGGCATGTACATCTTAAAAAGCATGTAGTTATGGGCCATACAATAGACCAGACTTTGTCAGGTTTTTCTACAATTGTATTTCTCATAGTGCGTCATTATCCCTATTACGGGAGCCTTGATTTTATCATAATAAAATCATTATCATCATTGGTTTTCCCTCTAGATTTTTTACAAAGGTACCTACCCAAAAATATCGGTGTTCATGTGTGCATGATTCAGTTTTTGATTTTCTGCTTCCACTAGATTTATTGAGTTGAATATTTTAGCAGTGCAATTTTGTTTTATGAGCTGCTAATATGATTTGTAGTAAGGATATCAGTAGATAACAAGATACCTAGGTGTTGGAGTAAGAGGATTTCAACAAGGTATCAAAGAACATGCTCTAAAGGGAAGCCAGATCTTAGATCCATAATAGTTGATAGCGGGTCTATTAGATTCTTAGGAGATCTTAGCATATCCATAATTAGCAGGAAGAAATTGAAGGATGGATTTCAGGGGAAATGTCATATTGATGCAGAACTAGGGTTTTGTTGGTTTAGAAAGTTATACACAGGGTTAAAAAAAGGACATGCATGTACATATGTGGGTCTCTTTAGACACAGTCACATGTACGCGGGATAGAATAAGCATGAGCATGTACATATGTGGGATTCCTTAAGGGAGGGCATGTACATATGCGGGGGTTCAATTGTGACAAGCATGTATAGGTGTTTCCAGGAGAGCACAAGGGTCATTTCCAACAATAGGTTATTTCTAGGGTGGTTTATTAGGTCTTAGGGATGGAAACAACATTGTTGAGAGTTGAAGACAGATTGAATGGAGCATCCAACTTCCTATCATGGAAAGAAAGAGTAATTTTGGCGTTGAAGGAGTATGACCTTTGGGAGTTAGTGGAAAAAGCAGTTACTCCACAAATAGATTTGACAACTTTGGAAGCTCACAAAAATAAGGAGATCAAAGCAGAGAGGGTCCTCCTAGATTTGGTGATTGATCATATAATTCCTCAACTAACCGAGAAGAATACAACCAAATAGGTGTTTGATGCCTTGGTAAGTTTATTCCAGAGCAAGAAAATGAATAGTAAGATGGTCTTAAGGAAAAAAATCAGATTGGTCCAGATGTCTAGATCTGATAATGTTACCAGTTATGTCATGAGGATCACATAGGTTCTTGATTAGATTACATGCATAGGGGAGAAAAATAAGGATGTGGAGCTCATGAATGTGGCATTGAATGGTCTTCCCAAGTCATGGGAACCATTTGTCAAAGGATTTTTCACTCAGGAAAATCTCCCATATTTTCACATACTTTGGGATGATTGCATCCATAAAGAGACTCAAGAGGAGTCTAAAGCAAGAAATAAGGGAGATGAAGAGGAAGAGAACCTCTCCCTTTTCATTATTACAAGAAAGGTCAAAGAAAATGTTTCCAATGGTAACAATGAGGAGTCAACCTAATAGCTAGGTAAGAATTAATTGAGTAAAATCAAGTGCTTCACATGCCATAAGTATGGGAACTATGCATCACAGTGTCCGGATAAGAATGGGAAAGGGACGCCACAAAAAAAAGGAATTAGTAGAGATGCATCTAGATGAGTTTTCAACAAATGTTGACAAGGAATTATCAATGTTCTCATTTCTCTCTACCAACACCAAATCAAGGTGCCTGGTACTTGGACAATGGTGCTTCTCATCATATGACAGGGACACATGATTTGTTCACCAGTTGGTTAGATATAGACTCGGATATGCATGTGGAGCTTGGCACTCTTGACAAGTGTGGTGTAGAGGGAGTTGGGAAAATGAGGTTCTAGTTGTGGCTATAAGGATTTATGGAGGTGGAAGATGTGTTGTATGTACCAGAATTAAAGAAGAAATTTCTCTTAGTTTCAGTTTTGGAGGACAAGGGTTTTATCGTTACTTTTAGAGAGGGAAAGTAATCATATGTTCATAGTGAGCTAGCCTTGACACAGCAGTCAACATTGGTGTCAGAGATGGCATGTTATATAGTTTGTAGGGCCAACCTATAATAGGATTTAAGGAGATATTGGATCGTGGGTCGATGTCAGTGGTAGAGGAAGAGGAGAAGGAGGCTCTGAAGGGTGAACAACTGAAGAGTGAGCAGAGTTCACAAAATTCCAATGTGGGGAGTCAACTTCCAGATGGGAAGAGGGAGTTAGACCCTTCCAATCCTATTAGGAGATCGAGTTGGTACGAGATGAAATTTATGGATGATCAAGAGAAGGAGTTTTCTAGGAGTACATTCAGTGAGAGAAGATCTTCAATGAAGTTTCCAAACTTCATGGAATTGATATGTAGTGTCATTGATTCTGAGACTTCCAGTGTTCAAGAAGCATCTAACAAGCAGGGTTGGAGGGATAATGGTGGGAAAGATGATGTGCTTTACATTATGTCAGGATCGAAGGGAGAACCAATTTCAGGTGGTTCTTTGGGAAATACCTTCCTCTCTAAGAGGGAGTGTTGATTCATATAGCATCATATAGGTATTTTCGCATAGGCTTGGTGTCTAGCATGTGGAAGTCACCCAAAGCCTCTTATGTTCTAACATGTGTCTTTTTTGTATAAATGTTAAGTGTGAAGTCCACTTAAAGAGGAGTCCACATGATCATTCACCACATTGTCATCCTCCACAATCCATCACTTACCACAACCTATCTGGTTGTCCCACACTCCTACGATTTTACCCTAGCAATGGGAACACCATTCACTGCTCATCTACATGAAAGAGATGGCAGGTCGATGTATTTCAATTAAGAGAAGATCATATTCTCCATTGGGTAACAATTACAACCCTAGATGATTCCTCAACGATTGGACTGCACATTGATGTTTTTTTGGGTTCAAGTTACAAGAGAAATACCCATTTCGTGTTTTACTTGTTGCTTGACGTGAGAAAAGAAACCCTAACACTAATTTCCTCATTCACTCACCAAACATGGCATTGAGCACATGACTTCAACGTTGTATAATTCCCTCTCTTGCCACGCCTCCCATGACCATTTTGGAACATTAAACCATGCCAATCAATAGCCATGGTTGACCTGAGAGATTCCATTGAATGTGACAATCATCGTTTGGGTTTGGCATCAGATACATTACAAAAACATTGATTTGGGTTTGGCATCAAATACGTTACAAAAACATTTGTGCTAATTAACATTAGTAAATCAAGGTCATCATGGAAAACTATTGCAACAAGCAAAACCTCTTCCATTTGTTTTTTTGTGTTGGGCACCCTCATCATCTTAGAGAGCCACGTACCACTCCTAGGAATTGTTTTGATTTATGTGATGATTTTATTGAGCCAACCACTAAAGTTATGTAAGTAAACATGGGATGAGGCCATGTGACAGGTCACTTTATAAATTGGATTATTAAACTAGTGCCTAGTTCATTGACAGTTTGAATGTAAAGAGTTGGTTTCCCTCTGCTAGTGTTGAAAACAGCTTAATAGAGACAATAAACCAACCTATTTATGAACACCATTTGATATTCGTGCTCACAGTGTTCTTATAAGAAAATTATGATCATGATCAAGAAAATACCATTGTCGTACAGAAAAGCTACATAGTTGAGTTACTCCAATGTTTCTTGGAAGATATTTTACTTGTAAACCTTCCATTTCCAGCTAATGATGAATGAAGGGAAGAAGATGGAGCCTCCAAGAAACAAAGAACCATATGCACATCTCAAGGATAGAATTGAGATAGAGTCCAGAAATTAAATTTCTACACATGTATCCATGTTGGTGAAGTGAGTCGGTTATAATCCCCTCTATTATGGATCAGATTGTATCAGAGAAGTTGCATCCATGACTAAGAAATTGCTTCCAAGTCTGTCAACATAATATTGAAAACTGCAACATGGGAAAAGCAAGCAAATATAAGTTGGAATATTTGTGAGCCAACAATGTCAAGCTTTGAGAAGAGAATGAGAGCTTGAAGGTCTGGGTTAAGATGCTTAAATAGAGGATGGCATAGATGGATAAGAACATGGGGACCTATGCCAAATTGTTTCCATTGCTCAAGAAGAAGTTTGAATAACGTCAAGACACCCTCACATCAATCATGTCAGATTGGGAAAAATAGAGAGCATGGCTTGCACACCTTGGTGAGAAGGTCATCCAAATGGATAGATGGAAAGAGGACATGTTCACGTAGATGATGAGGCAACTACAATAATATTTGGAACAGAATGATAAGGCGTTGGCAAGGATTCAAGAAACTATCCAAGAGAACAAAAACCAAGGATGTTGATGCATATAGCATCGGACAAGTATTTCCACATAGGATTGGTGGCTAGCATGCAGAAGTCATCCCAATCCTTCTACTCTTGAATTTACTTTAGTTAAAGGAATTATTAAAGTAAAGTGATTTTATTAAGTAATTATTAATTATTTAATTAATTGATTAATTGATTTATTTAAGGAAATGTTAAAAGTAATTATCATGTAATCTAAATCTCAAGTGTAGTGACAAGTAATCTCAATCGTCAATCACTTTGGAGATTAGAATTAGACTATAATGCATCATTATAAAAGCAAGGATATGGTAAATGAAAAGACATTTTTCACACAAAGATCGAAAAGAAGGACTTTTGCTATTGTGGAGTCATTTGAGAGTGTAGAAGCAAAGAAGGACTTTTGCTTACACTTGAGACATCTTTGTTTGGTTGATCAAGAGAGATTGACAAAGGACAGAGAGAGTTGGATCAAGAAGGAATGTGATTCAAGATCTTGGATAGATGGAGAAGGACTTCCATCTAGAGAATAGAGGTTGTTTCAAGTGGGTTTGAGTCATGTGATCCCACAGGAAAGTGTTGCACCATACAGAGCTTGTCGTATAGGATTTCCATATGTGTATGTGGGATCCAGTGGAGAAAGGAGTGTATATGCGGGAACACATTAGGGACATGCATGTACATCTTGAAAAGCATGTAGTTCTGGGCTATACAATAGACTATACTTTGTCAGGTTTGTCTGCAATTGTATTTCTCATAGTGGGCAATTATCCCTATTACGGGAGCCTTGATTTTAGCATAATAAAATCATTATCAGCATTGGTTTTCCCTCTAGATGTTTTACAAAGGTACCTACACAAAAATACTAGTGTGCATGTGTGCATGATTAGGTTTCCGATTTTTTGCTTCCACTAGATTTATTGAGTTGAATATTTCAGCAGTGCAATTTTTTTTTATGAGTTGCTAATATGATTTGTAGTAAGGATATCACTAGATAACAATATACCTAAGTGTTGGAGTAAGAGGATTTCAACAAGGTATCAAAGAACATGCTCTAAAGGGAAGCTGAATCTTAGATCCATAGCAGTTGATAGCAGGTCTATTAGGTTTTAGGAGATCTTAGCAGATCCATAACTAGTAGGAAGAAATCGAAGGATGGATTTCAGGGGAACTGTCGTATTGATGTAGAACTAGGGTTTTGTTGGTTTATGAAGTTGTACATGGGGTTACAAAAAGTACATGCATGTACATATGTGGGTCTCTTTAGACACAATCACATGTACGTGGGATAGAATAAGCACGGGCACATACATATGTGGGATTCCTTAAGGTGGGACATGTACATACGTGGGGGTTTAATTGTGACAAGCATGTATAGGTGTTTCCAGGAGAGTATAAGGGTCATTTCAAACAATAGGTTATTTCTAGGTTAGTTTATCAGGTCTTAGGATGGAAACAATATTGTTGAGAGTTGAAGACAGGTTGAATGGAGCATCCAACTTCCTATCTTGGAAAGAAAGAGTAATTTTGGCGTTGAAGGAGTATGACCTTTGGGAGTTAGTGGAAAAATAAGTTACTCCACAAATAGATCTGACAACTTTGGAAACTCACAAAAACAAGGAGATCAAAGTAGAGAGGTTCCCCCTAGATTTGGTGATTGATCATATAATTCCTCACCTATCCGAGAAGAAGACAGCCAAATAGATGTTTGATGCCTTGGTAATTTTATTCCAGAGCAAGAAAATGAATAGTAAGATGGTCTTAAGGAATAAAATCAGATTGGTGCAGATGTCTAGATTTGATAATGTTACCAGCTATGTCATGAGTATCACACAGGTGCTTGATTAGCTTACATCCATAGGGGAGAAAAATAAGGATGTGGAGCTCATGAATGTGGCATTGAATGGTCTTCCCAAGTCATGGGAACCATTTGTCAAAGGAGTTTGCACTCAGGAAAATCTCCCATATTTTCACATACTTTGGGATGATTGCATCCATAAAGAGACTCAAGAGGAGTCTAAAGAAAGAAAGAAGGGAGATGAACAGGAGGAGAACCTTTCCCTTGTCATTAGGACAAGAAAGGTCAAAGAAAATGTTTCCAATGATAACAATGAGGATTCAACCTCATAGCTAGGTAAGAATTAATTGAGTAAAATCAAGTGCTTCACATGCCACAAGTATGGGAACTATGCATCACAATGTCCGAATAAGAATGGGAAAGGGAAGCCACAAAAAAGGGAATTAGTAGAGATGCATATAGACGAGTTTGCAAGAAATGTTGAGAAGGAATTATCAATGTTCTCATGTCTCTCTACCAAAACCAAATCAAGGTGGTTGGTACTTGGACAGTAGTGCTTCTCGTCATATGACGGGGACGCATGAGTTGTTCACCAGTTGGTTAGAGATAGACTCGGATATGCATGTGGATCTTGGAACTCTTGACAAGTGTGGTGTAGAGGGAGTTGGGAAACTGAGGTTTTAGTTGTGGCCATAAGGATTTCTGGAGGTGGAAGATGTGTTGTATGTACCAGAATTAATGAAGAAATTTCTCTTAGTTTCAGTTTTGGAGGACAAGGGTTTTATCGTTACTTTTAGAGAGGGAAAGTAATCATATGTTCATAGTGAGCTAGCCTTGACACAGCAGTCAACATTGGTGTCAGAGATGGCATGTTATACAGTTTGTAGGGACAACCTATAATAGGATTCAAGGGGATATTGGATCATGGGTCGATGCCAGTGGTAGAGATGAGAAGAAGGAGGCTCTGAAGGGCGAGTAGAGTTCACAGTCTTTCAGTGTGGGGAGTTAACTTCCAGATGGGAAGAGGGAGTTAGACCCTTCCAGTCCTATTAGGAGATCGAGTTGGTACAAGATGAAATTTATGGATGATCAAGAGAAGGAGGCTTCTAGGAGTACATTCAGTGAGAGAAGATCTTCGACGAAGTTTCCAAACTTCATGGAATTAATATGTAGTGTCATCGATTCTGAGACTTCCAGTGTTCAGGAAGCATCTGACCAACAGGGTTGGAAGGATAATGGTGGGTAAGATGATGTGTTTTACATTATGTCAGGATCGAAGGGAGAACCAGTTTCAGGTGGCTCTTCGGGAAATACCTTCCTCTCTAAGAGGGAGTTTTGATGCATATAGCATCAGACAGGTATTTTCACATAGGCTTGGTGTCTAGCATGTGGAATTCATCCAAAGCCTTCTATCCTTGAATTTACTTCAGTTAAATAAATTATTAAAGTAAAGTGATTTTATTAATTAATTAATTAATTAATTGAGTTATTTAAGTAAATGATAAAAGTAATTAGCATGTAATATAAATCTTAAGTAACTGAGAAGTAATATCAACCGTCAATCACTTTAGGTATTAGAAATAGATTATAAATCATGATTATAAAAGCAAGGCTAGGGTAAAGCATAAGACACTTTTCACATAGAGATAGCAAAGAAGTATTTTTGCTTAAACTTGAGACAACTTTGTAAAGTTGATCAAGAGAGATTGACAAAGGAAAGAGAGAGTTGGACCATGAAGGACTGTGATTCAATATCTTGAATAGGTGGAGAAGAACTTCCATCTAGATATCAGATCAAGGAGAAGAGAGAACATATGTTTCCGCAAGTGGGTTTCAGTCAGGCGAGCCCACGGGAAAGTGTTTCATCATACAGAGCTTGTTTCACGGTATTTTCGTACATGTATGTGGGTGCTAGTGGAGATAGGTGCGTATATGCGGGAACACGGTAGGGAAAAATGTGTACATATCAAAAATCATGTAGTTCTAGTTCGTATAGGAGACCATACTTTGCCAGGTATGTCTGCAGTTGTATTTCTCTCAACGGACCATCATCCCTGGTATGGGAGCCCTGATTTTAGAATAATAAAATCATTCTTAGCACTGGTTTCCCCTCCAGGATTTTTTCTAGGGGTATCTACCCAAAAATATTGGTGTTCATGTGTGCATTAATTGGTTTTGAGTTTTTTGCTTCTTGAGATTTGCTAATCTTATTTGCAGTAAGTAAATCACTAAATAACAAGATACCTAGGTGTTGGATTAAGAGGTTTTCAAAAAAAGAAACATTCCATTGCCACTGCAGATGTTAGCACCATGATTGATACCACCTTGGTAAGCTCACCTTCCAAAGGCATCTCTCAAGAGCATCTAGGTGAATTTGAGAAGGGATAATGTCCTATTATTTACAAGGGCTTGGAAAATGGAGACAAGGCATTTTGAGCCCCATTCTAGCAATGCCAAGGGCCAAGCATGAAGGCCTAGGATTTGATGGAAGAAGTGAAAATTCCATCATTGAGAAGACTATTTTCATGAAGGAAACAAACATGTTGAAGTTGGATTTCTCATAAAGAGAAGGAGCAGCAATAGTTAGTGAAGGTGTCAGCTCACCACCACCTCACCCATGTGGTATATTGAAGGAAAGCAGTGATGAGAATTTGCAGACTCATCCCACACCTACACTTAGAGGAAGAAGCAAACCAATCAGTGAAAGCAAGAAGAAGAACAAGAAGACAAGGAGGTCTACATAAAACAAGAAATTTATTGTTTGTCACTGCTACAAGAAGAGAGGCCATACCATATACATTTTTTTGTATGCAGATACATGCTCACATTGTACAAATAAAGGCCATTGTGAGGTAGCCTACTCGAAGAAGAAAGATATGTTATGCATGCCTCATTATTTCCATAAGTTGAATGGAAAGAAGGATTATACAATCCAACAACATACACAGATGCACATGGAGAGGAGGAGTATGGCAAGCAATCCTTGTAGCATCCACGTGAACATTTTCCACCACTAGAAGTTGAGTGGACATTGGGAAGTGAAGTTTTGGTGACTTCACCCAGAGCTTCACCCAATAAGCTGGACAACCAAGAAAATGGTGTGGAAAGTGAATATTTAAGAAGATGAAGAGTTTCATGCATATCTAGTCTAGGTGAAAGTAGTTGTCCACAGAGTGATAAAAGAACATGAGGGATAAAAAGCTGACTATAAGGATAATAGGTTGGTGTTGATAGCAGCAACAACCAAATTCTTGTTTCCAGTATTGCATTCAAAGAATCATGTAGTGGAGTTGTGTCAGATATTGGTGCATGAAGTTCAATGACCATAGAGGACTTCTTGAGGACTCCATGATGTTCCTTGCAAACATGTACAAGCACGAGAGAGTTTTTTCCATGCTAGGAAGCAACTGATCCTAGTAGAAGAAGGTGAACACACCTCCTTTCATAGGATTGATATGTGATGGAAGTAAGTTAGGATCACATTGAACATATAATCATTCAACTTGGATTCGTTGGTAGCCGATATGGATTGTATCCAAGTCAAAGAGGGATATGGGAATGAGTGTTGGGTCTAGAGTTTAGATTCGGAGATTGCTCAAAGTTGAGACTTAGTGAGAAGATTTTTTCACTGCGGGAACAAGTGAGCTAGAAATAGATCCATAGCCATAGATGAGGACCAAAGACAATAGTGAAAGCCATGAGCTAGAGTTATATTTAGATTTGTATCTAGGAGCCAATGTCGGAGCCATGTTCCAGAGAAGCAGAAACATTAATCTAGATTGGTTTCCTAGATATTTTCAAGACCAAAAATCCTCTCAATAGGGAGTTGTGATCTTAAATGAATCTGAATTGAAGAATGGATAAGGATCAATACCTGCAAAATAAACCAATGATCAATCAACATTATGAAATCCATGTGCTACAATGCCAGCTAACATGGAATAAGCTAATAAGCATGTAAGGGGAAAATTTAAGAAGAATGTGTAAAATGACAAGGAAATGCATTAGGAGATAAGGGTAAAGAATGAGAAGTGAAGAGACATGGTTTTTGGCCTTCCCTTACCCCCTAGATCTCCCTATTTTTTCACTCTCATTGTTTTCCAAAGGGATTTTTTCCAAGGAGGAGGACAGCATTGTAAAAACTTGGAGGCTTGCAGAAGAACAATATTGAGCACCATTCGACTGGTTTTTGCAAGTTGGGTTCCATGGTAAAATTATTGTCTCATTGAGTTAGTTCCTCTACATTTTGACTATGGTTAAATTATCCATTATGCTTTATTTTAACTTGTTGGTTATAATTTGAATGTATTATATGTATCTTAATGAGGGAATGTAGAGTAGCTTGTTGCATATTCTTTTCATTATGGAGTGTGTGAGTACACTGATAATGGAATATAATTTCAATCGGTAATACTCAACGTTGGATGTATTGAGTGTTCATACAATTGCTTCATGGCTTCTAGGAATGCTAAGAATGTTGCCCTTTCTCCTGGGCATCCCAAAGCTTGTATCCTTCCAACCCACATTCACCACGATTTTACCCATGCCTCTAGGTGTCCATGAGATTATTGGGGACATTATCTTAATTCCAATGAGACCATAATCCATTTCACCCCTCAGTAACCTGGTCTAAGATGCAACTAAAATAATTATACCCACACTCACTTGAAAGCAGAGACTCAACTTCTCCATGTTCATTTTTTTGTTGTCCAAATATTTTGGAAACCCTAGAACAAGCATAATGCACCCACTTGTTTGTTCTTGTTGTCAAAACATAGTGTGTGAAAACTAGTTTGAGGGGAGAGACCCGACGCACTTGTTTTCTTGCTTTCCAAAACTTTCATATGATCCCCATCTATTGGAGAGACTCGTGTTATTTATCTCTTCTATTTTAATGTATCTCTTTGATTTCTAAATGTTGAGTGTGAAGTAGATATAGAGGAGAGTCCACATGCTCATTCTCCATGGTCCATAATTTCCCACAACCTGTTTGGATGTCCCACACTCCCACGATTTTACCCTAGAAATAGGTGCACTATTCACTGTTCATCTCCATGAAAGAGATGATGGGTCGATTTATTTCAATTAATAGAAGATCATATTCACCATTGGGTAACAATTGCAACCCTAGATGATTCCTCAACAACTAGACTACACATTGATGTGTGTTTGGGTTCAAGTTACAAGAGAAATACTCATTCCACATTTTATTTGTTGCATGATGTGAGAAAAGAAACCCTTACCATAATTTCCTCTTTCACTCGCGAGATGTGGGATTGAGCTCCCACCTTCATCATTGGAGCATTCCCTCTCTTGCCACACCTCTCACGTCCATTTTGGGATGTTAAAATTTGTAAATCAATAGAAATTGTCGACATGAGAGATTCCATTGATTATATGAAAGTATTCCATTTGGGTTTGGCATCAGATACGTTACAAAAACATTTGTTTGGGTTTGGCATCAGATACGTTACAAAAACATTTGTTTGGGTTTGGCATCAAATACGTTACAAAAACATTTGTTCTAATTAACATTAGTAAGCCATGCTCATCATCGAAAAATATTGCAACAAGAAAAACCTCTTCCATTTACTTTTCTATGTTGGCCACCCTCATGATCTTAGAGAGTCGTGTACCAGTCCTAGGAAGTGCTTTGGATTATTTGGTGATTTGATTGCAGCAACCACCACATGTATGGCAAGCATATTGGGATGAGGCCATGTGATAGGTCACTTTGTGCATTGGATTTTTAACCTAGTGACTAGTTCATTGATGGTTGGAATGTAAAGTGTTGGATTCCCACTGCTTGTGTTGCAAGCCACTTATTAGAGACAATAAACCAACATATTTCTAAATTCCATTTGATATTCATGCTCACAATGTTCTTATAAGAAAATTCTAGTAATGATCAAGAAAAGACCATTCGCATACAGAACAACTACATAGTTGAGTTACTCCATTGTTTCTTGGAAGATATTTTACTTGTCAACCTTCCATTCCTGGACATTGATGAGTTTAGGGCAGAATATTAAGCCTCCAGGAGGCAAAAAACCATATGTACATCTCAAATATATAATTGAGATAGAGTCTAAAAATTAAATTTTTACATGGTTATCTTTGTTGGTGAAGAGAGTGGGCTATAAGCCCCTCAATTACAGACCATTATACCATCCTTTATGTATACCCACTAGACCCTGTGATAGAATTTGCATGGATTTTTTAGGTGGTTTAATAGAAATTAGGAAGGGAGTTGATTATTTCTTTGTGAGAGTTGATAAGTTTAGCAAGATATGCATTCTTATGCCAAGAAAAATGACCATCAAAAGACAAGAAGTAGAAAACATGTTCTTTGAAAAGGTATAGGTGCACTTCGAGATATCAAGGAGTGTCATCTCATATAGGGATACTAGATTTATTAGTGCCTTTTTTAATACACTTTAGGAGAACATGGACACTTAGTTGAATAGATATACAACTTTCCATCCATAGACAAAAGTAGTCAATAGGAAATTGACTCATCTTTTGAGGGGTTACAATTAGAATCATCCAAATACCTAGGATGAAATTTTGATTTATATTCAACACTCTTATAATAGATCACTTCACTCCTCTATTGGTAATTCCCCTTTTGAATATTGCTTCCATTATTTGCAACCTTTTCTCTTAGATATTGAATATGGATAGAAAGGAGGAGTGAAAGAAAACATCACTAGAGATGCATTAAAAGAAGAAAAAATTGTTGACAATATTAGGAAGATCCATTTGCAAGTGTAGGAAAAATTAAAGAAGTCATGGGAAAAGTACAAGGCCTAACATAATCACCAAAGATTTGAGGAAACATTCAAGGTGGGAGATAGAGTTTGGGTGCATCTAAACAAAGAAAGGCTATAAGATATTCGTAAGAATATTAAATCTCTATGGTAAGGCCCTTCTAAAGTATTGGAGAGTGTGGGTCATAAAGAATACATACTTAATATACCCCCAAATATGAAATTTTACCCATTAGTGAATGTGGAAAATATAAAAATCTATGAGCCTTTCAAGTTGGATTGGGAAATTAATGAGTAGTTTGTAACTACCAAAGAGGAATTAGCATCAAAAGCTCAAGTAGTGTTGATAGAAGATACAACTTTGCATAAGAATTCCAGAACTACTAGACAGAGCCAACATGGACTTTGGCAAGTTGGGCTGGAAGGGAACACTACAAATGCATTGAAAGAAGAAAAAAATGTTGAAAATATTAGGCAGATCCATTTGTAAGCATAGGACGCATTAAATAAATCATAGGAAAAGCACAAGGCCTAAAATATTCAGCAAAGAATTGATAAAACATTCAAGGTGGGAGATAGAGTTTGGTTTCATCTAATCAAAGAAAAGTTGCAAGGTCTTCATAAGAAGATCAAATATATATGGTAAGGTCCTTCTGGAGTATTGGAGAATGTGGGTGATAAAGGATACAGACTCAATCTACTCCCACATATGCACATTTACTCACTAGTGAATGTGGAAAATCTGAAGCCTCTATGAGCCTTTCAACTTGGATCGGGAAACTCATGAGTAGTTTGTGAGACCCATTTCTTCCCCATATGTAATTAATATCATTTAATGATTGTCATGCCATGGAAATACAAACATTATAATTGTATTAATTTTTAATTGGAAAATTTCAACCAGTTGACTGATGGGTGTATCCTTAAAAGTATTGTCCATGATACCACTAGAGGAAAGATTGAGGAAAACTAGAGAAGGGGGTCATCATGCTAAGATTCCCCAATCCTCCTTGTTGAAATATTTGATTTGGAAATAATAAGTTATTTCCCTTTATCATGATTTCAAGAAAAAATAAATTAATGAGAAGATGGATGGTAGTTGAACAACCAACTACCCCAAATGAATATAGGTATGGGAGATCTGGTGAGGACAATAGAAGTTGTTATCCAAAGGTACCATAGAGTACCATCACCTCGTTTTTTGGTTGAACTGAGTTCCTTCGGCCAGAATAAAATGAAGGGACGGGTCAAGAGTCGTCCTAAAAGGATTATGTGTAGGGGATGCATGAATTGGGGGAGGTATTAGAAGGAGTCAACATGGGTGGAAGAGAATACAGGGGTGCGTGCAAGAGGAATAGATGAGGGAAGACAGAAAGAGGGGAGAGATAGACTAGATCAGATTTTGGGGGATGACAACTTGAGATAGATTCCCTAGTGGTATCATGGCTTGGAACGAGGGTGGATTGATGTCAAAGTGACTGAGCACGCAAATCCTATGGTTGGGTGGAAAGACAAACACCCACAGTTGGTTGGCTAGTTTATCTTTTCGTTGAACAAATAAGTATTATTGTGGTTGTGTCCATTGCATATTTACAGTAAGGATAAACTATTTATTGTTCATGTAATGAATGTGAGTGAATGATATAATTCTTGTAGTGCATTACTGAGTTTGCATGCCTGTTACTGGGTTGATTTCTCATTTTATATGCAAATCCTTGTCCTTGATTTAATGTGGAAATTATGTAAATCATACAGGTCTTGTACATCTGAACATATGAACATTATTATTGGTTCTAGAGGGTAAAATACCCAGTATTGATTGATGGATGCAATTTCATGATAATTGGACCAGAATCTGTAATGATAATGAATCGTTGTGTATTATTGTTCATGTGTTCATAGTAGTGGGTTGTTGTAATGGGTTTCCTATGAAAGATCAATGGATGACTAAGTTTGGGAATGAACCTTAACAATTGAAACGCCTATGTTTCCCTTATCCATTGAAATGGAAGGCTTGCAAAATGTAAGATCCTTAACCAGGATTTGAGGTATGGATGCCTTAGTCAGTTTAAGAGTGAAATACAGAGTCAAGAAGGCCTAGTAAAACCCTTATTATAAGACTGAAGGGATCCTGGAATGGTTAATTCCAAGATCAGACTATTTTCCTGAAGGAGAACCTGAGTTCAACCAGGATGCTTTACAACCATTGGATTGGTGTATCGAGCAGGTTTGGACCATTGATCAGATAGGGTTCTCATTAGAGTGATCAAGGACTATATTGTAATAGGACTTTGACGAGGGAAGTTTTGAGTCAATAGGGCCCATTAATCTGTCGAAACATGGCTATGGTTGATTTTAGATCGTTGGATCCATTTTATATCCTATCAGTGTAAGATCGGTCGGAGGTCTGGAAAGAAGGTTAGAAGAGGGAGTTTGATGACATGGATTATGAGGAATGTAGATCTCGAATAGGGTGTCGTGGGATCATAACCATTATATCTCATGAGGACCACCCCTAGGAAGAGAATGGAATGACCGATAGCCTTCAAGAAAGTGGAGACTTTGAAGTAATCGAAATCATTGATATCCGACCCCGAGGACCATCCGATCCATCAGAGTATGCAAGGTCAGAGTATGCAAGGTAGGAGTATGTCCGACGAAGTGGAACATGAATTCATGGAGGAAGTACTTCGACCGAAGGAACTATGAGAATGATGTAGGTATGTTGATCATGGGAAAGGTGCGATGAAATAACAGTTGTATATTTTTCATGTGCCCCACCTGATTACTTGCAAGAGAATAGAGAGGAAAGTGTTAACCATGGAGCAAGTTAGAGGCACCAGTGTGATCGGAGTTGTTGGCTCTAGAGATTGAGGGCCATTGGATCTATGGAGATGACCCATCAGAGTAGACCTTGTCAGATTGGTTGTCAAGAGGAGAATGAAGTACTATGATGAGTACCAGTCTGAAACACTACAATAGCAATAGTTGGTACAAGCCGACCATTTGGGGGCCCGATAAGCCAGGGGTCGATGGGCCAGGTTGTAGATGCCATGTCAGTTCCATGTTAGATGGACACAGGTGACGTGGAGACAATTGGGTTCCACGTGGAAATGAAGTGACTTATGGTTAAAGAAGGCCTTGGAACTTTAAAGGGTTGTAAATTTTGATCCAAGACTCGGATTTGAGCCTAGTTACAGTCATTGGAGAGCTCTTGATGAGTAGAAGATGATGTTTCCCTCGAGAAGAGGCCTTGAGATGGATGAAGAAAATAAAAAATTTAATACCCCATCCCTTAAAAGGTACTTAAGGGGGTTGGGTGTCTTACAAAGTGGTATCAGAGTAGAGTTCAAACACTAGGCCTGGATGGGCTAGAGAAAATTCATAAGACTGATATACAAAGACTAAGATGAGCCTACTAGAAAGAGTTTCTCTGCATTAAAAAATATATATATTATATGCACTAACTCCTTGAGAAAAAGGACTGGAACTTGAAATTTTATTTTAAGAATTCCTTACAACAAAAAAATTTATTATGTTGATTACAATAGAAGGATTATAATGGATTGTTGTTAAATCTCATAAAAGAGGTGAAATGACTTGAACATATGAGCCAATTTATGAGCTCATGGTGGTACTAAATAAAATGTATATGCATATTGACCTAAGTACTTGTTTATGCATGAAAATACAAGATGTGTATATGTTGTAATGCATATGATAATGAGTAAGCATGTATGAAACATGCAAATAGACTTATTATAACAAGTGGTTGGTTGAAAGGTATGGTGTGTTGATGGGATATCTTGGTTGATGATAACCTAATATCAACAGGAATTAATAAGCATAAGTAAAATGGTGATGATGTTGATTGCATACTACCTTATGACAATAAGGTAGAATGATCAATGAAATGTTGATCCAAATTCTAGTTAAGGAAGTGTTGGGGCATTTCCAAATGACCGATGGATCAGATTGACATCCAGAGGTGGATGGTATCCACATAGGTATGTCTTGGTAGGTAAGTAGTAGTGAGAGGGAGTCTAAGAAAGGATTCCATTTATGAGGCATGTTGTCCAGGAATTGAATTAAGACATGAAAATAAGTTAGGTTGGTTGCTTTGTTTCCTTGGGGAATGTTGAAATTGCCTAGATTGCATTTCTGAATTTTGGAATGCTGTTATAGTGTATGGGAAAGAGTGGTTTCTTGGTGGTTGTTTCCATATAGAAAGGGAAACACAATTATGATTATGCGTGTGAGACTTTCCATGTCAATGGCTATAATATCTCAGGAAAACCGATATTAAAGTTCAAAGTACCAATGTGTATACATGACATGGAAAAGATGCAAGCAGTGAACTTGCATGTTGATATCCATGTATGTATATATACTAAGGGTTGATATGAATTAAGATCTAATAGATGAATTTTGAATAATATAAAATGTGCAAGTGAAGCACATACATGATATATATACATCTATATACATATGCTAAAAGGCGTGATTTGACTTCCTGGATAAGTGGATTGCAAGGAAAAAATTGTACTTGGCATGATTAAATAAGTACTGTGGATGCATGGTTGACTCTATTTTTAAGAGTCATGATTATTTTGTTTTGAATATTAGTTGGATGAGGGTGTGCTCCATTCCTCAAAACAATTTGGTGTGTATTGTTGGAGTGGAAGAGCAAGAATGCTCTGATGTAATTGGCTAGAATACTTTGTTGTTATGAATGGAAGGAAATATGAGTATGTATTCAAGGTTTGTGTATAAATGATTGTGGACAATCGTGAATAAAGTGTGTCTATGGTAGACACACACATCATGTTGAAGCATGTAGTTAGGTTCATTATGAATGCAAGTTAATAGAACAAAGATACATGTGTGAATGTATAATATAAATGCATAGTAAGAATACATGATTATATCCTTATGGAATATTGGGTAAAACTTTGAAATGATGAAAATGAGGCTAACTTTAGGATGAGGTCATCCCATATAGTGATGTATTTGCAACAAGAGAGTTGCATGTGTAAAGAAGTTCCCTGTGGAGGAACTGTGTGAGAACTCTTTTAGGAGAGCATATTCATAACATTAATGACTGTTGGAAAACCAGACACTGGGTTGCAAGCCTTATTTATAAAATAATCATGGATTACATTTTAAAATATAATGCATGCATATGAGACATGCAAATTAATGTCAAACATTTTGATTGATAATGTTCAGTATGCATTGGATCATCATTAATTTGTGAACTAAATATTGTTGTTGTAAGTATGTTGTGTACATCCAGAAAAGGTCAAGATGAACTTGATTGAGGCTACTCAAAGAAGAGAGCGGGAAAATACGAAGAAGGATAAATTGCATAAGCAATAAATGACAAAAGAAGGAACACTTTTATCACTTAAAAAAAGCACTCTGATTTTATTGGCAGAGTTGTGTACTTTAAAAGTACAATTGATAAAAAGCAAAAGAAATTCATGAATATGTATAAATAAATAATTGTGGTTAAACCATGTTATGCAAAGGCTGTGAAGCCTTGGAAATAGTTCAGTAGAACTAAAAAGTTATGATTGTGAAGGAGTTGGAAAGAGGCAAGAGTCCCTTAACTCCTTTCTTGTTGCTTATTATGTTTCTCTGGGATGAGAAAATTGATGTCCTATTGTGTGTGAATGTTCCTGGCATGAGAGTGTTGATGGTTGTATGACTGAAGTATCATTAAGATTGTGTTAGTGAACACATTGAGGGAAATGTGATAGAGTCCATATAGATATGTTAGGGAATATATGAAATTGTATACTGATTTAAATGTTATGGTACATGCATTTGTATTTAATATGATAATTGGTATAATTATGAATGTGATTGTTGTAGTTACTTCACACACACCTAGGATTTATTTCTCCAAAGGTTTTTCCTTGTTTATTAGTCATTATCTAGTCTCCTATATTTTAGGAAGAATATTTCTCTAGGGATAATATTCTCTTCAGTTTTTACTCCAGTTTGACTAGTTGAGTGGAGTCTAGATGTTGCATTCGTTTTGTCACCATGCAACATTGGGATCATCACCAGCTAATGCGCAATAGACTTGGTATCATCACTATACTAGCGCATTACCCACGATTCCCTGATATCATCCTCACTTCACTTTGTTTCAGTCAGTTAACTTAAGACTGGTAGACTAGTTAACTCATCTAGGTGGCAGTTCACTCCCGTAATTGCCTGAGAGACTAGAATAGGTGGTAGTTTACTCCTGTAATTGTTCGTGTGTGTCCAAATCTCTCTATACCACCACTATCTCACATTGGCTTCTCCTCCAGTGCGCATTGACTGATTTATACAGAGTATATAATGTGTAAATTATTCATTATTCATTACAATTAATGAGAATTCTTCCATTCTTTCTCGCTTTCTTCTTCTTTCTCAATTCCTCTCTGCAAATGTGTGTGGTATTTTCTAGATGGATCTATTTTGTGCAGGTTCAACACATTTACATGGTATCAGAGCCGATTGACTGCTAAGCAAAGCTACACCAAATTATATTTGTAGGTACCAAAGATTGAAGATAGCAGAAAAATGGAATTCCCAAAAGAATTCATTCTTACACCTTACAATTACTTTGCATGGAAGGAGAGAATAATAATTCACATTTGAACCAGAGGATTATACAGGTTAACCTTGAATAAAGAGATAGAATCAACATCAGCCATAGAAAAATCCAAGTATCTAAATCGAATGGATGAAGCATTCGAAACAATTTGTAGTCTCATCTCTCCTAAACTCCTTTTTCACATATCTTCCTGTAAAACCCCAAATGAAGCCTGGAACACCTTGGAAGGGATCTTTGGAAAACATGATGAGATGAGGGGACAAATTCTTGTGGTGGAATTTCCCATATTGGATCCAAAAAGCTTCGACAATCTCCAAGATTTCTTTACAAAATACAAGTATTTACTGTCGCAACGCAAAGCTTGTGAGGTTGATAAATCTAAGGAGGAGAAACAAATGGTTCTTACCATTCTCTCCAAACTTGGTCCTGAATTGTCCTTGTTCATATCCACATTCCATTCATTCAAATTCACCTCTGGGGCCACCTGGAAGATGCCTTCTCTTGAGGAATTTATTGAATCCCTGACATAAGAGAAAACCAAGCTCATCAACATGGGAAAAATCAAAAGCCCAAAGGCACATGCACTTACTGTGCAAGACGAAAGCCATCAATATCAGAAATATAAAGATAAAGACAAAATTAAATCTCATGCAAATCTAAAGTAGGAAGGGTACTCAAAACCCTTCATCGATGCCTCTGGATCCAAAGGCGGAAAGGGAAGAATAGGGGGAAAATGCACATACTGCCATAAAGGATTCCATCCAGAATATGCATGCATGCAGAAAAAAATAGATCCAATGATTCAAATACTTCAGCAAAATAACCTTGTATATCGCATCCCTGAGGGTGCCAAGAAGAAGAAGCCAGAAGATCAAAATCCCAAGAAAGTAAGATCTAGCCATGCCTTGATTGTCATCAACTCCTCTCTCGATGCTTGGATCGTAGATTCAGGAGCATCACATCACATGGCTGCCACAAAAGAAGTATATTCTTCATTGGATGCATGAAAAGGTCCTCATATTCTGATGGGGGACAACTCTCCAGTTGAGGTCACCGGCAAAGGAAGGATTGAACTCACTAATGGAAGCTTCAAGAATGTGTTGCACGTTCCCAAACTTTCCATCAATCTTCTCTCCATGTATCAGATGATGAATTTTGGCACCGGAAAGAAATTCATATTCACACCTAATGTAGTGGACATCTATGACATGCAAACCAATTCTAGGGTTGCTATCGGTGAGGTAAATCATCAATCTATATTGTATACATTTTCTAAATTTATTGAACCAGATTCTGCTTTACTGCTTACCCATGTTGATGAAAGTAGTAGGATATGGAACAAAATGTTTGGGAATTTGAATTTTAGATATATGCAATAGCTTAGCAAAAAAATATTGGTTGATGGTCTACCAAACATCCATTTCTTCAAAGGAATATGTGAGGGATGTGTTCTTGGAAAACACCCTCAAGAGAAATTCGACAAAGGAAAGACTCAGAGAGCTTCTTCTCCTTTAGATTTGACCCATAGTGACCTCATGGGTCATTTTCTGCATCCATCAATCAGAAAAGCCAGGTTTTTTCTCATTTGTGTTGATGATTTCTCATGTTTCACATGGATTTACTTTCTCAGGAAAAAATCAGAGGTCTTTCAACATCTCAAATATTTCAAAGCACTTGTTGAGACACAGTCCAGAAAGAAAATAAAAGTCCTCTGAACTAATAACGGGGGAGATTATGTCAATCATGAGATCCATAATATTTTTCATGAGGCGGGGATTCAGTTGCAGCACATAGTTCCCTATACTCTACAGCAAAACAGAGTTGTTGAGCAGAAAAATAGATCTCTAAAAGAGATGGCATCTTGCATGTTACATGCAAAGTCACTACCACAGAGACTATGGGCCGAAGTAGTTAATTGTGCAAGCTACATTCAAAACAGATCTCCCCATAGATCTGTCAAGGATAAGACCCCTACGAGGCTTGGAGTGGCCTCAAACTGGAAGTGACCCACTTTCATATTTTCAGTTCATGTGCATGGGCCTGGATTCCCTCTAAAAAGAGGAAGGCACTTGATCCACGGAGAAGAGAGTGTATCGTTTTTGGATACCCCGACAATGTGAAGGGATGCAAACTTATTGATCTTTCCTCGGAATGGATCATCATTGAGCGAAGTGTCCAATTCGAGGAAAGTGTCTCGCATGTACCTCAGTAGTCGCATGCAGACACCTTCATTCTTCCACATGTCCGAGATGATGAGCATGCACATTTCGACTCTTCTTCAAACGAGAGTTTTGATTCAAAGGATTTAGATGATCCAGATATAGATTCATTACAGTCAGATACAGAGTCAGTGAATCCAGATATAGATGTAGAGACACAAAAGAGGCCCAAGTGGGCCCAGACTACTCTCCAAGATGCAGGGGATCTTGTTGGTGATCCAGTTGATTCTAGAAGGGCTCGATCTGTTTTCGAGGAGCCTCCTATTGCACTCACTACCACTGAACCATTTCCATCCAGGCATATTTTCTTGGTTCAGTCTTAAGATCCACAGTCTTATGGTGAGGCTACTGGAAATCCCTTTTGGGAATCTACCATGCAGGAGGAGTACAACTCCCTCCTCGAGAACCAGACTTGGGATCTAGTTCCCCTTCCTTCTGGAAGGAAACTTGTCAAGTGCATATGGGTCTATAGGACCAAGAGCGTAGCGGATGGATAGATTAGCAGATACAAATCCAGGTTTGTTGCCAAAGGATTTCAGCATGTACATGGCATTGACTATGATGAGACCTTCGCTCCAATAGAAAAGATGGATTCCATACGATTGGCACTTGCCATTGTAGCAGCCAAGGGATGGGAACTCCATCAGATGGACGTCAATAATTCATTTCTTCATGGTGATCTCTCTAAGGAGATCTATATGGAGCAGCCTCAGGGATTTATGTAGGATTCATCTTTGGTATGTCTACTGAAGAAGTCTCTTTATGGCCTAAAGCAGGCTCCTAAGGCATGGTATGCCAATATGGACTCCTACCTGTTGTCATAGAAATTTGTACGTTGTAAATCATACCCAAATGTCTACATGCTTAGGACGGTTGATTCATTTCTACTCTTAGTTGTGTATGTTGATGATTTGTTTATCATTGATTGTTCGACTTCAGTGATTGATGCAGTCAAGAGGATTCTGCACGACAGGTTTCTGATGATGGACATGGGTCCTCTACACTTATTCCTTGGACTCGATATCATTCAGGATGCATTAGGCACCAAACTTTCTTAGGCCAAGTATGCTCAAGACCTCCTTCAGATATTTCACATGACAGACTGCAAGTCTGCTCTAACTCCTTTCCTATCAGGAGTCAAACTTGAGGATGGCAGGGACACTCCACTGGTTGACAACACACTGTATAGATAGCTAGTGGGGAGCTTGGTGTATCTCACACACTCCAGATTAGACCTCTCTTATGCAGTTGGCACAATTTTCAGCTTCATGCAGGAGCAGCATGAGCTACATTGGAAGGTTTCAAAGTGTATCCTTCGATACGTATGGGGAACCATCACCATTGGGATTCATTATGCAGTAGACTCTACATTAGATCTCATTGGGTTAACTGATTCTGACTAGGCTGGCGATAGCACTGATTGCAAGTCCACATCTCGTTACTCACTTAGTCTTATTTTCGGGCCTATCTGTTGGTCCAGCAAGAAGTAGGTTGTTATTGCTCTTTCTTCAGCCAAGGCAGAGTACAGAGGGGTGGTTAACATAAACATACAGGCTATGTGGCTACAACAATTTCTCACTAAGTTGGGCATTCAGTTTCATTGATCGATCGTCATCTGGTGTAACAACCAGAGCACTTTGAAGTTCTGCAGAGATCGATTTTAGAGGCAGTGGACGAGCACATCAAGATCCACATGCAATACATCCAGGACTTAGTACATGAGGGGATCATCGACCTATAGTTCTATCCTTCAGTAGAACAAACGACAGACATCTTCACCAAGACCTTCATTGAGCAGAAGTTCCATTCTCTGCAAAGTCATGTTGGAGTGAAGGACATAGTTTCCTAGAAACTGTAGTTCTTTTTTTTTTACATACATTGTACATTGAGGGGGGGCTTTCCCATGAGTTTTCCCTCTTTCCTCACATTATTTCAGTGTATCTTTTGTATTTGGGTACCTAACATGGCCTCATTTTCAGGACCCATTCTTTACTTTCACCATAGTGATGTTCAGGGGGGGTGTTGCAGTTACTTCACACACACCTATGATTTCTTTATCCAAAGGTTTTTCCTTGTTTATTATTCATTATCCAGTCTCCTATATTTTAGGAATAATATTCCTCTAGGGAGAATATTCTATTCAGTTTTCACTTCAATTTGACTAATGAGTGGATTCTAGATGATGCATTGGTTTTGTCACCTTGCAGCATTGGGATCATCACTAGATAATGTGCATTATCCTTGGTATCATCACCAGACTAGCGCATTACCCATGATTCCCTAATCTCCTCCTCACTTCACTATGTTTCAATCAGTTAACTGAAGACTAGTAGACTAGTTGACTCAACTAGGTGGTAGTTCACTCTTGTAACTGCCTAAGAGACTAGACTAGGTGGAAGTTTACTCCTGTAACTGTTGGTGTGTGTCTAGACCACTATATACCACCACTATGGCACATTGGGTTCTCCTTCAATGCACATTGGTTGAGTTATACAGAGTATATCATGTGTAAATTATTCATTATTCATTACGGTTAATGGGAATTCTTCCATTCTTTCTCTCTTGCTTCTTCTTTCTCAATTTCTCTCTACAAATGTGTGTGGTATTTTCTAGCTATATCTATTCTAAGCAGGTTCAGCACATTTACAGTGATGATGCATGTTATGTGTAGGAAAGGATTGGATTTGTTGAGGAAGGAAAATTGTCAATGGTGGACAACCTCAGGTAGAGGATAAATACAAGAATGTTGATGTTTAAAGTTGTCAAAGGGACTTTAGAAGTTCCCATGAAGTACCATTGATGAGGTAATATCAGAGGGAGTGTTGGGATCCAGAACAGGTATAAACATTTTGTGCTCATGTGACATGAGAATTGAAAGGGATTGGGTAATAATCCCTTCTAAAATATTTTGTATCTTGATGATATGCATGTGAATTTAATTCGTTGTTGTATGTCAATGACACCCAAGAAGGGTAAGATTCAGGAAAATAATATGAATGATAAAGGGAATAACCTCTAGCAACCAAGGATGATTGAGATCCTTGCAATAAAAATCATGAACAAAGTCTCACGAATACATTGACCAATCAGGAATGATTGGGAAAAAAGTGCTCATAATAATAATGTTGATTAAATGGATTGAGGAGATGCATGTGTGCATGAGAGGGAAGGTAATGGATTGCCCAGTATGAAAGGAGGGCCTTCCAATATTCTACCATAGTTGTAACAATGGTAAATATAGGAGTTGGGTTTCCATGAGTGGTGGCACCCTAACTACCAGTAAAGAAGGAATGAATGGACGCATCATGTGATCAAAAATTTTTATTTTCATAATTTCATATTATGTTATGTTGATTTGAAGTTATGATCAGTTCGTAGTAGGAAGCAAAATCATGTTGTGATAATGAATGAGAATGAACGATTCATATGGTGAGATGTTTTCTGAGTTCCAAAACACCATGGAAGAATTCCTATCATAAAGTGTGGCAATCTAAAATCAAAGCCAGGGCGCATTGTGTGTGAATGTGGCCATGGACATTGGCACGTTGATTAAATGCATTTAACGTTTGATTTCATTTTGAAAGGATTGGTATGATGAAATGATGTATGTGTGCAATGAAAATATAATGTGCATGAGAAATAACAAATTGTTTGGTTGTGTGAAGAATGAATTGCAGGAATAAGGGTCTTGGATATGGCAGTATTGTAAGCCAATGAAGAAGACCAATGCATGTTGGTTATAAAACAGCCAAACTTCACAGGGAAAGAAGTCTTGAGCTTGTGGAATCTGGTTCCTACATGGAATAGATATAAAAATGGAAAAATGAAATGGAAATCTGTGGATGGCATATTTCAAAGAAAATCTTGATTAAATTTGATGATGGTATCTCACAAAATTCACTATGTGCATGTGATACATGTGAGATTATAGACTTGTCCTAGAGGGACAGATGATGGTTGTCAAGTTGAGAAAGCATATAAATCACTATTTTTGTAACAGGAAAACCCTGTGATATTCCATGATCACCCATAGATAATGTTGTATTGTGGTAACATGAGTTGGAGGGACACCTCAGTAGAGAAATCCATAGTGATGCCTTGGCTATAAGACTCGGTGAATTATTTGAAGCTATTCTTGTGCGAGAAATCCTTGGTGAGAAATATGGATCACCCAAGGGACTTCAGAGTAGATAAGGGGATGCCTGACCCTAAGCCTGGAAGGTGAGTGACCGAAAGGAAGAGGATACTTCGATAACTCTTGTAATATGTTGATTTGGATCATGAGAACAATGAGTATGTCAAGGGAAAAATAGTGAGCCGACTAAATGTGACAGCCATATGGATGAAAATCCATGAACTGTACAAATAAGTATTGTGGTGATTTGTAAAACTTTCCTCTCGAATTATGAATAGAGATAAAATGTCTTTGCATAAAATTGGATTAATATGCTTATTGTTTGAAATTGTTGTAGGCATGTGTTAAATGCCAAGAGTTTAGGAAAGGACCAGACCAAGAAGAGGAACAACAATTGCTAAAGCAATTGAAAGATGAAGGCATGGTAGGTGTTGCTGAGATGCAAAGAGCACCGAGGGTGATGTTCCTTTAAGGGGGAGGGGATTATAAGACCCATGTCTTCCCAACATATAATTAATCATGTATAATGATTTCCATTCCATGGAAATACAAACATTATAATTGTATTAATGTTTAATTGGAAAATTTCAACCAATTGATTGATGGGTGTATACTTAAAATTATTATCCATGATACCACTAGAGGAAAGAGTGGGGAAAACTAGAGAGGGGGATCATCATGCTAACATGCCCCAATCCTCCTTGCTGAAATATTTGATTTGGATAATAAGTTATTTCCCTTTATCCTGATTTCAGTTAATAAGGAAAAATCAATTAATAAGAAGAGGGATGGTAGTTGAACAACCAATCAACCCAAATGAATCCATGAATGGGATATATGGTCAAGACAATAGAAGTTTTAAGCCAAAAAGTACCACATAGTACCATCACCTCATTTCCTAGTTGAACCAAGTTCCTTCGGCCAGAAGAAAACAAGGGGGTAGGTCGAGAAACTTCCTTAGAGGAATACATGCGGGGGATGCATGCATGGGGGGGTCTCAGAAGTAGACATGGGAGGTAGAAGAGAATACAAGGGTGTGTGCAAGAGAAAAAAATGAGGGAAAACAACAAGAGAGGAGAGACAAACTAGATCAAAGTTTGGAGGCTGAGAACCTGAGAGAGATTCACTAGTGGTATCATCACTTGGCACAGGGATGGCTTGTTGCCAAAGTAATTGAGCATGAAAATCCTATGGTTGGGTGGAAAGGAGAACACCCACAGTCAGTTGGCTAGTTAATATTTTCATTGAAAAAATAAGTATTATTGTGGTTGTGTCCATTGCATATTAACAGTAAAGATAAATTGTTTATTGTTCATGTAATGCATGTGACTGAATGATTGAATTCTTGTAGTGCATTCCTAAGTTTGCATGCCTTTTGTTGGGATTATTTCTTGTTTTATATGCAAATCCTTGTTCTTGATTGAATGTGGAAATTATTTGAATCATATAGGTCTTGTACATCTAGACATATGAATATTGCGATTGGTTCTAGAGGGTAAAATACCATGTATTGGTTGATGGATGAAATTTCATGATAATTGGACCAAAATCTGTAATGAGAATGAATGGTTGTGTATTATTGTTCACATGTTCATAGTAGTAGTCTATTGTAATGGGTTTTCTGTGAAATTCCATTGTACTACTAAGTCTAGGAAAGAACCTTAACTATTAGAACCCATGTGTTTCCCTTATCCATTGAAATGGAAGGCTTGCAGGATGTAAGATCCTTAACCAGGATTTGAGGTATGGATGCCTTAGTCAGTTTGATAGTGAAATATAGAGTCAAGAAGGCCCGGTAAAACCCTTGTTATAATCCTGAAGAAATCTCAGAATTGTTAAGTCCAAGATCAGACTTTTTTCCTGAAGGAAAACCTGAATTCAACTAGGATTATTTGTAGCCATTGTATTGGTGTGGAAAGAAGGTCTAGACGATTTATCAAATGGGGTTCTCATCGTACTGATCAAGGGATATATTGTAATAGGAATCCGACGAGGGAAGTTTTGAGTCAATAGGGCCCGTTGATCCGTTAGAACATGGCTATGGTGGATTTTGGATCATTGGATCTCGTTGATAGTCTATCGGTGTAAGACCGGTTGGAGGTCTGGATTGGAGGTTAGAAGAGGGAGTCTGATGATAGGGGATCTAAGGTCTGTATATATTGCATAGGGTGTCATGGGATCAAATTCGTCATATCTTGTAAGAACCGCCCATAGGAAAAGTGTGGAATGGCCAATAACCTCTGATTAAGTGGAGACTCTGAAGTAATCAGAGCCATTGATATCCGACCCCGAGGACCATCCAATCCATTGCAATATTTTCGTCGGAGTGGAACATGATTTAGAGGAGGAATTACTCCAACGGAAGGAAATTCGAGAAAAATCGAGGTCTTTTGATCGTGGGAAAGGTGTGATGAAATGACAGTCATAGATTTTCCGTGGGCCCCTTGTGATTCCTTGCAAGAGAATAATGAGGTAGTTGTTAACCACCGAGCAAGTTAGAGGCACCATTGTGATCGGGGTTATTGGATCCATATATTGAGGGTCATTGGATATATGGAAATGACGCATTGGATCAGACCTCATCAGAGTGGTTGTCAAGAGGAGAACCGGGTACTCCAACAAGTACCAGTCCAAAAAACTACAATAGCGAGAGTTGGTACATGTCGACCATTTGGGGGCTTGATAAGCCAGGGGTCGATGGGCCATGTGGTAGGTGCCATTTTAGTGCCATGTTAGATGTGCACAAGTGACGTGGATCCAAGTGGGTGCCATGTGGAAATGAAGTGACTTATGGTTAAATAAGGCCTTGGAACTTTAAAGGGATGTATCTTTTTATCAAGGACTTGGATTTGAGCCTAATTGCAATCGTTGCAAAGTTCTTTATGAGTAGAAGATGGTGTTTCCCTCAAGAAGAGGCCTTGTTCAGATAGTTGAGGGAAAGAGAATTTTTAATACCCCATCCCTTAAAAATTACATGAGGGGGTTGGGTGTCTTACAAAGTTTTTAACTACCATAGAGTAATTAGAATCAAAAACTCAAGTAGAGTTGGTAGAAGATACAATTTTCCATAAGAAGTTTGGAACTACTAGACAGATCCAACATGAACTTTGGCAAGTTGGGTTGGAAGGAAAACTTTTGAGGCAAGTCCAAATGGTACTCTAGGGAGAAGGTGCAGAAAATATTTCCTCACCCCATTCAATAAAATATTTTGCAGACCAAAATCCTCCCTAAATGGGGAGTTATGATCTGGAATTGATCATCATACAATTTTTCATCTGTCTTGATACTTTCTGAGTGGAAAAATTGGCCCTGAAAGGTATTTTGTTGATCTTGAATTGATCATTATATAATTTCTCATATATCTTAGTACTCTTTGGGTGGAAAAATTGTCCTTAAGAGGCCTTGTGTTGTGGTTCAAGGTGTTTTTCATAGCCGTGTATTCTAAAAATATTACTTTAAAGTCGAATAATGGTGTTTTCTCCCATGACCATGTCAAGGGCCTCGAGATTCATAACTAGTGCTCAAAATATTCTAATAATGCTTGTATCCCTATGTGGAAGACAAGGATGCCCTTAGGATGTCCTATGTGGTATTTTGAGTCATTATTCTTCACCTATATGCTTATAATCTCCCTTTATAGCCTAATTCTTGGGATTCATTTGCAAAACATGTCTAAGACCCTAAGAGTAATACCTAGTGTTTAAATTTTCCTAATGTCACTAATATCCTCATTCATAGGCCAAGGATATCATTTTTTAGGTCACATGTGGTAGTTCGAGGTGTTGGTATTGGAACTTGATACCTAGAAGCATCCTTTATGTCCTAAGGCCTAGATTTCTTTCCCTTACCATGTACCCATACCTAATGCTCAAATCCTCCTAATGCCATTGATATCCCGACTTGGAGGTAAAGGATATACATTGGGAAAAAAAATACTCACAATAGTGTGTGCATGTAACATCCCTGGGTTTTAATCCCTATGAATTATAATGTAATTGTATAAATGTGAATTAGGTTGGTGAGCCAATGTGTTGGGGAGAGGAGCCTATATTGATTAATTGTGGTCAAGGGACGAATTGCATATTATGAACATTGAAATAATCAATAAAATAAATGATCACTAGCTGCAATACGAAAGGAATGAAGAACGATGGGGGGCTATGATTCCACAAGAGAGAGGGTTCCAGGGGGGAATTATTCATGGGTATCAATCCAAACCCACATTCTTGAATTGCTTTCATTGTGTATAACCTTCTAATTGATGTGGAGTGTGTTGAAATCCAATCATTTAACTCCTTTAAGAGGGTGGGTATGAGGAGTCACATCTCATAGTTATTGGAGAGCATGGGAATGAGTACAAACAGCCTAGGGAAGAGTGTAAGTCAAGTCAAGAAACCAAACAAAGAGAGGAAATTCATATGGCCAAGGGGGCATTTTTTGGACAGTCACGTTTATGGATGAAGAAGAGATTTTACATGCAGTTTTTGGGCAGCAAAGGAAGAACATACGGCTAGAAAGAGGACCAACCATGGTATACTAAAGGCAGCCATTGTTTGGTTGTGTTTTATGTTGAGAAAGAGACATGTGTGCCTGCAAAAATGGGTTGCAAGCTCGTAGTGCATTTTCTTGTTAATAAAATGACTCAAGAGCCTTGTGAGGACTGTTGTGAAAACATCTTGGTTATATGAATGTTCCTGAGGGTCCCCGGCTATGATTTCATGTCCAACCGAGTGCACTAGGGGCCCTGATAAACGAATGGTACAACCTCAGGAACTGTGAGCAATGAAGGGAGTACATTCCTTGGGTAGTGTTCGACAACATAGGTATTCCAACAGAGGATGAACACCTTCAGTAACCACTCACACACCCATATCAAAGATTAACAAACCAATGTTTTGACGTGGTAAAACCCCTATAGGGAAACATCCATAACCCCATCCAACATGGCCACTTGGAGAAATTTATTAATGCAAAAGAAAGATATTGCAGAGAAATTTTATAAGAGAGTTTTTCATAATCGATCATCGGAAAATCACCCTCCATGCTCTTTAAATAAAGATCATGGAACAATCAGGTGTTAAGCCATGGATCAATGTAGCCATTAAGATCGAGGAGAATATGAACCATTGGATCACTCTATGTCGAGAACATATCGTGACTGTCATATTTCCTAACTACAAATGCATACTAATTCATACTAAAGAAACACACTTTTACCTAATGACACATTAGACCAAGTATATCTTAACTAACTCCTAAGTGTTTAAATGACCCAACATCCCCCCTTAAAAAAAACTTAGTATAGGATTGAAGGATTTAAAAAAGTGACACAATAGGAGGAGGGAGGCATTAGAGCCTATTCCCCCCTTAATGACAACTTCTTGAACTCCCAACATAGATCGAAGTTTGGAAAACTTCGCTTATGTAAGAGACCTTGTGAAAATGTATGCAACTTGATCTTTTGTAGGGAAAAAGAGAACTTCAATAACTCGATCATGAATGAGCTTTCTGATGAAATACATGTGTAGATTGATGTGTTTGTTTCACTAATGTTGAACTAGGTATGTTGCGAGATTGATGGCACTCTGATTGTCGCACCAAAGGCTAGTCAGATGTTGTTGTTGGAATCCAAACTTTGGAAGGATTTTTTGAAGCCACGAGGCTTCCTAACTTGCATTTATCATTGCTCGATACTTTGCTTCTGCTAAAGAAAGTGAAATATCTTGTTGTTTCTTACATGCCCAAGTGACAAGTCTTGAACCAAGGCTAAAAACATAACTTCCAGTAGAAATCCAATCATCAGAGTCACCATCCTAATCTAACTCAATGAAACCAACCAATATAGGAGTCCCCACTGAATTGTAATGTATCCCAAAATAAATTGTACCCTAGACATACCGAAGTATCCTTTAAGTTTCTTTCCAGAGGATTTCATGGAGTGTTTGCATATACCGGGAAACAAGACCAACAACAAAGGAAATATCAAGATGAGTATGAGTCAAGTATAAGAGGATACCAACTAACCGATGGTACAAAGTGGCACTGTTAAGCCCTAATATTGGTTCATTACCCCTTAATTGGGGCATATTATATTAGTAATATTATTTTATTTATGTCGGCTTTAGGCCATTAGTTGTAATTATACCTCCTAGTCTCCTATATATACCAAGGAGACATTTTCATTT